>JAMPIV010002720.1:0-190619 GCA_024509875.1 Oreohelix idahoensis | reverse complement strand
CTTTGGAATAAAAACTTGTGGTAAAAATAAATTCAACCAATCCCTAATTAAAAACTCCCGTACTTAGCTTCCTATTGATAGATGGGGATTGTAATGACAATCAAGTAATGCGTCTTTTTAAAATTAGATTCATCAGGTTTTTGTATTTACATTGTTTTGCCCATTTTTTGTGTCCTTGAATTGAAAATTTCATTGAATCCAATTTCCTAATTTTTGGATTGGAAATGGACGGGCTGTAAGATTGTGGTTAATTCTTAGTGGGGTCCCCATGGAGTAAAAATTTGTATCACCATATTACATGTCCTCTTCCCATGTGTCCATGGAAACATGCAAATGTCATCTATATATAAAAATATTAGTCAGAAACGGCTCCCAAATACTCGACCCGCATCATCCGTACAAAAGTTGCAGGCCGCATTTTTTTGAAAGCCCCAAAAACACATGACGACATTGGTATTGGGAACAAACCCTTCGATGTTGGCACAAAAATGCCGTCAACTGGAGTTACATTCTTCGGTCAAAGGGATCTTGGCCCAATTACTCTTTTTTTTACAAATCGAATTTACTAAAGAAAGCTAAGCAGGAAAGCCCTAAACGAAAGTAGGTCAGTCCCTTCCAGCAAAAGGCATTGGTTTTACAGAATTTCTTGATATCGTGACTTTATTTAGTCGACGGAAAAAAATCAATGCACTATAACGTAATGGGATTTGTCCTTTCCTTCCGTACTGCTAAACCCAGCCGGAAAACAAAATGGGAGGAATCTGTATGGAGAGACTCGATTATATCCCCATTTTCAACAAATTGGTCCAACCTCAAGCTAACCAACCTGCTCTACTGTGATTATATGCTCAAAGGAATTTTGCAATACGGTCGTAAACTTAATAGGAGTGGGATCCGATAATTTTATTTCGTGAAGAAAAATAATGTTAGTTCGTCCAGGTAGATCAGACAACACATCTTCAAAAGGATTTCAATAGATTGAGAATCTGATTCTTTCTGAATCTGAAGGTAAATCGTTTACAAATGATTACATCCTTACCAAAGTTTTCAGAGGCTTGGGATAGGTAACCACAGGAAAAATCAAGCGGTACATCCGCGGAAACTAGTTGCTTCTCTCATCAACTAAAGCAATAGATTGCCAGATGCGTAGATTGATTTGTGAATAGATTCCACAATATGTTTGAGTGGAAAGAGGTTCTAACATGTAACGTTGTAACATGTTTTAGTGTGGAATGTTTTTTCTTTAACCTCCTAATGTCCCGATGATTGTAATCCATCGTCGGGTTTTCTTACCCACAACTTTAAAAGGACCCTGCCACGTACCCAACAAATCATCACCCTTAAGAGGCAAAGTGCAAGAAGAACAAAAAAGTTCATCGTTCAATCGAATAATGATGTTAATCTCCCTATCACGATTTAATACGCGACCGTAGTCTTATATATTGTGGCTAATTCTTGATGCTTCCAGTTCCGCAATCTCACAATGCGTCCACAATGCATTGACGTAGATCTGTTACATATTGGTGACTAGATTTTCGTAACCGTATTATCATCGTTTGTTATCACCAAAATCATGAAGATTTGACGATTAGGAACTTCTCTACTAACGCAAAGAGAACCGCTGGTATCAACCGGATCCCCAATCATGGGGTAAACATTGTTGTTACACCTATTGCCAACATCTAGCTTTTAAAGTAGAAATTCCAGCGGTTTCACTACAACTCCGTTTTGAATTTGCGGATTTAATCTGGCACTCAATGTATGACGGATGTGACAGCACATAACAAATTTTCCGAGAACATATCTGAAGTGAATTGCGTGCCAATGAATCCCGACAGAAGCTCTTCAGGCAATCCTATACGTGAAAATATCGATAATAATGCATCAGTCACCGACATTGTTGTTATGGACTTAACCGGTATGCATTCAAGGCCATCTTGAGTGCATAAAGATCGATACAAGTTAAGATAGAAGCGGAATCCTCTGGATGATAAACACCGAGAAGAGGCCCGATTATGTCGACAGCCATCCTATAAAAAGGACGGCCACAGAGATATTCTGTGGTCCTGTATGGTTGCAAACTGATGCGCACCCTTATGAGCAACTCACCCTGACAAACAGTGCCTGATTACAAAAACGTTGTCGACGCGTCCTTATGAACCCCTGGCCACAAAAAAAATGTGCCATCCAATCTAATAAGCTGTGCGGTGCACATCCCCCATATACCCCAAAAGGAACATTATGTGCATTGAGAATAAAAACTAGTGATCGAAATGACGTAGGTACTACTATTTGTCTGAGTACCGAAGAATAATTGTTCAGAAACAACGTAAACAAAATATTTGGTCATGAAAATTGATTACCAATGTCTGGCATTATTTTATGTTTAATAAGTTTTATGACCGTAGCTTAAAGTGGAAATAAACGTCCCCCCAAAGAAGAGTCATCTTTTTGTTGTTAATGAATGCATTTTTATTCTAATGTAATGACTTGTTTCACTTGTGGGAAATTATTGCAATCATTAAGTTCATATGCTTCTGCAACCTAGCTGATGCTTCTATTAGTAATCAACAGCATTGGATAAAGAAATGATATTCTCTTTCCCATGCAGAAATTTCATCAGTAAGAACATTCTTTATATACCCTTCTATGTTTCGCCAAAAATCAAGTCACAGCAAGGCTGTTTGAAGAACACATACCCGAAGCTTTCACCAAGTAAAGAATGGCGTGTGTTATTGTTACGTCGCCATGGGAATTAGTATCTCTAACCGGTGTCCTCCCGAAAGTTTTATGCATATTTCACTGACGTTTCCAGTGTAAACAAGATGGAGGGATTAACGTCTCTTCTTAGCCCGAACCGTTGCATTCCACCACTGTCTCTGCAAAAAAATGTACATTGTTGAAAACGAGCGATAGATTGGATCAAAATTCCCGATTATGGGGGGGGTCCCCAACGTAATAGAACTCTGGTCTGCCAATAGCCCAGAGCAGCCATCAAATGTTCCTTCAAATCCAACCAACTGGACGACAGCTCCCCATATCTGTGGTGTGGGGCGCCGTTCGAATAAATTTAGTGTTTTCCGTTTATTATTAATTATAGGTAAATTGCTACCACCGTGTCCCACAGTTAATGTATATTTGATTGGCTCCAGCGGTCGCTCATAAGTACTGCTCGTTATCCCCGATACATCCCCTGGGACAAATCTTCTCACTTTTTCATAGTTTAAGTGTTCCCTCTATCACAACACGCATACAGGTATTCTCTACCTGACCAATGCAGGACTAAAAACAGTCCTTTCTATTGAAACGAATTCGACACCGTCTTTTAATAGACTGAAATTCTTTGTAGCATGCATACTCGTTAGTACTATGTATTAATGCCATCATTTATTAATTTTCTCCGTTACATATTCCAACTTTTAATTTCAAGAGTATTCAAGCTCTTGGACAAACCCTCTCCTGTCAACAGGGTCACACTTCGTATAGGTCCATACTGAACTTAAAAGAAAACACAGCCAAAAACCACAGCTGTCATAAAGCGCAATTGTTTTACTTCACCTGGCCATACACAATAGAAAACAAATCAACACAAACTCTGACGTCATTTTCCCGGTGCGCCTCATTTTCAATAAATATCCCAAATGAGTGCCCGCATTAATCAGCACTAACCTCAAACTCAATAAATCTAACATGCAGTGTGCATAGGCAGACACCACAATTGTCCTGTCTTTGATTCACCAACGTTTAAGCGTTAACTCTTAGTGGAAACTGTACAGATATTGGTCTTGTCTTTGATTTCACCAACGTTAAGCGTTTAACTCTTAGTGGAAACTGGTACAGGATATTGTCCTGTCCTTTGATTCACCAACGCTAAGCGTTAACTCTGTAGTGAGAAACTGTACAATACAGTCAAGAAGAAAATCACCAGCACGTGTTTTTGCATGACAATACCTGCTACCAGGAACGAAAACAATGAAATAGGTTTTTCTTCTTCTCTATTTCTTCTTTCAACTCCCAAAGGAGTATTGACCTTCAACAAACGACTACACCAATATTCCTGTCCCACGTGACATCAGTTCAATGTCTTTCGTGTCGTCTTCATGCCCTTTACGTCTGTTCCTCCAATTGGTCTTTTCTCCCCACGTGTTTCTTTGTTTCTTCTTCTACCTCTTTTATCCCTAAGGATTCCAGAACAGGGATTATCTGGTCAATGTGTTATAGATTAACTGGGATATTTTTGTTTGATCTTGTTTTTCTATTAACGTGAGATCACCTGGAGATTTAACAAAAACATTCACCAGGGAATATGAAGTGAATGTACCATATTAAAATGGCTTTGCGTTATTCTAATCAACCAACCAATTAATCAAGCAGTCAATCTACTAATCAATTAAATCCATTAGTTTCTTTTCAACTCCCATTAAAACACATGGTCATCAATAACAATATTTCAAATCTTTCATTTCTGTGCCAATCTTTTTAATTCCTTTTCCATATCTTCTGATCCTATAATATCTTGCTCAAATTGATTTTGAACTTCTACAGGTTAAGATAACCATCACCATGTCCAAACTTCTTAATGGCCTTTTATCACCTGCCTGGCAGATTAAAGTGTTATTATTATTGCTACCATTTTCGGATAGACACGGGCGAGCTGTGCCGATGTCGCAGTATTAAAAGCATAACACGAAGAAGGACTGTAGGGAAATTGTTAGATTTTAATTTAAAAAAAATGTCAGAAAAAAAGAACCCATTTGATGGCAAGGAAACAAGATAGATTCTTCAAGCTAAATATTGCCTTGTAGATGCAGTATAATGATAAATATAACAAAATCGGCCCCATGTATAGACCCATCATAATAAAACGATATGATAATTTTACACCAGAACTTGTAATTAATGCCCACTGCATCAAATATGGGCCGATTCTAAAGTAAATAAACGGTTTTCAAGTTTTTATAAAAAGGTGACATGTAAAATAAATATTCAGTCTTAGAAACGCGGTTAAAAAACACCAAAAGTAGAGGTGGTGTCATATCACATAAATGCCGGTGGGGAGTTGAAATGTTAGAGACTTCATTAAACTATGTGCAGACTTTGAGAGGGACGGGGGGGGGGGGGGGTGACTAGCTCCTTCCCTCGCAGCCTTTGCCTTCCCTAAAAAACCCAAGACCAAAGCCATGTACCTATTTGCGTCTAGGTAGACTGGAGCGTGACGCCTACGTAATTCGAATTCAAGGAGCAAAGGCCTTTAACAGCAATAACATGCCAAGACTTCCTGTCACGTGCCAAGACTTCCTGTCCACGTATTTCCATCCGCTTAAGTTCTGTCCACGTCTTCCTCATCATGTTAACTTCTCTCTCCAGTTTTCTTCTCTATGTATTTGTTGGCCTCCCCCTGCCTCTGTCCCTGGGGAGTCCAGAACAAGAACTGCCTGGTAATGCTATCAACAAATTTACTCAATGTGTGTCCTATCCATCACCAGCGTCTTCTTCTCATCTCTTGTTCCACTGACACTTATCTAGTTCTTGGCATCAGTTCCACGTTGGTGATTTTGTCACACCATTTCAGTCCTTCCTGTCTCTTGTCTTGATGGTGCACTCTAATAGAACTCTTACCTGTCTCTTGTCTTGATGGTACACTCTAATAGAACTCTTACCTGTCTCTTGTCTTGATTGTACACTCTAATAGAACTCTTACATGTCTCTTGTCTTGATGGTGCACTCCAATAGAACTCTTTCCTGTCTCTTGTCTTGATGGTACACTCTAATAGAACTCTTACCTGTCTCTTGTCTTGATGGTACACACTCTAATAGAACTCTTACAATGTCTCTTGTCTTGATGGTGCACTACTAATAGAACTCTTACCTGTCTCTTGTCTTGATGGTACACTCTAATAGAACTCTTTCCTGTCTCTTGTCTTGATGGTGCACTCCAATAGAACTCTTACCTGTCTCTTGTCTTGATGGTACACTCTAAAGAACTCATACCTTCCCTCTTAGTCTTGATGGTACACTCAATAGAACTCTTACATGTCTCTTGTCTTGATGGTGCACATCCAATAAAATCTTACCTGTCTCTTGTCTTGATGGTACATCTCGAAAATAGTCAACTCTTACCTGTCTCTTGTCTTGATAGTGCACTCTAATAGAACTCTTACCTGTCTCTTGTCTTGATGGTGCACTCTAATAGAACTCTTACATGTCTCTTGTCTTGATGGTGCACTCCAATAGAAACTCTTTCCTGTCTCTTGTCTTGATGGTGCACAGAAATAGAACTCTTTCCTGTCTCTTGTCTTGATGGTGGTGCAACTCCAATAGAACTCTTTCCTGTCTCTTGTCTTGATGGTGCAACTCCAATAGAACTCTTTCCTGTCTCTTGTCTTGATGGTGCACTCCAATAGAACTCTTTCCTGTCTCTTGTCTTGATGGTGCACTCCAATAGAACTCTTTCCTGTCTCTTGTCTTGATGGTGCACTCCAATGGAACTCTTTCCTGTCTCTTGTCTTGATGGTGCACTCCAATAGAACTCTTTCCTGTCCATCTCTTGTCTTGATGGTGCACTCTCAAGACTGATCTCTTTCCTGTCTCTTGTCTTGATGGTGCACTCCAATAGAACTCTTTCCTGGCTCTTTTCTTGATGTTGCACTCCAATAGAACTGGATTCATTTCCTGTCTCTTGTCTGATGGTGCACTCCAATATAGAACTCTTCCTGTCTCTTGTCTTGATGGTAGCACTCCAATAGAACTCTTTCCTGTCTCTTGTCTTGATGGTGCACTCCAATAGAACTTTTCCTTCTCTTGTCTTGATGGTGCACTCTAATAGACAACCTTTCTTACCTGTCCATCTCTTGTCTTGATGGTGCACTCTAATAGACTCTTACATGTCTCTTGTCTTGATGGTACACTCTCATAGAAACTCACCTGTCTCTTGTCTTGATGGTGCACTCTAATAGACTCTTCCCTGTCTCTTGTCTTGATGGTGCACTCTAATAGAACTGATTTCCCTGTCTCTTGTCTTGATGGTATACACTCTAATAGACTGATTCTCTGTCCCTGTCTCTTGTCTTGATGGTACACTCTAATAGACTCTTTACATGTCTCTTGTCTTGATGGTGCACTCTAATAGAACTCTTTCCTGTCCTCTTGTCTTGATGGTGCACTCTAATAGACTGAAACTCTTTCCTCGTGTCTCTTGTCTTGATGGTGCAGGGTTCCAATAGAACTCTTACCTG
Organism: Oreohelix idahoensis; assembly: GCA_024509875.1. Classification (NCBI taxonomy): domain Eukaryota; kingdom Metazoa; phylum Mollusca; class Gastropoda; order Stylommatophora; family Oreohelicidae; genus Oreohelix; species Oreohelix idahoensis. Next base: position 183,384 of record JAMPIV010002720.1, on the reverse strand, counting down.
TCTCTTGTCCTTGATGGTACACTCTAAAGTAAACTCTTACCTGTCTCTTTCGTGATGTACAAGCACATCTAATAGAACTCTTACATGTCCCCTTGTCATGATGGTGCACTCCACATAGAACTCTCTTACACTGTCTCTTATTCTTGATGGTACACTCTAATAGAACTCTACCTGTCTCTTGTCTTGTGGTGCAACTCTAATCAAGAACTCTTTACCTGTCTCTTGTCATGATGGTGCACTTTAATAGAACTCTTACCTGTCTCTTGTCTTGATGGTGCACTCCAATAGAACTCTTACCTGTCTCTTGTCTTGATGGTGCACTCCAATAGAACTCTTACCTGTCTCTTGTCTTGATGGTGCACTCCAATAGAACTCTTACCTGTACCCTAGTCTCTCAAGGTCTTGACCCCCCTGGTGCACTCCAATAGAACTCTTTCCTAGTCTCTTACCTTTGATGGTGCTACTCCAAAAGATCTCTTTCCTGTCTCTTGTCTTGATGGTGCACTCCAATAGAAACAGATCTTTCCTTCTCTTGTCTTGATGGTGCACTCCAATAAATAACTCATACCTGTCTCTTGTCCTTTAAGGTGCACCTCCAATATAACACTTACCTTTTCTCTTGTCTTGATGGTGCACTCCAATAGAACTCTTTCCTGTCTCTTGTCTTGATGGTGCACTCCAATAGAACTCTTACCTGTCTCTTGTCTTGATGGTGCACTCCAATAGAACTCTTACCTGTCTCTTGTCTTGATGGTGCACTCCAATAGAACTCTTTCCTGTCTCTTGTCTGATGTGCACTCCCAATAGAACTCTTACCTGTCTCTTGTCTTGATGGTGCACTCCAATAGAACTCTTACCTGTCTCTTGTCTTGATGGTGCACTCCAATAGAACTCTTTCCTGTCTCTTGTCTTGATGTGACCTTCCCACTTATAGCGTTGTCTTCCTCTTGCACGTTTCCCTTCAACTCGTTCTTTCACAATGGCTTACCAAGTCTACCCAGCTGTAAATAGGTATTTGAATCTGTTCTTGAGTTAGGGAAGGCTGAAGCGTGGAGGGAGGACTAGTAACCCTACCTCATAAAGATGAGACCTTAGTATAGGTAAAGTCTCTATCACTTCACTCCCTTTACAGCTGTCTCTGCTAAAGGGCTACATTTATCATTGCAGGCACCAAATCTTAAATATAACCCGTCAAGAGTTCTGCAGGAAATCTTAATAAACTAACTACACTAAAAATCTGTCAGTGGCTGAGTGTTTTCTCGCTTCTAAATTATTATTACCAATTACGTTCAATTATCGCCTGCCTAAAGGAATACGCCTACAGTGTAATGAAATGCTGCATTGTCACAATTTAGAGTGGTTTGCCTTTTGTGTCATCCTTTTGCACTATAACGTATCTCGCATATTCAACGCACGTTCTACGATCAAGGTCGAGTGTTTCTTCGTTCGTTTAAAAGGGAAAATTTTAACATAACTCTTTTTTATTTGAATTTTCATAACATTTAACGAGCAATTTTTTTCAAATGCAAGCGCAACAAATAGACTTGGGATAATTAACTCATCCTGTTAGAGAACGACATTGCGGTGGATGAATTAACAAGGCTAAGATTGGTGGAATTTGGCATCAAATGTAAGATTAGCAGAGATGGGCGTAGGAACAATTAGTATACATATCATTGGGAATTAGCTGCGGGTGATTGAGCACCTATGGGTTTACCTGGAATGCAATGATGTCGATTCAGACCAGCAATAAGAGTTAAGACAGTAGTGTTGGAGTGTATAGAAGCAACATGAATCCGTACGTTTACACCTACAAGATTATTGATTTTCGTTTATTATTAATACTCCAGGTACAGCTTTTTCCTAAAACATTCTCGAAATACATGTCATGGTGCTTTTTCCCACCTTCCAAAAAAAAAAAAAAAAAAAAAAAAAGGACAGGTCACACAACCAAAAAGTTACAGTTTGTCATAATTTGACTCGTGGGTAGAATAGACGGATTGAAATGACATGACAAGATCACTGATGTGGAACTAATAACCAGAACTAGACATGTGCCAGTGGAACAAGAGACGAGAAAAAGAAGCTGGTATTGGCCAGGACACACGTGGAGAAAACATGTTCATAGCTTTACAAGGCAGTCTTTGTTCTGGAATCATCAAGGTAAGAAGAATAGAGAAACTAAAAAGCACGTGTAGAAGAGAAGTCAAAAACCCACTCTAATCGGGTGGGGGAAGGTGCTAGCTGGCTCTCCCCCACCCCCCCCCCCACTCGATTGGCTTTACCACTGTTCGTGCTGGATTTAACTAAATAAGCAATGACTCGTGTACACTAAGGGGACCACACGAACACTAGCTGTCACAAGAAATAAAGCTTTTAAACAGCTAGAATCCCTTTATTATCAACAACACCATTTGGCCACAACCGGCCACAATGAAATACAACATATATATATATATATATATATATATATATATATATATATATATATATATATATATATATATATATATATATATATATATATATATATATATATATATATGGTAAAGTGGGATGTTATAAATATTTATAGGGGGCTTAGTGTACTGACTGAGATCAGCTGTGAAGGTATCTGTATCTAATAAGTGTGGTGTATTACAGATGACCTTACTTGCTACCACATTTATACCTCAGTCAGAATTATTCTGGAATATTGTGATGACTACGTTAAATGTCTAGGGTTATGAAAATGATGAAGTGTAAGTCACAACAACAACAGACAGATAACCAATTTAATTTATTCCACAACACTTTACAACACTGTGACACTCACACACATATAACACTCTATAAGACTATCTTGAATGAGTCAAGTGTAAAGTTTCAAATATATATGTAATAATTCTTTTCAATAATGGATATCCTGATTCAACTACACAGTGAACCAGGAATCACAATCAAATGTAATTACAAGTATTATGTACACAGTTTATAAATATAATCTTTGTATTGACATATTTTATTATTCTTATCCTATGTGTGTAAGTTGTGAAGTAGTAATATGAGGTAATACTGGTTTTGTTTTTCAAGCTAGGTTGTTGTTTGTCATCATGACTTTCAAGTGTTTGTTTATCTTGAAAATAGTATTGGGAAAAGGTCACGGGTCCTGTCATTTGAAACAGTTTATTGTCCCTCTGTCTTAAATATACTGTCAATTTTTGAGGGGGGGGGGGCACATAATGTTGAGCTACTCTGGCCACAGAAGCTTATCTTTCGTGATGGCGGCAGGAAAAGACTCCTCTGCTCGATTGCTTCCTGTGTTCTGGAGACACCTCACTGGTCGCTATCTGGACCAAGGAGTATGCTGTCAGCCTCTGGATTCAGCAAAACTCAGACCAGGTGCTGCTTCAATAACTTAGGACCACGGTCCCTGAAACAAAAAGGTTGTACCTCCTACTTCAGATCTAATTTATAATCTATTTCCACACTGAACACAATACATAACAAACACTGAGTTCAGAGCGGTAGGCCAACTGCTAGCTTCATCTGAAACAATTTACACCAGTATACTCCTCCCTAATGGTTACTATGCCTCTGCAATTCCAGCATTAGTTCCTTCTAGTCAATAAGATATGTGTCAGTGTACTATTTGGCAATTCCATGCAGTTTTCTTTTCTCCGACACGTTCTGTTCAGGTTGGAGCACTATCTAGGCCTTGCCTCATGTTCGCTACTGAACCACGCACATATACAGACATAAATTATCAATTTACATTCAATTTTCATTAAAAAGATATCGAATATGTCAAGCTTACCACAGTTCATGAAAATAATACACAAATACGTTGACTGGCGATGAATAATGGCACAAATTCCGATCTGCCTCTGTCCCAGACTTTTATTTATAAAAATATGATCTGGATCTCAACGCACTGTTTCTTAGTAAGTTTATTTTAAAATGTGGCACTGAACTGACGCTCCTAATTGACTATATTGGCGGGTCTAACCAATCGGGCCATGTTTACACAGCTTTTCAAAAAAAGTACCCCTACTACCGTTTCCCCTAACAACAAAAAATTAGTATTTGTAGTCCGACTAATCGTGTTTCGCCTTACATTTACTTCTATCCAATCAAATAGGATTTAACTTGTTGGCCTATTTCCCGTAAAATGGTGGTTTCAAAACATGCCACTGTGCGATTATTATTTGGTGTTGTCTGACACCCTCACTATTTTCTTTTGGCTATAATTTGTTAATTCCTAGACTATTTGCGCAACACTTAACATATTCTTTGTCAGCAAGTCCTAAGGAACCCAAATATATAAGTTTAATGGGTGTAGTGAAATTGACAGAGATACAACGGTAAAATACCTCCAAAGATAACATTTAAGGATAAAAACATAATGCGTAGGCTGCTGATGTACATGATCGCCCAGACCGCGGGTCATCATCCTCCATAATAATTGACTTGCTAGACAGGAGGGGAACGGCGGATCAAAAAGGAAAAAAATATGACTGGAAAGATTGCGTGAGACTAGAAAGGCTAAGGAGACGCAATTGGGGGGGGCGAAACGGAGAAAAGTCACGTTTCCCAAGTTGACATAAAAAGTAAGCAACTCGACAGAAGGGACCATAGATATGTTACGCCACAGTCATTTATTGGACGCTTTTGCAATACCAAGCCCTTGATTTGAATTCAGCGGCTAAAACGCAGATGTTTGGAATATTACAAAATTTAAAAAGTACTTTTTTCTTAATATTAATGTTAGGAATATAAAAATTAGCTGGCCGGATGGCCCATTCTGAGCAGTGAACTAATATGGTCTTAATTTTACAGACGGATAGATAATATTGAAGATAATGACAAAAGACAGTGTTGTTCACATCATCGACAGACTGTATTGAATCTAAAAGTGTCGCTAATTGCACAAAAAAACACGACCTTGGGACGCAGGTGTTCAAATCTACTTAATATGGAAGAGAAGGGATATTTGTGGTGGCTGTGTCTAAAAATAACTTTTAACGACAAAATTTTGGAGGGGAGAGAAAGGTTGGTTCAAAAATCAAGTACATTTTGTAGAAACACAAGTAGAGACGGACAGACTAACAGATAACCATCCATACTTGACTGAAGCATGACTGAAATGACTTTAGTGTAGGAAATTTGAATTTCAAATAAACCTAGGCAGTGATTGGCCACAGACAATCATATCATTAGCGCTCAGACGCGAAAGTGGGGCCATTCTTCAATAGTTGTTCAGTGATAGACACAGATTTTAAAGTGTGGTGATTTCCATATGAAAGAAAGTGAAAGAAGTTTAGGGACGCCATACTATAGCCAGCAGCTCAGCTGAGTTTTGCTAGCAATTCTGTGTTATTTATTCATAATCTGGTAAGATTGAAATTATTTCCTTATATATTTTGAATATTGTTTCATGTTCGAGTGATTTGATACTGCCATATCGAAATCTAGCCTTACAAACAAGTAGGGATTTGCTCTAGACCCCCCGCCCTAGTCAGGGTCTAGGGACCAACAATGTACATAAACTCCAGCAAGGATTATGCAAGACAGATCAAGTGTTGAGAATAATGAAACATATTACCTATCCTCTTTTAGGGCAGAAAACTAATAAATATTTTTCAGAATCTATAGTCTGGGAGGATCTATCTGATGTAAAACCACCATGGTAAATGTGCTGTTTGGTCAGAGAGATCTGACCTGTCTGTATGATGTGGTTGTTGTGTCAGTGTTGTGTCCAGACGTGGGTAGAGAATAGATTTTGACACATGGCCCATACTTTGATTGCAGAGCTGTGAGTTTCTGTTGTCAACAAAGCAGTGTCTATTCAGTTGGTGACTTTACTCGAGTGTATCTGTGCAGTACTTGTGACAGAGACCACCATTATTGCCCGCCAGCACGGAGAGGTGGGACCATCAGATTTCAGCACCAGAGCTACAACTACAAGATGAGTGAGCCTCTGGTCTGCTGGACATTCACCAACGCTTGTAGTTACTAATATCCCCATAAAAATTCCCACCATTTTCTGGACACTGTGTAGTCAATATAGACAGGTGTGATGAGGCCACCCCAACAGCACAAACATTAACTATCCTCCCAAGTAGATGACTACTAGAACATTTTAATAAAACTAACTAGTATAGTACATATATATGTACACTATTGCATTTATGATATAATATTCCATGCATTTCTTTCATAATCTCTAAATCCTTTTAAGTTCTGGTCAACCTAAAAAATTGATCCAGAACAAAATAAATGTATAAATTCTATCAAAAAATTTTACACACGTGAGTTAGTTCAGTGTATTTTAACATTTATTAATATTATTAGTCTTGTTAAATATCTGTGGGTATATCTATAACCTATTACACCACACTACATATCATAACCCTAGACACTTTACGTAGCCACATTCATTAAAAAAAAATTAAGTGTGAGGTCGTAGTGGTAGCAAGAAAGGCCTTCTGACAATTCTCAACTACATTTTATCTCAGGAGCCTTCACAGCTGGCCTCATACAATTACATTTAGTAATATCACCATCATACAATACCATCAAACACCACTACATAAATTGGGGTCTTGTCCAGGGATAATTAGCCCAACAGTAATATTAGGATCTCCTGGTGGGAGAAATAAAAGTAGGGAAATAAATTGTAAAATTCCCTTTAAAATTAAAAGTGTCCCTGCAGATAAAAGTTGGTGAATCTTCACAGCCAGTAATAATTAATTAGTTAACTGGTTAGTTAGAATTAGTTAGACTATAGTCATAAGAAGTACTTAGTGTATTTACTGGTTAGAGATTTAGCTTGTATATTATTATATTGTCTAAAAAGTATGGCGGAGCTGGCAAAATTTAGATCAGCTGCTGTGCTCACCGCGAAGGAGATGGGAATGGATGGTCAAATTTTAATTCAATACGTAACGGCTGAATGTGATAAATATATTGAACGGGAAGAAAGGAGATTAGAAAAAGAGGCTGAAAGAAAATTAGAGGCTGAAAGGTTAGCTGAAGAAAAGAGGTTACAAATTGAGGCTGAGACAAAGAGGCTGCAGATTGAGGCAGAAGAAAAACGACAGCAAAGGGAGGCAGAAGAAAAACGACAGCAAAGGGAGGCAGAAGAAAAAAGGTTGACTGCCGAAAGGGAGGCAGAAGATAGAAGGTTGCAAAGGGAGCACGAATTACGACTAAGGGAGCTGGAATTACAAGGCCAGGCTCCTGAAAATGGTGCCAGCCCTTTTGCCTCAGATGCTACGCCCAGTCTGGGAGCCTCAAACTCAGCTATGGGGTTTCATTTAGACCATTTTGTTGAAAAAGACGATGACATAGAGGGGTACCTAGGACGTTTTGAGTTATTAGCTACTACATATGGGTTAGAGAGAGAGAGGTGGAGCTTAAAGCTATCACAGGGATTGAGAGGTACTTCTTATGAAGTATTTGCCAAAATGAACAGGGAAGACCAAGACAATTATGACATGTTAAAGCAGGCTTTGTTATTAAGGTACGAGAAGAATGGTGAATTTTATCGTAAGAAATTTAGAAATGCCAAACTGTTGTCTGGGGAGACATACCACCAATTCTCTGCTAGACTAGAAACCTATTTGGAGAAATGGACGGCTCTGGGGAAGACCCAAGATCTTAAAGAAATGATCATGATTGAGCAATTGAGAGAGTCCATGGCTCCAGACATGAGAAAATTTCTCATGGAACAAGGTGCAGAGAAGTTGGGGGAAATTTTAAATGTTGCTGAGAGGTATCAGGCAGCTCAGGCAGAGGTAAGTGGTGCTAAAAAGAAGCACATAGACAATTTTAAAGCTCCACAGCAATTTAATAAATTTGATAATAGAGAGCAGGGAAATAAAGGTAGGACAAACTTTGAGCGGCCAAGAAATGACTATCGCGACAGAAACTCACAGTTCAATGACCAAAAGTTCAATGAAAGAAAACCGTTGAACCAAGGAAAAAGATGGTGTAAATGGTGCAAGAAGGATAACCATAACACCGAATTTTGTAGAAGGAAACCTTCAAACATTGCTGCAATGAAGTCGGGGACGCAAAGATTAAAGGTTAATCCTAAGGACAACAGGAACCTTATCACCCCCCAGTTTGTGAGGATGTTATTTGTAATGGGGTCACCATAAGGTGCCTTTATGATACAGGTTTGGATTATGATTCAGTTGTGAAGTCTAGCCTAGTGGACCCAAGTCAGTATACCACAGAAACAGTGGAAATACAAGGGGCGACTAAGGACATACCACTCATGACACTTCCCATCGCAAGGATAACGGTGAAAACTCGCTATGTGGAAGGAGAAATCAGAGCAGCAGTGATAGATGAACCAATCTACCCTCTGATATTGGGGTGTAGATACGTCTTCTTGGGGAATCCCGAGAAACCTGTGATCATGGCGACAGTGCAGACCAGGTCACAGAAGAAGGAGGAAGAAGGTGAACCTATAAATGCTCATCCAGAGGAGATGAGGAAGGCGCAGGCTGAGGATAGGACACTCAAGCCCTGTTTTAAAAAATTGCCCAAATGCCACACACCTCCGAGCAAGGGGGAATATTTCATGAAGAACAAACTATTATACAGGAAGACAGGAACTAGATCCACTGGTCACGGACAGTTAGTTCTTCCCAAGATATATAGGGCAAACTTAATAAGGAGCTTACATGTTGGAAAAGATGGTGACCATGAGAAAGTCGGTACCATCTGCCAAAAGATTGCTCGAAAATACTATTGGCCCGACGTAAATGTCGATGTTGAAAACTTTGTAGAAGCATGTGGCGTATTTCATGAGGGAACACCCACAAAGGGAAAATATGTGCAGGACCTAGAAACGCCACGGGGCAACTTTAGGCCTGAAAGGAAAACTAATTATACTCGGGTAGACAAAGTGGAATGGGAGCCCCCTTTTCACACCCAGTCTTCACTTGAATGGATTAACATGGCCACTATGCGAAGAGTACAAAGAAGAAAATTTACCCAGGATAAGATGACAATCCCTCGGTCAGACTTATATAAACTGGAAGAACAGACAAGAGAGCGAAGATCTCTCATAAACAATCTTAAGTGGGGAGACAAACCCCAGAGAAAAATTGGTAGTGGTCGATTTGTGAGTGATGATTCTAGGAAGAAAAGTCCTCATTATAAAGCTTCTAAGGGACGGGACCAGATGGGTTCCATGAAAAATAAGTATGATAAATTAAAGATCCAGATGTAACTTTATTAAGGACCTGGACAGATGAGAAGGCGGAAGAGACTGTTACCTCATCGTATCAATACGTGAACGAACTGACCACTCGTTTGAAAGCTGGATGGAAACTGGCAAATGATAATTTGAAACAAGCCAGGAAGAAACATGCAGCATATTTTAATAGGAAGGCAAAGGACAGGGAACTGGCAGTCGGAGAGAAGGTGCTGCTTCTACTACCCGGAAGCCAGAATAAATTACAAATTGGTTGGCAAGGTCCATATACGGTTCTAGAGAAGGTGTCTAGAACAAACTATAAAATTGACAAAAAGGGGAAGGAAAAAGTTTATCATGTAAACCTGTTAAAGAAGTATCTGGACAGACCACTCCAGGAAAGCACCCCCTTATTGACCTTGGCTATTGCAACCCAGATGCAAAAGGAACCACTCACCTCACATGAATACCCATTACATCCTTGTGAAACAGCAGCACAGGTAAAAGTCAGTAAGCACCTGACTAAAAACCAGAGGGAGAGAGTTCAACAAGTTCTGGAGGAACATACAGATGTATTAACAGATAAACCAGGCCATACAAATTTGCTACAGTATGACATGAAACTGGTAGACTCAAACCCAATCTGTATGAGAGCCTATTCTATTCCGTTCGCGAAGGAGAAGGCATTGAAGGAAGAAATAGAGTATTTGTTGAAGGAGGGGATTATTTCGCACAGTGAATCATCTTTTAGTTCTAGTGTCGTTTTGTTGAGAAAACCGTCTGGGGAACACAGACTGTGCATAGATTACAGGAAACTGAATGCTGTCACAGAAGGACAAGTGGATCCATTACCAGACACAAAACAGTTATTTGCCAGACTGAACAAGGCAAAATACTTTTCAAAGGTGGATCTTAGTAAAGGCTATTACCAGATCCCAGTGAAGCCTGAAGTGAGACCTTATTTGGCTTTTAGCACTTCGGATGGACATTATGAATTCAATATGCTACCATTCGGACTGAAAAATGCTCCGAGTGTGTTTTCAAGGATGATGCGAAAATTGTTGGATCCCCTGAATAACCCATGTATCACGAATTTCATGGATGATATTCTCGTCGCCACAGAGACATTTGAAGAACACATTGAAGCTCTGGAGATGTTGTTTGATAGACTTCGGGAGGCGAACTTAACTGCTAGGCCAACAAAATGTTGTATTGGATGCAAAGAGTTGGAATTCTTGGGACACACTGTATATCAGGGTAATATGACCCCTGATCCTAAGAACTTGGAAAAACTGCAGAGAGCACCTAGGCCGCAAACAAAAAAGGACGTGCGATCATTCGTGTCGTTATGCGGATTTTATCAGAAATACATCAAAAATTTTAACGCTATTTGTGCTCCTCTGACTGATCTGACTCGCAAGGGACTTCCAGATAAAATTATTTGGACTGCACAATGTGAACTAGCGTTCCAAGAGTTAAAGGAAAAACTCACTAGCAAGCCTATTCTCAAACTGCCTGATTTGACACAGGACTTTGTCTTAAGAACCGATGCAAGTAATGTAGGACTAGGAGGGGCTTTGTTGCAAAGATCATCTTCACCTGATGGGGAACTGAAACCAGTCGCTTATGCAAGCCGCAAATTGAATAAGGCGGAACAAGGATACTCCACAAGCGAAAAAGAATGTTTAGCATTAATCTGGGCAATAAAGAAGTTTCAAATCTATCTGTATGGTAGGACTTTTGTGGTGGAGACGGACCATCAGCCTCTCGTGTTCTTGTCTCAGGCTAAGCATGAAAACGCAAGATTGCTGAGGTGGTCTTTGTTGCTTCAACCTTATCAGTTTAGTATCCAATATATCCCAGGCAAATTGAATGTCGGTGCAGATTTCCTCAGTCGGCACCCCTGTGATCAAAATTAGAGTAGTGGCAGACGTGAGGAGTAATTTTACCTATGTGTATCGCTGGTTTTGGAACTTGCCATAGGCATGTTTTCAAGTGGGGAGATGTGTAGTGAAATTGACAGAGATACAACAGTAAAATACCTCCAAAGATAACATGTAAGGATAAAAACATAATGCGTAGGCTGCTGATAGTACATGATCGCCTAGACCGCGGGTCATCATCCTCCATAAAAATTGACTTGCTAGACAGGAGGGGAACGGCGGATCAAAAAGGAAAAAAATATGACTGGAAAGATTGCGTGAGACTAGAAAGGCTAAGGAGACGCAATTGGGGGGGAAACGGAGAAAAGTCACGTTTCCCAAGTTGACATAAAAAGTAAGCAACTCGACAGAAGGGACCATAGATATGTTACGCCACAGTCATTTATTGGACGCTTTTGCGCGATACCAAGCCCTTGATTTGAATTCAGCGGCTAAAACGCAGATGTTTGGAATATTACAAAATTTAAAAAGTACTTTTTTCTTAATATTAATGTTAGGAATATAAAAATTAGCTGGCCGGATGGCCCATTCTGAGCAGTGAACTAATATGGTCTTAATTTTACAGACGGATAGATAATATTGAAGATAATGACAAAAGACAGTGTTGTTCACATCATCGACAGACTGTATTGAATCTAAAAGTGTCGCTAATTGCACAAAAAAACACGACCTTGGGACGCAGGTGTTCAAATCTACGTAATATGGAAGAGAAGGGATATTTGTGGTGGCTGTGTCTAAAAATAACTTTTAACGACAAAATTTTGGAGGGGAGAGAAAGGTTGGTTCAAAAATCAAGTACATTTTGTAGAAACACAAGTAGAGACGGACAGACTAACAGATAACCATCCATACTTGACTGAAGCATGACTGAAATGACTTTAGTGTAGGAAATTTGAAATTAAAATAAACCTAGGCAGTGATTGGCCACAGACAATCATATCATTAGCGCTCAGACGCGAAAGTGGGGCCATTCTTCAATAATTGTTCAGTGATAGACACAGATTTTAAAGTGTGGTGATTTCCATATGAAAGAAAGTGAAATAAATTTAGGGACGCCATACTATAGCCAGCAGCTCAGCTGAGTTTTGCTAGCAATTCTGTGTTATTTATTCATAATCTGGTAAGATTGAAATTATTTCCTTATATATTTTGAATATTGTTTCATGTTCGAGTGATTTGATACTGCCATATCGAAATCTAGCCTTACAAACAAGTAGGGATTTGCTCTAGACCCCCCGCCCTAGTCAGGGTCTAGGGACCAACAATGTACATAAACTCCAGCAAGGATTATGCAAGACAGATCAAGTGTTGAGAATAATGAAACATATTACCTATCCTCTTTTAGGGCAGAAAACTAATAAATATTTTTCAGAATCTATAGTCTGGGAGGATCTATCTGATGTAAAACCACCATGGTAAATGTGCTGTTTGGTCAGAGAGATCTGACCTGTCTGTATGATGTGGTTGTTGTGTCAGTGTTGTGTCCAGACGTGGGTAGAGAATAGATTTTGACACATGGCCCATACTTTGATTGCAGAGCTGTGAGTTTCTGTTGTCAACAAAGCAGTGTCTATTCAGTTGGTGACTTTACTCGAGTGTATCTGTGCAGTACTTGTGACAGAGACCACCATTATTGCCCGCCAGCACGGAGAGGTGGGACCATCAGATTTCAGCACCAGAGCTACAACTACAAGATGAGTGAGCCTCTGGTCTGCTGGACATTCACCAACGCTTGGTAGTTACTAATATCCCCATAAAAATTCCCACCATTTTCTGGACACTGTGTAGTCAATATAGACAGGTGTGATGAGGCCACCCCAACAGCACAAACATTAACTATCCTCCCAAGTAGATGACTACTAGAACATTTTAATAAAACTAACTAGTATAGTACATATATATGTACACTATTGCATTTATGATATAATATTCCATGCATTTCTTTCATAATCTCTAAATCCTTTTAAGTTCTGGTCAACCTAAAAAATTGATCCAGAACAAAATAAATGTAATTCTATCAAAAAATTTTACACACGTGAGTTAGTTCAGTGTATTTTAACATTTATTAATATTATTAGTCTTGTTAAATATCTGTGGGTATATCTATAACCTATTACACCACACTACATATCATAACCCTAGACACTTTACGTAGCCACATTCATTAAAAAAAATTAAGTGTGAGGTCGTAGTGGTAGCAAGAAAGGCCTTCTGACAATTCTCAACTACATTTTATCTCAGGAGCCTTCACAGCTGGCCTCATACGATTACATTTAGTAATATCAACATCATACAATACCAACAAACACCACTACAATGGGGCTAAGGGGCTGCGTTCAAAATATGCATTTTCTTCTACCTCCCGTTCACTTCGATACGATGTGGTGTCTGGGTACTGTCAGGCTTTCAAACGTAAACCAGTATAATGTCATATTTCCTAATAAGCATTTTTCAGGTTTTTAAACCTAACTCTCGTATGGGTAGTGTTTTTTATCACTGTCTATTTGAAAAAAAAGCTAGTGCTTCATGCCTTTCGCGTTAGGGGTGGCATTAATTGTATATCGCGAGACGCGTGTTAGTGTTGCCGGCGTTCCTGCTTTCAGCCCTCCCTCTCTCTATCCTAATTCCATCTGTCCTTCCGTTTATGTTAACGTAGTGTATAAAATGAAATTAATGGAAGTATTAATTTAGGTCATTACGCAGTGTGCCTAGCTCAAGGTTTTCTTAGAAATACAGTACACGTTTTATTGTAGAAAGCGTGTATTGATGCAGTAGGCTTTACTATCAACGTGAAACGTTACAATTTGCAGACGAAGTAGAAAACAAGGGGGATTTTTGTACGCCATTGTGACAGCACTGTACTTTTACCATTTCTCTTTCCTTTTATCGAATTTATGTGTTAGGCTTTACATTTACCTTTTAATTTATATATGTGGATTTAGAATGTTTCACGACAAATTCTCCCCTCTTAAAACAGACGTTATATGTCAGTCTATAATTCTATATACACATAGAGAAATTTATTATTATTTCTGGGGCTTACGGTGATTCTCATCACACGGATGGTGGCTTAAAAAATCCGCTCCCAGATTTGTCTTTCCAGATATATACTCTATGCTAAACTCAAATGGCTGCATCAGTAATGACCATCGGAGTAACCTAGAATTTTCATGTCTAGCCTGCGCTAGAAACGACAAGGGTTTGTGATCCGTCTGCAACTTAAATGCCTTCCCATACAGATAAATATTGAATTTCTTTATCGCCCATATTACTGCAAGACATTCTTTTTCGCTAGTTGAGTAGTTAGTTTCAGCTTTATTCAACTTTCTGCTAGCATATGCCACTGGGCTTAATTCCCCATCCAATGCATCTGATTTCTGTAACAGGGTCGCACCTAACCCGATATTACTGGCATCCGTCCTTACAATGAATTCTTGACTTAAGTCAGGTAGTTTCAAAATAGGTTTGCTTGTAAGCTTTTCCTTCAATTCCTGGTAAGCCAATTCACATTGTGGTGTCCATGTAATTCGATCTGGATTTCCTTTACGTGTCAAATCAGTTAACGGTGCACATATGGAATTAAAGTTTTTGATATACTTTTGGTAGAAACCACATAATGAGACAAAGATCTCACGTCTTTCTTGGTTTGTGGTCTCGGGGCTTTCTTTAGTTTCTCTAAATTCTTGGGGTCAGGGGTCATGTTTCCCTGATGGACTGTGTGTCCCAAGAATTCTAATTCTTTACATCCAACGCAACATTTGGTTGGTCGGGCTGTTAAATTCGCTTCTCTAAGTCGATTAAACAGCATATTCAGAGAGTCAATGTGTTCCTCAAATGTTTCTGTTGCTATAAGGATATCATCCATGAAATTTGTGATGCATGGATTATTCAGAGGGTCCAATAATTTTCTCATCATTCTAGAGAAGACACTAGGTGCATTCTTCAATCCAAATGGCAATCTGTTAAACTCATAGTGTCCCTCTGAGGTACTAAAAGCTAGGTATGGTCTAACCTCAGGCTTTACTGGAATCTGATAGTATCCTTTACTCAGATCCACTTTTGAGAAATATTTAGCTTTATTTAGCCTGGCAAACAACTGATTTGTATCCGGCAATGGATCCACCTGTCCTTCTGTAATAGCATTCAGTCTCCTGTAATCTATACAGAGTCTATGTTCTCCAGAGGGTTTCCTTAAGAGCACAACACTGGAACTATACGAAGATTCACTGTGTGAAATAATTCCTTCCTTCAACAAATAGTCTATCTCTTCCTTCAAAGCTTTCTCCTTAGCAAAAGGAATCGAATAGGGTTTCATACAGACAGGTGTGGGGTCTATCAGTTTCATATCATATTCCAATAAGTTTGTATGCCCCGGTCGGTCCGTTAACACCTCTGTATGATTATCTAGAACCTGTTGCACTCTCTCTTTCTGATTTTTCGTTAAATGTGTACTGATTTTCACCTGTGCCGCTGTCTCACAGGGGTGTAATGGATATTCAAATGATGAAAGTGGTTCCTTTTTCATCTCCATTGCAATGGACAAGGTCAACAAGTGTGTCTCTTCCTGATGTTCTCTTTCCAAATATTTCTTCAGGAGATTCACATGATAGATTTTTTCTTTCCCCTTCTTATCTATCTTATAATTGGTTCTAGACACCTTCTCTAGAACTGTATATGGACCTTGCCATCCAATTTGTAACTTATTCTGACTACCGGGTAGAAGAAGCAGTACCTTCTCTCCCACAGCCAAATCTCTGTCTTTAGCCTTCCTGTTGAAATAGGCAGCATGTTTTTTCCTGGCTTGTCTCAAATTTTCATTGGCAAGTTTCCAGCCAGTTTTTAAACGAGTGGTCAGCTCATTCACATATTGGTATGAGGATGTAATATTTTCCTCTGCCTTTTCATCAGTCCACGTTCTTAACAGCGCTTCATATGGACCTTTAATTTTGTGGACCTATTTGTCCATGCACCGGTATGGTCTCTTCCACTCGAAGCTCTATAGTGATGATTTTTCTTCCCAGAATTATCATGCACAAAACGACCGCTACCAATTCTTTTCTTGGGGCTTTCTCCCCACTTAAAATTCTTGATGAGAGATTTCCTCTCTACATCCTCTTCCTCCAGTTTGTTTAAGTCCGATTGAGGGATTTTCGGCTTATCCTGGGGTAAGACATCTTTTTGCACTCTCTGCATAGTGGCCATTGTAAAACAGTTAACTGAAGCTTGTCCGTGAAAAGGGGCTTCCCATTCCACTTGGTCCACTTTATCAAATTTATTTTTCTTTCTATTGTCAGGCCTAAGTTTGCCTCGTGGCGTGTCCAGGTCCTGATCAATGTTCCCACTTGTGGGTGTTCCCTCATGTGCTATGCTACACCTTTCTACAAAATTCTCAATGTCCCACCTTGACTTGGGCCAATAATAATTGTGAGCCACTTTTTGGATGATGGTACCTATTTTCTCATGGTCCCCATCTTTTTTCACATGCAGGCTCCTTATTAATTCTGCCCTATATGCCTTTGGAAGAACCAACTGTCCGTGACCATTGGATCTAGTTCCGGCCTTCCTGTAAATCAACTTGTTTTTCATGTAAAAATCTCCCTTGCCTGAAGTTGTATGACAAGTTGACAATTTCCTGAAACAAGGCTTGAGGGTCTTATCCCCAGCCTGCGCCTTCCTCATCTCTTCTGGAGTGGTATCTATCAGAATATCCTCCTCCTGTCTTGAGGTTGACCTGACCTGAAGGGTGGCCATAACTATAGGGTTCCTTCTGCAACGGTCAGTGTCATGATTGTTCATCTGACAATTTTTACACCACCTCCTTTTTTGGTTGAAAGATTTTCTTTCATCATATTTCCTTTCATCGAATTGTGGGTTTTTATTTTTATTGTCATACCGTGGCCTATCAAACTGGTGCTTACTTTTGTTTTGATCTCTAGTATCAAATTTATTAAAGTTCTGTGGTGCCTTAAAATTTTCTACCTGTTTCTTCTTATTACTAGATACCTCTGCCTGAGCTGCTTGATACCTTTCAGCAACATTTAGCAACTCACCCAGCCTCTCTGCACCTTGTTCCATGAGAAACTTTCTCAGGTCTGGAGCCATGGACTCTCTTAATTGCTCTATAAGGACCATTTCCTTAAGATCTTGGGTTTTCCCCAGAGAAGTCCATTTCTCCAAGTATGTCTCTATTCGTGCAGAGAACTGGCGATAGGTTTCACCTGACAGTAGTTTAGCATTCCTAAATTTTTTCCTATAAAATTCTGCGTTCTTTTCATATCTTAACAAAAGAGCCTGCTTTAGCATGTCATAATTTTCTTGATCACCTCTGCTCATTTTGGCAAAAACTTCATAAGCTGCCCCACGAAGCCCTTGAGATAACTTTAAGCTCCACCTTTCTCTCTCTAACCCATACGTGGTAGCTAATAGTTCATATCTATTTAGATAGCTCTCGATATCATCGTCTTTCTCAACAAAATGATCTAAATGAAAATTCATAGCTGAGGTTGAGGCTCGCTGACTAGCAACAGTATCGGAGGTAAAGGGACTGGCACCATTTTCAGGAGCATGGCCTTGAAACTCAAACTCCCTTAGTCGTAACTCATGTTCCCTTTGTAATCTCTTCTCCTCCTTTTCTGCTTCCCTCTCTGCAGCCTGTCTTCTTTCCTCGGCTTCCCTTTCTGCCTTTTTCTCTTCCAACTGGAGCCTTTTAATCTCCCTATCTGCCTCCAATGCTTTAGCCTCTTTGTCAGCCTCAATCTGCAACCTCTTAGCCTCAGCCTCAATCTGCAACCTCTTAATTTCTTTTTTAGCCTCTATCTTTCTTTCAGCTTCTTTTTCTAATCTTTCAGATTCTAATTTTCTTTCTGCTTCAAATTTTCTTTCTTCACGTTCAATATATTTGTCACATTCAGTAGTGACATAGGCAATCATAATTTGCCCGTCCATTCCTAACTCTTTAGCAGTCTGCACAGCAGCAGATCGAAATTTGGCCAGGTCCGCCATTTTCTAACAGGTAAATGTATATAATGTCTAACTAAACAATACAATCTGTAATTAATTATCCAAGGACAACCACAGGCACTGATAGCTCAACCTTATTTAATTCCACCCAAGGATACCTTTTAAATTTTTATTTATTCCCAATATATAATAGGAGAAAGTTCAATATCCCGGGAGCGAGACCCCAATATATGTGGTAAAGTGGGATGATATAAATATTTATAGGGGGCTTAGTGTACTGACTGAGATCAGCTGTGAAGGTATCTGTATCTAATAAGTGTGGTGTATTACAGATGACCTTACTTGCTACCACATTTATACCTCAGTCAGAATTATTCTGGAATATTGTGATGACTACGTTAAATGTCTAGGGTTATGAAAATGATGAAGTGTAAGTCACAACAACAACAGACCGATAACCAATTTAATTTATTCCACAACACTTTACAACACTGTGACACTCACACACATATAACACTCTATAAGACTATCTTAAATGAGTCAAGTGTACAGTTTCAAATATATATGTAATAATTCTTTTCAATAATGGATATCCTGATTCAACTACACAGTGAACCAGGAATCACAATCAAATGTAATTACAAGTATTATGTACACAGTTTATAAATATAATCTTTGTATTGACATATTTTATTATTCTTATCCTATGTGTGTAAGTTGTGAAGTAGTAATATGAGGTAATACTGGTTTTGTTTTTCAAGCTAGGTTGTTGTTTGTCATCATGACTTCAAGTGTTTGATTATCTTGGAAATAGTATTGGGAAAAGTTCACAGTTCCTGTCATTTGAAACAGTTTATTGTCCCTCTGTGTTAAATATACTGTCAATTTTTGAGGAGGGGGGGGCACATAATGTTGAGCTACTCTGGCCACAGAAGCTTATCTTTCGTGATGGTGGCAGGAAAAGACTCCTCTGCTCGATTGCTTCCTGTTGTCGTGAAACATTCTAAATCCACATATATAAATTAAAAGGTAAATGTAAAGCCTAACACATAAATTCAATAAAAGGAAAGAGAAATGGTAAAAGTACAGTGCTGTCACATTGGCGTACAAAAATCCCCCTTGTTTTCTACTTCGTCTGCAAATTGTAACGTTTCACGTTGATAGTAAAGCCTACTGCATCACTACACGCCTTCTACAATAAAACGTGTACTGCATTTCTAAGAAAACCTTGAGCTAGGCACACTGCGTAATGACCTAAATTAATACTTCCATTAATTTCATTTTATACACTACATTAACATAAACGGAAGGACAGATGGAATTAGGATAGAGAGAGGGAGGGCTGAAAGCAGGAACGCATGCAACACTAACACGCGTCTCGCGATATACAATTAATGCCACCCTCCCCAAGCGAAAGGCCAGAAGCATTAACTTTTTTCAAATAGACCGTGATAAAAAACACTACCCATACGAGAGTTAGGTTTAAAAACCTGAAAAACGCTTATTAGGAAACATGACATTATACTGTTTTATGTCTGAAATCATGACAGAAGTCGAAAAGGCAGGACAGGTGACGGTTCTAAACATAACAAAAAATAAAAAATACACGACTATCCTAGAAAATGCATATTTTGAACGCAGCCACTTAGCTCCATTAAAACTTATATATTTGGGTTCCTTAGGACTTGCTGACAAAGAATATGTTGAGTGTTACGCAAATAGTCTAGGAATTAACAAATTATAGCCAAAAGAAAATAGTGAGGGTGTCAGACAACACCAAATCATAATCGCACAGTGGCATGTTTTGAAACCACCATTTTACGGGAAATAGGCCAACAAGTTAAATCCTATTTGATTGGATAGAAGTAAATGTAAGGCTAAACACGATTAGTCGGACTACAAATACTAATTTTTTGTTGTTAGGGAAACGTGAGTAGGGGTACTTTTTTTGAAAAGCTGTGTAAACATGGCCCGATTGGTTAGACCCGCCAATATAGTCAATTAGGAGCGTCAGTTCAGTGCCACATTTTAAAATAAACTTACTAAGAAACAGTGCGTTGAGATCCAGATCATATTTTTCTAAATAAAAGTCTGGGACAGAGGCAGATCGGAATTTGTGCCATATTCATCGCCAGTCAACGTATCTGTGTATTATTTCCATGAATTGTGGTAAGCTTGATATATTCGATATC
Organism: Oreohelix idahoensis; assembly: GCA_024509875.1. Taxonomy (NCBI): domain Eukaryota; kingdom Metazoa; phylum Mollusca; class Gastropoda; order Stylommatophora; family Oreohelicidae; genus Oreohelix; species Oreohelix idahoensis. The sequence goes on along the minus strand of JAMPIV010002720.1, from coordinate 163,099 downwards.
TTTTTAATGAAAATTGAATGTAAATTGATAATTTATGTCTGTATATGTGTGTGGTTCAGTAGCAAACATGAGGCAAGGCCTAAATATTGCTCCAACCTGAACAGAACGTGTCGGAGAAAGGTAAAACTGCATGGAATTGCCAAACAGTACACTGACACCTATCTTATTGACTAGAAGGAAATAATGCTGGAATTGCAGAGGCGTAGTAACCATTAGGGAGGAGTATACTGGTGTAAATTGTTTCAGATGAAGCTAGCAGTTGGCCTACCGCTCTGAACTCAGTGTTTGTTATGTATTGTGTTCAGTGTGGAAATAGATTATAAATTAGTTCTGAAATAGGAGGTACAACCTTCTTGTTTCAGGGACTGTGGTCCTAGTTATTGAAGCAGCACCTGGTCTGAGTTTTGCTGAATCCAGAGGCTGACAGCATACTCCTTGGTCCAGATAGCGACCAGTGAGGTGTCTCCAGAACACAGGAAGCAATCGAGCAGAGGAGTCTTTTCCTGCCGCCATCACGAAAGATAAGCTTCTGTGGCCAGAGTAGCTCAACATTATGTGCCCCCTCAAAAATTGACATTTTATTAAACACAGAGGGACAATTAATTGGTTCAAATGACAGGAACTGTGAACTTTTCCCCATACTATTTCCCCGATAATCAAACACTTGAAGTCATGATGAAAAACAACAACCAAGCTTGAACAAAACCAGTATTACCTCATATTACTACTGCACAAATTACACACATAGAATAATAATAATAAAATATGTCAATACAAAGTTCATATATATAAACTGTGTACATACTACTTGTAATTACATTTGATTGTGATTCCTGGTTCACTGTGTAGTTGAATCAGGATACCCATTATTGAAAGAATTAATACATATATTTTTAAACTTAAACACTTGACTCATTTAAGATAGTCTTATAGAGTGTTATATGTGTGTGAGTGTCACAGTGTTGTGGAATAAATTAAATTGTTTATCTGTCTGTTGTTGTTGTGACTTACACTTCATCATTTTCATAACCCTAGACATTTAACGTAGTCATCACAATATTCCAGAATAATTCTGACTGAGGTATAAATGTGGTAGCAAGTAAGGTCATCTGTAATACACCACACTTATAGATACAGATACCTTCACAGCTGATCTCAGTCAGTACACTAAGTCCCCTATAAATATTTATAACATCCCACTTTACCACATATATTGGGGTCTCGCTCCCGGGATATTGAACTTTCTCCTATTATATATATTGGGAATAATAAAAATTTAAAAGGTATCCTTGGGTGGAATTAAATAAGGTTGAGCTCTCAGTGCCTGTGGTTGTCCTTGGATAATTAATTACAGATTGTATTGTTTAGTTAGACATTATATAAATTTACCTGTTAGAAAATGGCGGACCTGGCCAAATTTCGATCTGCTGCTGTGCAGACTGCAAAAGAGTTAGGAATGGACGGGCAAGTTATGATTGCTTATGTCACTACTGAATGTGACAAATTTATTGAACGCGAAGAAAGAAGATTAGAAAAAGAAGCTGAAAGAAAGTTAGAGGCTGAAAAAGAAATTAAGAAGTTACAATTAGAGGCTGAGGCTGAGGCTAAGAGGTTGCAGATTGAGGCTGACAAAGAGGCTAGGGCATTGGAGGCAGATAAGGAGATTAAAAGGCTCCAATTAGAAGAACAAAAGGCAGAAAGAGAACAGAAGCGATTGGCTGCAGAAAGGGAAGCCGAGGAAAGAAGACAGGCTGCAGAGAGGGAAGCAGAAAAGGAGGAGAAGAGATTACAAAGGGAACATGAGTTACGACTAAGGGAGTTTGAGTTTCAAGGCCATGCTCCTGAAAATGGTGCCAGTCCCTTTACCTCCGATGCTACTGCTAGTCAGGGAGCCTCAACCTCAGCTATGAATTTTCATTTAGATCATTTTGTTGAGAAAGACGATGATATTGAGAGCTATCTAAATAGATATGAACTATTAGCTACCACGTATGGGTTAGAGAGAGAAAGGTGGAGCTTAAAGTTATCTCAAGGGCTTCGTGGGGCAGCTTATGAAGTTTTTGCCAAAATGAGCAGAGGTGATCAAGAAAATTATGACATGCTAAAGCAGGCTCTTTTGTTAAGATATGAAAAGAACGCAGAATTTTATAGGAAAAAATTTAGGAATGCTAAACTACTGTCAGGTGAAACCTATCACCAGTTCTCTGCACGGTTAGAGACATACTTGGAGAAATGGACTTCTCTGGGGAAAACCCAAGATCTTAAGGAAATGGTCCTTATAGAACAATTAAGAGAGTCCATGGCTCCAGACCTGAGAAAGTTTCTCATGGAACAAGGTGCAGAGAGGCTGGGTGAGTTGCTAAATGTTGCTGAAAGGTATCAAGCAGCTCAGGCAGAGGTATCAGGTAATAAAAAGAAACAGGTAGATAATTTTAGGGCACCACAGAACTTTAATAAATTTGATCCTAGAGATCAAAACAAAGGTAAGCACCAGTTTGATAGGCCACGGTATGACAATAAAAATAAAACCCCACAATTCGATGAAAGGAAATATGATGAAAGAAAATCTTTCAACCAAGGAAAGAGATGGTGTAAAAATTGTAAGATGAACAATCATGACACTGACCATTGTAGAAGGAAACCTCCTCATTGTGCTGCTATGACATCTGGAAAAAAGGTCAAACCTGCGGAACTACAGGAACCATACCACCCCCCAGTGTGTGAAGATGTCATCTGTAATGGTGTCACCATAAGGTGTTTATATGATACAGGTTTAGATTATGATTCCGTTGTGAGTTCTCACCTGGTGCAGGCAGATCAATACACCACAGAAACAGTGGAGATTCAAACTGCAACCAAGGATGTAGCTACCATGACACTTCCCGTCGCCCGGATAAAGGTGAAAACGCGATATGTGGAAGGAATCATAAAAGCAGCAGTGATAAATGAGCCAATCTACCCTCTGATATTGGGGTGTAGATATGTCTTCTTGGGGAATCCCAAGAGACCTGTGATATTGGCAACAGTGCAGACCAGATCACAGTCTAAAAAGGAGGAGGATAATCCAATAAATACTCATCCAGATGAGATGAGGAAGGCACAGGCGGAGGACAAAACACTCAAGCCGTGTTTCAAGAAGTTGCCCAAATCTCATACACCTCCAGGCAAGGGAGAATTTTATATGAAGAACAAACTGATTTATAGGAAGGCTGGATCTGAATCCAATGGTCACGGACAGCTGGTCCTTCCCACTTCATATAGGACTAAAGTGTTGGAACTAGGGCATGCGATTCCCTTCAGTGGTCATATGGGGATCAGCGCAACAGGACAGCGAATAGCTTGTCACTATTTCTGGCCAGGAATAACTGAAGATATCAAACGATATGTAAAATCCTGTCCAGAGTGCCAACGAGTAGCACCTAAGCATTGGACTGCACCAGCAACTCTGGGGGAAATGCCCATAGTGGGAACACCCTTTGAGAGAGTTGCCGTGGATCTTGTGGGACCTCTCACCCGAACAAAGAGAAGGAACAGCTACATTCTGACTCTGGTGGACACTTGTTCTATGTGGGGAGAGGCGGTAGCCCTGTCATCGATTGATTCTAAACATGTGGCAGAGGCATTACTCACAATTTTCACAAGGTTAGGCTTTCCCAATCAAATCTTGACTGATAATGGCTCTCAGTTCAAGGGGAAACTAACAGAAGAAGTTTTCAGGATCTTCCAGGCCAAACACTTCCATTGTAGTGTGTACCATCCCCAAGGGAACGGCCAAGTGGAAAGATTTAATGGCACGTTGATGTCGATCCTGAGAAAGTTGGCACACGAAAAACCAGATACATGGGACCAGTACCTTCACGCCGCCCTCTTTGCTTATCGGGAGGTACCCCATAGTTCAACCGGTATGGCCCCGGCAACATTATTATTTGGAAGGCCAATAAAAGGTCCACTTGAAGCGCTGTTAAGAACGTGGACTGATGAAAAGGCAGAGGAAAATATTACATCCTCATACCAATATGTGAATGAGCTGACCACTCGTTTAAAAACTGGCTGGAAACTTGCCAATGAAAATTTGAAACAAGCCAGGAAGAAACATGCTGCCTATTTAACAGGAAGGCTAAAGACAGAGATTTGGCTGTGGGAGAGAAGGTACTGCTTCTTCTACCCGGTAGTCAGAATAAGTTACAAATTGGATGGCAAGGTCCATATACAGTTCTAGAGAAGGTGTCTAGAACAAATTATAAGATAGATAAGAAGGGGAAAGAAAAAATCTATCATGTGAATCTCCTGAAGAAATATTTGGAAAGAGAAAATCAGGAAGAGACACACTTGTTGACCTTGTCCATTGCCATGGAGATGAAAAAGGAACCACTTTCATCATTTGAATATCCATTACACCCCTGTGAGACAGCGGCACAGGTGAAAATCAGTACACATTTAACGAAAAATCAGAAAGAGAGAGTGCAACAGGTTCTAGATAATCATACAGAGGTGTTAACAGACCGACCGGGGCATACAAACTTATTGGAATATGATATGAAACTGATAGACCCCACATCTGTCTGTATGAAACCCTATTCGATTCCTTTTGCTAAGGAGAAAGCTTTGAAGGAAGAGATAGACTATTTGTTGAAGGAAGGAATTATTTCACACAGTGAATCTTCGTATAGTTCCAGTGTTGTACTCTTAAGGAAACCCTCTGGAGAACATAGACTCTGTATAGATTACAGGAGACTGAATGCTATTACAGAAGGACAGGTGGATCCATTGCCGGATACAAATCAGTTGTTTGCCAGGCTAAATAAAGCTAAATATTTCTCAAAAGTGGATCTGAGTAAAGGATACTATCAGATTCCAGTAAAGCCTGAGGTTAGACCATACCTAGCTTTTAGTACCTCAGAGGGACACTATGAGTTTAACAGATTGCCATTTGGATTGAAGAATGCGCCTAGTGTCTTCTCTAGAATGATGAGAAAATTATTGGACCCTCTGAATAATCCATGCATCACAAATTTCATGGATGATATCCTTATAGCAACAGAAACATTTGAGGAACACATTGACTCTCTGAACATGCTGTTTAATCGACTTAGAGAAGCGAATTTAACAGCCCGACCAACCAAATGTTGCGTTGGATGTAAAGAATTAGAATTCTTGGGACACACAGTCCATCAGGGAAACATGACCCCTGACCCCAAGAATTTAGAGAAACTAAAGAAAGCCCCGAGACCACAAACCAAGAAAGACGTGAGATCCTTTGTCTCATTATGTGGTTTCTACCAAAAGTATATCAAAAACTTTAATTCCATATGTGCACCGTTAACTGATTTGACACGTAAAGGAAATCCAGATCGAATTACATGGACACCACAATGTGAATTGGCTTACCAGGAATTGAAGGAAAAGCTCACAAGCAAACCTATTTTGAAATTACCTGACTTAAGTCAAGAATTCATTGTAAGGACGGATGCCAGTAATATTGGGTTAGGTGCGACTCTGCTACAGAAATCAGATGCATTGGATGGGGAATTAAGCCCAGTGGCATATGCTAGCAGAAAGTTGAATAAAGCTGAAACCAACTACTCAACTAGCGAAAAAGAATGTCTTGCAGTAATATGGGCGATAAAGAAATTCAATATTTATCTGTATGGGAAGGCATTTAAGTTGCAAACGGATCACAAACCCTTGTCGTTTCTAGCGCAGGCTAGGCATGAAAATTCTCGGTTACTCAGATGGTCATTACTGATGCAGCCATTTGAGTTTAGCATAGAGTATATATCTGGAAAGACAAATCTGGGAGCGGATTTTTTAAGCCGCCATCCGTGTGATGAGAATCACCGTAAGCCCCAGAAATAATAATAAATTTCTCTATGTGTATATAGAATTATAGACTGACATATAACGTCTGTTTTAAGAGGGGAGAATTTGTCGTGAAACATTCTAAATCCACATATATAAATTAAAAGGTAAATGTAAAGCCTAACACATAAATTCAATAAAAGGAAAGAGAAATGGTAAAAGTACAGTGCTGTCACAATGGCGTACAAAAATCCCCCTTGTTTTCTACTTCGTCTGCAAATTGTAACGTTTCACGTTGATAGTAAAGCCTACTGCATCACTACACGCTTTCTACAATAAAACGTGTACTGCATTTCTAAGAAAACCTTGAGCTAGGCACACTGCGTAATGACCTAAATTAATACTTCCATTAATTTCATTTTATACACTACGTTAACATAAACGGAAGGACAGATGGAATTAGGATAGAGAGAGGGAGGGCTGAAAGCAGGAACGCATGCAACACTAACACGCGTCTCGCGATATACAATTAATGCCACCCTCCCCAAGCGAAAGGCCAGAAGCACTAACTTTTTTTCAAATAGACCGTGATAAAAAACACTACCCATACGAGAGTTAGGTTTAAAAACCTGAAAAACGCTTATTAGGAAACATGACATTATACTGTTTTATGTCTGAAATCATGACAGAAGTCGAAAAGGCAGGACAGGTGACGGTTCTAGACAAAACAAAAAATAAAAAATACACGACTATCCTAGAAAATGCATATTTTGAACGCAGCCACTTAGCTCCATTAAAACTTATATTTTTGGGTTCCTTAGGACTTGCTGACAAAGAATATGTTGAGTGTTACGCAAATAGTCTAGGAATTAACAAATTATAGCCAAAAGAAAATAGTGAGGGTGTCAGACAACACCAAATCATAATCGCACAGTGGCATGTTTTGAAACCACCATTTTACGGGAAATAGGCCAACAAGTTAAATCCTATTTGATTGGATAGAAGTAAATGTAAGGCGAAACACGATTAGTCGGACTACAAATACTAATTTTTTGTTGTTAGGGAAACGTGAGTAGGGGTACTTTTTTTGAAAAGCTGTGTAAACATGGCCCGATTGGTTAGACCCGCCAATATAGTCAATTAGGAGCGTCAGTTCAGTGCCACATTTTAAAATAAACTTACTAAGAAACAGTGCGTTGAGATCCAGATCATATTTTTATAAATAAAAGTCTGGGACAGAGGCAGATCGGAATTTGTGCCATTATTCATCGCCAGTCAACGTATCTGTGTATTATTTCCATGAATTGTGGTAAGCTTGATATATTCGATATCTTTTTAATGAAAATTGAATGTAAATTGATAATTTATGTCTGTATATGTGCGTGGTTCAGTAGCAAACATGAGGCAAGGCCTAGATAGTGCTCCAACCTGAACAGAACGTGTCGGAGAAAAGAAAACTGCATGAAATTGCCAAATAGTACACTGACACCTATCTTATTGACTAGAAGGAAATAATGCTGGAATTGCAGAGGCGTAGTAACCATTAGGGAGGAGTATACTGGTGTAAATTGTTTCAGATGAAGCTAGCAGTTGGCCTACCGCTCTGAACTCAGTGTTTGTTATGTATTGTGTTCAGTGTGGAAATAGATTATAAATTAGATCTGAAGTAGGAGGTACAACCTTCTTGTTTCAGGGACTGTGGTCCTAGTTATTGAAGCAGCACCTGGTCTGAGTTTTGCTGAAATCCAGAGGCTGACAGCATACTCCTTGGTCCAGATAGCGACCAGTGAGGTGTCTCCAGAACACAGGAAGCAATCGAGCAGAGGAGTCTTTTCCTGCCGCCATCACGAAAGATAAGCTTCTGTGGCCAGAGTAGCTCAACATTATGTGCCCCCTCAAAAATTGACATTTTATTAAACACAGAGGGACAATTAATTGGTTCAAATGACAGGAACTGTGAACTTTTCCCAATACTATTTCCCGATAATCAAACACTTGAAGTCATGATGAAAAACAACAACCAAGCTTGAACAAAACCAGTATTACCTCATATTACTACTGCACAAATTACACACATAGAATAATAATAATAAACTATGTCAATACAAAGTTCATATATATAAACTGTGTACATACTACTTGTAATTACATTTGATTGTGATTCCTGGTTCACTGTGTAGTTGAATCAGGATACCCATTATTGAAAGAATTAATACATATATTTTTAAACTTAAACACTTGACTCACTTAAGATAGTTTTATAGAGTGTTATATGTGTGTGAGTGTCACAGTGTTGTAAAGTGTTGTGGAATAAATTAAATTGTTTATCTGTCTGTTGTTGTTGTGACTTACACTTCATCATTTTCATAACCCTAGACATTTAACGTAGTCATCATAATATTCCAGAATAATTCTGACTGAGGTATAAATGTGGTAGCAAGTAAGGTCATCTGTAATACACCACACTTAATAGATACAGATACCTTCACAGCTGATCTCAGTCAGTACACTAAGTCCCCTATAAATATTTATAACATCCCACTTTACCACACCTGTGTTCTGGAGACACCTCACTGGTCGCTATCTGGACCAAGGAGTATGCTGTCAGCCTCTGGATTCAGCAAAACTCAGACCAGGTGCTGCTTCAATAACTTAGGACCACGGTCCCTGAAACAAGAAGGTTGTACCTCCTACTTCAGATCTAATTTATAATCTATTTCCACACTGAACACAATACATAACAAGCACTGAGTTCAGAGCGGTAGGCCAACTGCTAGCTTCATCTGAAACAATTTACACCAGTATACTCCTCGCTAATGGTTACTATGCCTCTGCAATTCCAGCATTAGTTCCTTCTAGTCAATAAGATAGGTGTCAGTGTACTATTTGGCAATTCCATGCAGTTTTCTTTTCTCCGACACGTTCTGTTCAGGTTGGAGCACTATCTAGGCCTTGCCTCATGTTCGCTACTGAACCACGCACATATACAGACATAAATTATCAATTTACATTCAATTTTCATTAAAAAGATATCGAATATGTCAAGCTTACCACAATTCATGGAAATAATACACAAATACGTTGACTGGCGATGAATAATGGCACAAATTCCGATCTGCCTCTGTCCCAGACTTTTATTTAGAAAAATATGATCTGGATCTCAACGCACTGTTTCTTAGTAAGTTTATTTTAAAATGTGGCACTGAACTGACGCTCCTAATTGACTATATTGGCGGGTCTAACCAATCGGGCAATGTTTACACAGCTTTTCAAAAAAAGTACCCCTACTACCGTTTCCCCTAACAACAAAAAATTAGTATTTGTAGTCCGACTAATCGTGTTTCGCCTTACATTTACTTCTATCCAATCAAATAGGATTTAACATGGTGGCCTATTTCCCGTAAAATAGTGGTTTCAAAACATGCCACTGTGCGATTATTATTTGGTGTTGTCTGAAACCCTCACTATTTTCTTTTGGCTATAATTTGTTAATTCCTAGACTATTTGCGTAACACTTAACATATTCTTTGTCAGCAAGTCCTAAGGAACCCAAATATATAAGTTTAATGGGGCTAAGGGGCTGCTTTCAAAATATGCATTTTCTTCTACCTCCCGTTCACTTCGATACGATGTGGTGTCTGGGTACTGTCAGGCTTTCAAACGTAAACCAGTATAATGTCATATTTCCTAATAAGAATTTTTCAGGTTTTTAAACCTAACTCTCGTATGGGTAGTGTTTTTTATCACTGTCTATTTGAAAAAAAAGCTAGTGCTTCATGCCTTTCGCGTTAGGGGTGGCATTAATTGTATATCGCGAGACGCGTGTTAGTGTTGCCGGCGTTCCTGCTTTCAGCCCTCCCTCTCTCTATCCTAATTCCATCTGTCCTTCCGTTTATGTTAACGTAGTGTATAAAATGAAATTAATGGAAGTATTAATTTAGGTCATTACGCAGTGTGCCTAGCTCAAGGTTTTCTTAGAAATACAGTACACGTTTTATTGTAGAAAGCGTGTATTGATGCAGTAGGCTTTACTATCAACGTGAAACGTTACAATTTGCAGACGAAGTAGAAAACAAGGGGGATTTTTGTACGCCATTGTGACAGCACTGTACTTTTACCATTTCTCTTTCCTTTTATCGAATTTATGTGTTAGGCTTTACATTTACCTTTTAATTTATATATGTGGATTTAGAATGTTTCACGACAATATATATATATATATATATATATATATATATATATATATATATATATATATATATACTGCCACTGCCAGCTAATACACAATATAAATCTAGGCAATATAACAACCTATCTGCTACAGTGAAACCTTCTCACAAGAGCGACAAGAAACATCATTATGTCAAACCGACAACTATGAGAAACATATCGCTCGTACTTACGAGAAAACCTCAGTTCACTAAAATCACTACTGAGAGACTAACTACCTCTCTAGAATACTGACACCAGGACAAGACTCTCATGACAGGTGCTGTCTCACGAAATTCCATCCAAGATGGGCAGCACACAAGCTGGCATGGAAGCGTCCACACAGGACAGTAGACGCGTGACGGTATTGCCTACCCTGCTTTGCAGTAGTGGTCCAACGATGGCCAAAACTCAAGAGTATCTAATATAGGCTTCAATGGGGTCTATTTGTACACAAGATTAATCTTGGCAGAAATGTAGATATAAGAGTAGTAAAGCTTCTATCACATGGGAGTCTTCACAAGAAATTCAGGTAAGCGAAAACAATGCTGGCTGTCGCTGAGCAAGTTAATTCTGTAACCTGCCGACCACTTTTGTGAAGAATTTAATTTAAGCACTTATTTATCTTTGTCTCGGAGCGCATTATGGCTGTAAAACTAAAAGAAGGAGAAACCATAGTCAACCTTGTCATAGTGTATGGGCCAAATGAGGAATTCTTCGAGCTGCTTCAAAGGACAGTGGATGACTGCCTAGAGGAAATTATCATGTTTGGAGATTTCAATGACAGAGTTGGAAATGACCATGCTAGATGGGGTGGAGTTATCGGAAGATATGGAGAAGATACTCTCAATGACAATGGAAAGCGACTCCTTAGATTCTGTAGTGAGCAGAATCTGATCATTACCAACACAAAGTTCCCCCATAAGCGCATACATGCATACACTAGGTGTGAACCAACAAAGAATGAGAAGTCAGTGATCGACTATGCCATTGTTAGGAGGAGCTCATTCAAATATGTCCGTGATGCTAGAGTCTAGAGGGGGCCAGAGATGGGAAGTGATCACTACCTGCTTACAATCAAAAGAACAACTGAAAGAGTTGCTCAGCCTAGGAACTGCCCAGCATCACGCAAGAAACCATGTAAACGAACGGAAGAAATGAGCATTAAGACCTACAAGCTGACAGAGCCAGAAATTCAGACCAGATATCAGGGGCTTATTGCTACAGCGGTGAGAAACACAGAAGAACAACCTGATGACTTGGAAACCCTGTGGCTTAATTCAAGGACATCATAAAGACAGCTGCTGCAGAAGCATGTGGTGAAGTCCGACTTGGGAACAAGAGAAAGAGGACACCTTGGTGGACAGAGGGAGTCAAAGAGAAAATAAGAGATAAGAAAATAGCATGGAAAGAATACTTAAGAGCTAAAAACACAGCAGGACAAATAGAGAAATATAGAGAATATGTGATACTCAGAACAGAAGCAAAGAACAAGGTGCTAGCAGCAAAACAGAAGTCCTGGGAAGAATTTGGAGAAAAGCTAAAAAAAGATGCGCAAGAAAACCAGAAATTGTTCTATAAGACCCTAAAGAACATGAGGAAGGAAAAACAATGCCCTCTCAAATTTATAAAGGACAAGCAAGGCAAATTGCTTACTGCCCAGAAGGAAGTAATGGAAAGAATATTTCTCGGAACTCTTTGATGGTGAGCAAGGTCAAGCATCAGAAATGACAACCACTATCACAGAAGAGGAAACAAATGGTGATGAAGATGACATAAAGATGGAAGAACTGAAGGCAGCACTGGAGAAAATCAAGATGGGCAAAGCAGCAGGGCATGATGGTATAACACCAGAAATGGTTAAGTACATGGGAACCTCAGGCGACCTATTACTTTTAAGGGTCCTACAGGCAGCTAGGCGTCGGAGTCTCTGCTCTAGGATTCTAGAGTAGATTTTACCAGGGACACTGAGAAGGGATATGCCTCTATGGTTTGCACATTGTCGATTGTCACCCTTTTTGAAAATTGGTGTTATGATGGCAATCTCCCAGTCCTTTGGTATGAAGGTATTTTGGTATTTGCACGGCTTTGAAAATGTACGTCTTATGCTTAGAATGTACATCATGTCTTTCATCTTTCCCTCCCTGCTCCATAGGGAACCTGGAACTACTTTATGCTTTTAGTTCTCTCTTACGAAACTATCAATAAAGCAATCACCAGCCCGTGCAGTGGTGGTTCATGAATCATCATTCTATACGCTGAGGTTGCCAGCCTCAAATGACTTTGACATCCAATAGCGAGTTTCACACAATAAAATTCACATGGTAAAATATACATATATATGTTAGTTCACATGTTAGTAGTAAAATATGAAATGTAAATCACAACTTACGCCAATCCTGGCTACAGACATGTCGCACAGATGAATAGAAAAGACGAATCGTTCTCTTACAACACGTGTCTGGGATTTCTTTTAATTTTACAATAGATTGCCCCTTCTGACTCCGTGGTTTTTCAGTTTTTTAGTACCGGTGTTCCTTATTAAAATTTGAAAGAGATTTACTGTGCTTTGTAAGTCTTATCTGGTTCTCCAATAAAAGGTCCAGATAACAATTAGGAATTATGAATCTAGTTTTCACTGTGGCGAAACCGATGTTGTCTTGGCGAGCGTGCAAATCACAGAAAAATAAAAATGTCAACTTTTCAGCCTATATTCCCTTCAATGATGTTATGAATCTAATCAGAAAGATCCAACCATTTCAAACAGGTCGGTGTGGCACTTTCAAAATAGTTCCTACACTGAAAATTTTCTCAAAAGGTCACGTCTCCCATATATGGTAATGTGGTGTCTCGCATACACTCTCACCTACACGTTAGTAGACTCATATTGTCTAAAATGTAATAAATCCATGATTATCTTTTAACCAAGGACCAGAAGCGATTATATCATAAGTTCCGCCTCGTGCACGGGTTATCGTGTTTCGTTAGACAAACAAATCTGGTTTTATTTAACACTCCTTCCCAACGTAGCTTGAATAAACAAAACACCTTCGCTGGAAAAGATGGTCAGACAGATTATGCGATAAAATATTATCGCCGGCCGGGTCACCAAACCTGGCGAAGCGTAATAACGTATAAGGAGTCATCATCAGTTGCCATCTCCACAACGAAGGTTGGCTGTAATGGATCTCCAACGTCCTCTGTCTCTTGTCTTGGTGGTACACTCTGATAGACTCTTTCCCGTCCATCTCTTGATGTTATCTTCCAACTTATAGCGCTGTCTTCCCCTTGCACGTTTGCCTTCAACTCTCCCTTCTGTTATGGTCTTCTGCAAGGTGTTATGCCTTTTTATGTGGCCAAAGTATTTTAGCTGCCGAACTTTGACCTCTCTCATTAGTTCTCTTTTCATACCTAGATTTTCTAGGACCTCCTTATTTGTTTTCATCTCTTTCCATGAGATACGCCCCATTCTTCTATATATCCACATTTCAAGAGCCTCAATTCTTTCTTCCAAATGCTTATTCATCGTCCATGTTTCTGCACCATACAGAAATGCAGAATATATATAACACTTTATGATTCTCAGTTTTAATTTGTGAGATAACTGTTTGGATGTCAGTATATGTTTCATGTTGTTGAATGTAGCTTTGGCCATTCCTATTCTCTTCTTGATTTTTGTTTCACATCTGCCATCTTCTGTTATTATATGACCAAGATATACGTAGCTCTTGACTTGTTCCAGGATTTTCCCATTTACGCTTATCTTTAATGTGGGTTTATCGTCTGTTTTGCTAATTATCATAAGGAGTGGTAAACAATAAGATACGCATTACTTCCTTAGCAATTGTTGCTATAGGGGAGTGGCGTGTTAGAGACTTCACTATGCTTTGTCCATCATAGAGCAAAATAGTGAAAATACAAATGAAGCATGATTTATGCCAAATAAAAGCGATGAGTGAGAAAAATGAAGAAATAGAAAGGATACTACCAGAGGGCTGAAGGTGTGAGAGATCACACAAAATAGCATGTTCAGACGTTTTGTCACAAGACGAACGATGAACCACCCGGCGCCAAAACTCTTGGCGCCAAAATACAAGCTGATCACATGACCTCGATCGCTCGTCTATATTCGTAAGCCTTTCCGTGGCTTCTGAATGGCTTGCTCGATTTACGAACAAGCGGTTACTCGTACAGCGAAAGATCGCCGTGACAGATGATGGTAATGACGACGACGATTATGATAATGATGACGATGATGATGAAAGTGACGATAATGATGACGATGATAAAGATGATGACGATGATAATGATAAAGATGACGATAATGATAACAATGTCGATGATGATAACAATGTCGATGATGATGACGATGGTAATGACGAGCATGCGGATGATAACGATGATGATAATGAAGATGATGATAATGACGATGATCACGATGACGATGATGATGCAGACGATGATAATGACGATGGCGACGATGATGATGAAGCTGATGCTATTTTCCATCAGATCTTTCTATTATATGTCTTCTTCTCCCTCTTCTTCCTCGTTCACTTTCAAAAGTCAACTTGAATATGTTCAAAGAAAGCAGTAGTCAGCCTGAGACTGTTGATTTCTCCGTGGAGCTCTTCCATCAATAGTTCTGGTGACGGCCTGTGTGCTTTCTCTGTTCCACATATGTTGGGCCCCTTTGAAGTAAATATTCAGCAGTCATTTTATCAGTGCGACGGTTACACTCATCCGTAGTTCCTATCTTTAGCTTGTTATAATATATTTCACGTCGTGTCTCATTAATCTTGTTCTTAATTTCAATTAGCCTTAGATTTATTTATATTCTGGTCGCCATGTTGCTCTCAACTTCGTCCTGATATTTTTTCAGTAGTTATTAATTTTGTTTTAATTCTTGTTATTTTTTCTTTAACTCAGGAAACCATCATTATTTCTTTGCTAATTATGACATTTGTTTAAAAAAAATATACCAGGGCAGAAATATTTGATAATTAAAAATCGACAGAAATCTAATTAAGGGATATAACTCTTTACCTTAGTTTTTCCCCCTTCCATTTAGAGCAGTGTTTCTCAACGGGGGCGTTTTCAAGATGTCTGGGGGCGTTCTGATGGGTCGCAACGATTGGGGGTCGCCACTTCCATTCTGGTGGGCGTTGTGTACATTTTTACAAAAATCAATATAAAACAATTACAAAAGATATTCCCCTTCGCATAGCTTGTAACACGATAGTTTTTATTTGCTCTGCGTCCCATGGAGTGTTTCAAGGATTCCAAACGCAAAATTTTAGTACCTGGGATGTTACCATTGTCAGGAGACAGTAGAGTTTTTGGAGGAGGCAGTAGAGTTTTTGGATTCAGAAGAATTTAGCATCGAAAGAGAAGTATTGCGAAATAATGTGGCCTATCTTTCAGATATATTTGAAAAGTTAAATGAGGTTCTTCTTAAGCTACAAGGAAATGAGATCAGTCTGATTAAAGTGAAAGGAATTATCATGGGGTTCATCAACAAATTGACATTATATAAAAATAATCTTAGTCGCCGAGAACTTTCTCATTTTCCATGTTTACTGCAGTTAGGTGGGGACAGGCTTAAAGATTCAGATTTAGAGGTTTATTGCTGTCATTTTGACGCTATTAAAAATGATATGAGCATAAGATTTGAAGACTTGCAAGAACTAATAATACCGGATTGGGTGATTAAGCCGTTTGAATCAGACGTGGAACAAGTTAGTCAACATTTACAAGAAGAATTAATTGAGCTACAAAATGACTTCGAGGCAAAAGCACGATTCAGTCATACACATTACGAAAAATTTTAGATCCAGTAGAGCTTTGCGTATCCCGTTCTTTGGTGTGAAACTAAATTGCTAATTACAGCATTCCCAAAGTCGTATTTGGTGGAGAAGGGGTTCAGTGCAGTAGTGTTGCTACTACAAAAGCAACGAAACCGACTGCAGATTTGTAACAGGATTTTAACAAACTTAGAACCAAATATTACAAAACTGGCTGAGTCACATCAAGCGCAAGGATCTCATTAAGCTTCATTAGTAAGTGAATTTTTATATAATTATATCATTATTATCAACTAATAATTTTTAAAAAATTTTTTCGTGTTTAAAGTGGTTACATAAGGAGAGGCTTAAATATTCAGATTTGAAGATATATATGCAGTCATTTAGGCGCTATTAAAATGATATGATTTTGATAGTTATAGAGTTGTAAGAACTAATTTTATATCATTTGTTCCGTCAATTTGTAATTCATGAATAATGAACTTGTGGTGTATATAATTCGGTACTATTAGTTGTCTAAAGGGGACGTTGCTACTATCAGGGTTAGAAACACTGATTTAGAGTGAAACATCGGATAAGGAAAGATTCCAACAACAAAAAATTGTAACAGGTTGAACTAATTCTCCAGTACAGAAAGGTTTGGAGGGTATTAGTTGAACAGGTATACTACATTTGGAAGTGGACAAGCAAAAAAAAGAAATAGAGATTTAAATATAACAGTATACATTTCTATTTACTGGCAGATGGAAAGAAAATATCACAGAAATCCTCATATCAAGTAATGCAGAACAACCTAGCTCAAGACAAATAACATCAGCTCCAAGGCTGTGGGGTCGGAGTCGTGGAGTCGGTCATTTTTTTAGTGCAGTCGAAGTTGGTAAAAAATGTCCCGACTCCGACTCGGGAATTTAACGAGACTTAAGTCAAGGCAGATCCACGTTTGATCCATGACGAGACTTAAGTCAAGGCAGATCCACGTTTGATCCATGACGAGACTTAAGTCAAGGCAGATCCACGTTTGATCCATGACGAGACTTAAGTCAAGGCAGATCCACGTTTGATCCATGGCGAGACTTAAGTCAAGGCAGATGCACGTTTGATCCATGAAGAGACTTAAGTCAAGGCAGATCCACGTTTGATCCATGACGAGACTTAAGTCAAGGCAGATCCACGTTTGGTCCATGACGAGACTTAAGTCAAGGCAGATCCACGTTTGATCCATGAAGAGACTTAAGTCAAGGCAGATTCACGTTTGATCCATGACGAGACTTAAGTCTAGGCAGATCCACGTTTGATCCATGACGAGTCTTAAGTCAAGGCAGATGCATGTTTGATCCATGACGAGACTTAAGTCAAGGTAGATCCACGTTTGATCCATGACGAGACTTAAGTCAAGGCAGATCGACGTTTGATCCATGACGAGACTTAAGTCAAGGAAGATCCACGTTTGATCCATGACGAGACTTAAGTCAAGGCAGATCCACGTTTGATCCATGACGAGACAAGTCAAGACAGATCGACGTTTGATCCATGACGAGACTTAAGTCAAGGCAGATCCACGTGTGATCCATGACGAGACTTAAGTCAAGGAGGATCCACATTTGATCCATGACGAGACTTAAGTCAAGGCAGATACACGTTTGATCCATGACGAGACTTAAGTCAAGGCAAAACCACGTTTGATCCATGACGAGACTTAAGTCAAGGCAGATTCACGTATGATCCATGACGGGACTTAAGTCAAGGCAGATTCACGTATGATCCATGACGAGACTTATGTCAATGCAGATCCACGTTTGATCCATGACGAGACTTAAGTCAAGGCAGATCCACGTTTGATCCATGACGAGACTTAAGTCAAGACAGATCGACGTTTGATCCATGACGAGACTTAAGTCAAGGCAGATCCACGTTTGATCCATGCAAGGGAAGGAGCGGGTAAAAAAAAATTGAAATAACATTTTAAGTAGTAGAACTCCTAAAAATACTTTCTTGTTAATGTACATCCATTTTTACATAATGTAGGACAATTTCAGTTGCTTCTGATTATAAAGTTGTTATCACAATTGGAAAATTTGTTGTCACATTTATAAAAATAAACTATTTCCACTGTCAATTTTCCCTTCATTGTGTGTTTTTTTTTACCAGCGGCACTTGGGCTTTCAGCCCTTCGGCCCAATGACATGTCATTGCGAGGCTGGGGAGCCTGTGGACTTTCGCTCCTTCCCATCCACAGAGGGTTTATCTCAGGAGCCGTTCAGGTTATTCAGTCAAAATCCCGGTCGATGACAACCCTTCAAATGCTCACGCCCGGGCTTGAACCTTGAAGCTGATCGCCACCGCAATGTGGTAACCATTACACCATCGCGGCTCCCTCCCTTCATTGTTAAAATGAAACTATTTTGCCTCATGGTGTGGGAAAGCAGTCATTTGTGTGCAGGTGTGGATGATTTGTTATTTTGTATTATTGTATGAATGAATGAATAGTTTAAAATGGTCTCTACGAAAGGCATGTATTCATGTATTCACACACATACTATACTTACACATATAACTCCATATAAATGCATAATGTTATGTCATATCACTAGTTAAAAAAAACTGTGGTTGGAATCGGAGTCGGACTTCTAGAATTTCTGGAGTCGGAAAATGTTTTTTTTTGTTTTGGCCGACTCCACAACCCTGATCAGCTCCCTGCAACGGTTCTTGACAGTAGTGGACTGAACAAAAATCAAAGTAAATAAAAGTAAGTAATTGTATTTTCTGTGAAAGGATCTTGGAGTAATAAAGACGGAAGGTGAAGGCATCCTAACATTGGGTAGTCAATCTTCATCAACCCATTAGCTCCTTATGAAACATAAAGCTGCTATTGTAGCTCACTAACTACACTGACAAACAACATTTTTCTTTCTTATATAAGAATAGTCGGCGTCTGTGGTCTAATGGATATGAACGTAGTTTCATAATCCAGATATACCAGGTTCGAAACCTGCTGCAGGCGGTTTGGTAGCAGATCGCTTTGTGTGGATTTTTAACAATGGTATAAGCGCCGTACCGTTCAGAAAGCTATGGCAAACTACTGAATGAAAAAATTGCCTAGAAAAATCACAGCCAATAAAAGCTGGGGTTGATTGCCACGTCCTGTAAAGGATAAGCAACTAACTTTTTTTATATAAGAATAAGTGTTCTTAGGTCAGTTTCTTGCGCTGATTTCAAATTTGAAATCCGTTTATCTCTATCACATCGGGTTCTTAAGATATTTGTAAATAAATATATTTTTGGGAAACCGTTATTTGCTCCTTTTCATTTTTACTATATAACTTATTAAAAATTAATAAAATGCAAAATAATTCTACTTTTTATATTGCTAAAAGATAAATGACATATGTTACGCTATTTTTCAAATAGTTACTGTATTTTGAAATAATTCTGAGCGAAATATGGCTTCTAGAAGTTGTAGAAATTCGGCTGATCTGTTCTGTTACGTGTGCGGATATTTTACCGATCGAGTTCACCAGAAAAACTTTACACCATTACTAAAGAAAGCATATGAACTTTATTTCGATTCGAAAGTTGATGATGCAAATAAATCTTGGAAGCCAAATGCAGTTTGTTCGACTTGTGCAAATACATTGGCAGGTTGGTTACGAAAATCGCCGAAGCATAAGTCGATGCCTTTTGGAGTGCCAGTAATATGGCGTGAACCGACAAATCACGCTACTGATTGTTACTTCTGCTTGACAAATATCCATGGTCTCACTTTTAAAACTAGAAAGTCTGTGGTTTATCCAAATATTGAATCGGTTTCGAAACCAGTGCCTCATGATCCAATCACGTGTCCGATCCCAGTATCTAAGTTTTGGGCTAAGATTATGATGATCTGCCTCTTAGTTCATCCATGGCCATCAACAAGAACTTCTACCATTGTAGTTTCGTATTGATAATTGATCTGCCCCTATTTTCATGAGATTGCCTGTGACAAAACGGGGCGGCCCCTATCGATCTTTGTTTCTCTCCGGCAGTATCTCCGGTACATTTGTAGTACTGATTTTCATTATGTGCTTTCAATTATCGAACTTTTCTTTCTTTCTTCGTTTTCTACTTGTGTGGCAAATATTTTTTAGGTGCAAACATTTGTTGACACTCCTCTCTGTGATGTCACCTGTTTGTTACCCGGTCATCCTAGCTTGCGGTGAGCAACTGAGCTAAGATAGTCGCCGGCGTGTTTAGATTGAACCGCTGATAAGACGACTCGTTTGGTAACCCAGATGGGAAGACACGGAGTTTTTGCGTACTCATACGACAGATAACGAGATTACTGTCTGTGTGACACATGTGGGCAGACAAGTGTGACATAATCGCTTCCGGGCCGACTTGTTATGACAACATCACTTTCTAATAAAGCAATAAGCATTACAGCTTACACATGTTGTCATGTGAGTTCCGCGATCTGTCTGTAAGTTTGCACACAAGGGCATCGGACATCATATTAACATATATGGGAGAGTTGACCTCTGTCTTACGTTCAAAATTATCCGATGTCGGAATATTTTTGAAATCATCACACCCTATCTGCATGATTTGAAATAATTGGATCTTTCTGATTAGATTCATAACAACAATGCGTAGGAATATAGGAATATAGTCTGACCATTTCGCAGTTTTATTTCACTGTGGATTTCACGCTGGTCTAGAAAACATCAGACCTCGCCAGAGTGAACACTAGATTCATAATTCCTTTTCTTAACCGGACCTTTTATTGGGGAACCGAATAAAACTTACAAAGCACAGGAAATCTCTACATTTTAATAAGGAACACCGGGACTAGGAAACTAAAGAAAAACACGGAATCAGAGAGGGAATATATTGTCAAATTAAAGACACCCCAGACGCGTGTAAGAGACCGACTCGTCTCTTTTATTCATCTGAGCAACAAGTCTGTAGCCAGAATTGTCTTATCGGTGGTACCAGCAGAAAGTACTATCTCTGGAACAAGAAAGGAACCGTGGCCTAAGCTATAAGACGAAGGACGCACGTGGTAGACTCTCCTTGACATGTATGTGAAACGAGCTACCCCCGACAACCTTGATCAGAGACGAGCGCCAGCAGAGTGAAAACAACCAACCCATAAGAAGGAGCAGAACCGTCATTGGAAGCTAAGTTCAAATTTATGCTGCCACTTGAACATCTTGTAACATCTCACATTCCCTAAAGACTGTGATGATAATTTTCTTGATCCATAACTATTCAAATTATTTTTAATTGTTAAAAAATAAAGTGATTATTAAATTTTGTTATTTGTAATGTTACACATTTAACTTCGATTTAATCATTTTAAAATTACTGCATGTTTGTCTCAGTCAAATTACTACAAACACTCTAAACAGAGCTTTACTAAAATAATAGAATTCCACTAAGTAAATCAGGTGGGGGGGGGGGGGGGTATTAAACGAGCTGAACTTTAGAAGTGCTTAAATCCTTCACAAAAGCGTTGGTAGAATTACAGAGTTAACATACTCAGCCAAAGCAGTATTGTTCTCGCTTATTCTGAATATCTTGTGAAGACTCCCTTTGTAATAGAAGTGTCATCACCCTTCTATCTACATCTCTGCCAAGAGTAATCTTGTGCGAAGGTAGATACCTTTGAAGCCCATATTAGATACTCAAGAGTTTTGGCCACTGTTGGACCACTACTGCAAAGCAGGGGAGGCAATACAGTCACACTGCCAAATAATTTGATTTTCTGTCTCTCTATATATACTGAGGCACATTAAAAACGCACCCCTATTATATATACTGATGCCGAGAAGCTGGCAAAAAAAAGTGTGGGAATGGATTTTCCCCGTGTTTGCCATGAGGCAGAGAGCGAATGGCTGCTGGAATGGAAAGTGCAAGATTCAACCCATGGGTGTGTGTACAGACTACATGAAAACGATGAAAGTTACACGTGCAACACGATTCTCAACAGCTATGACCCTGAAAATGTGTACGCGTTGTGGCAGTATACGCGGTATAAAAAGGCCGTTGAGACAAAACACCCAGTACATGTGCTTGAAATGCCACGACTATCTGAAAACGACCGCCAACGAGCCATTGGTATGTTGGAGACCAGAATGAGCTCGCGGGCCATTGCCAGAAGCATGAATTGCCACCACAGCACTATTGTACGTCTCAATGAACGTTACGGAACCACTGGCAGTGCCCGGGTTAGACTTCGGAGTGGCCAACCATGAGTTACTACCCCTGCGCAAGATCGTCATATTGTGCTGAGTCACCTAAGGAATTGACTCTCCCGGCAAGTCAAACAGCAAGAGCAATAGTGGGTAGACATGGGCAAGTCTCTCGAATGACAGTCATACGACGACTCAGAGATACAGGCCTTACTGCAAGACGACCTTATGTTGGGCCAAATTTGACTCACAGACATCGTTAGCAGCGCCTGCAATGGGCAGAGCAACATATCAGATGGACTAGACTGCAGTGGAATGCTGTCCTATTCACAGAAGAGAACAGATTCAACATATCCTTTGCAGATGGACGTATGCGGATTTAGCGACGGTGTGAACAGCGCTTTGCAGATTGCTGTGTCAACCGATTTCGAGGTGGCAGTATTCACATTTGGGGAGGATTCAGTTTTCACCATCGCTTGCCTCTTCACGTCTTCCGTGGAAATGTTAATGCTGTGACATATCGAGATGAGGTTCTGGATGCACTGGTTGCTCCTGCGTTCACAATTTATCCAGACTTGCAGCTTCTCCAGCAGGATAACGCACGTGCATTTTTTTGTATTTTTGGTTTTCTCCCTTGCCTGCACAGAATGCAATGAATTTCATAACAATCAAATGTACAAATTAATGACCAGCATGGATTCATAGGAAAATGAATAAAGATTCCAAATATGTAAACTTGTACACACTTATATTTACATTTCACACTCTGTTCTTGGATTATACAGGTGGTGCGTTTTTAATGTGCTTCAGTATATTTCATGCACGACGTAGTTCCATTAATTTTTGTGATGTCATCATTTCTCGTTCTATCTCTCCTGGTGCAGATAGGGTGTGATGGCTCTTTTTAATCATTTCATCTCGCACGTTGTGATTTTCCTCTTCTGTATATAAATTTTTTTAAATAAATAAATGAAAACGTTTAAATAGAAGTAGTTGTTACCGGTGCCATTCTCGTAATCTCCAGGTGACATAATCTCCTAACACTACAAACGCAATTATGAATAATATGGACGTACCTTCCACAGAGTGGATATAGTTCGGAAAATGGTTTGCCTGTGATGTAATAATAAATGGCACGTGATGAAAAAATACCCAGTGTCATTTCCGGTAGGCATTGAGAAAACAAAAAGAGAATAACATAACTATCCCTTCAAGCATGTCGTAGGAGATGAATAATGTGAAGTTGACTGGTACCGTCATTAACTCCCTCATGAAAGCCAGGTTGTTACGGTAACCATCACAGCAAGAGACATGAACGCTTTTGTGCACGCAGGTCGTCCGTTAGATCAGGTAAGGTACGGGTAATTTCACATTGTGAGGCGGCCTCATAGTTGGGGTATATGGGTATAAGTACGTTAATCCTACATCCTTGGCTGAGGCGAGGCCCCTTCCGTGTGTAGTGAGGCATAGGCCATATGGCCCTCCTGGTTCCGCCTCTCTACGGCATGCGACACGTGAAGGGTCAGCTTCTGGTGGCTCCATCCCTTTTACCAGCCAAAAATGAAAATGAATGAATGCATCAATAAAAACGGTTACTTCCCTTTTGAGTTAGCCGTTCCGGATAGATTTTTCTTTCCGTATGATAACATTAGATCACAGCGATTCTTGGAAACATAATATTAATTAAATATTCTATTTTCAAAGATCACGTGACGGTCGTGACAAGAATATCAAATCTGTCAATCTCCGGGCTCTTCAGTCTGCACAGCCGTTTCTTTACTCGCAGTCAACCTCGTCCATTTGTTCGCTTCCCATGGAGTGCATTAGCCTGTCTCATTTTATCGATGTCAGATGGATTGGTCAGTGTGACATTCAGGGGCTCTCTAAGACGTTAATTTTCGTTCCAGAACCTAGCAAAAGCTGTTTTCTGTGGCTATGCTTACTTTGCAAGAAATATGTAGCTCAGCAAGGATAAGATAGCTTAGCATGCTTTCTGATTTAGCTTCGCAAACAAAAATAGCAAATTATATGCTATTCAACGTCTAAAGACACGAAATGCTTAAGGGTAAAGGAATTCAACCTGTAAGATAGGTTAGCATAACCCGAATCTCTAGCAGACTATTCACAGCTCGCAACGACGTCCCTAACACAGCCAAAGCATATTACAACAGATGGAGTCATCGCAGGAAAAGCGGCATGCAGTCTTACATAGCCTAAGCCTGCGATTTGCAACACAGGAGCTGTAGAGATCTACTTTACAAACTCTGGTTACATGATGGTTGTTTTCAGGTTTCAGAGTATCTGGAATTTGGAATAAATGCAGCCAAGGGCCGGATTAAGCCAAGAAGGGCCTCTAGGCTTTTTGGTGTTTAGGCCCCCTCTTCACCTAATAGGCAATAATTTTAAAAAAAATTTTCAAACCCCTTAGCACGGTGATGGTATGTACTAGCATTATTCATGACTGGTAAGTTAGTTTGTTAGATTTGCTTACCTCTTTTATTGGTAATTATTTTTTATTAATGTTTATTAGTATAGCAAATAGTTTATGCGCCGTTATGATTTTGCGGTAGTGCTTTATGTCTTTTAAGCTATCTTTGTGTTTACTGTCTTTTTAGAACGATATGAATGCGATTGGACAATGCAAACATTTTCTTTCTGTACACGAATTTAAACATTTTAAAATGTTTTTCACTTATGCACAGGTCCCTAAAAGCTCCGGGTCCCTAGCCTTTAGCCGACTTAGCCTAATGGATAATCCGCCCCTGCCTCTATGTAACTTTTATAATTGGTGGGTGATGTGCTACCTGCAATAGATTTAAAAGAGGGGTGGAAAATTTAGACGAGATATTTTACGAAACGTTAACTTCGCTTCAAAGAAAAGATCACGTTTCCATCTCATGTACTTCAGAAATCAAGTGAATTTTACTTAGCAAGAGCGTTGGTCTTTACTAGAAACGCCGAAAAAGTAAATTCGATCCCAGGCGACCATGCTTTTATATGTCGGTAACAGAGACCTGGTTTGAAACTTCTCAATGATTAACAATTATTTGTCTCCTACCGTAACTAAAAATCTAAAAAGTCGTCCTTGTTATCTACCGTTAGACCGCATACGACCGGTTGTCACCCCTGACCTAAGCTGTTCAATATTTCATCTAGCATGTTCAAAGCACTCTAAACCTTTTATCTCTGTTTCTTGCTGCAAATATTTTGTGTTTATAAATAAAACATGATCTGAAATGTTTCCACACCAATGTATATTACAAAACGGTTGTTTTTCACGAGTGTCCGTTGTGGTGAAAAATTCTAATACCCATATATAAATTAGAACATAAATATAAAGCAGAAAGCAAATATAAGAAAGACAGAAGAATGGAGCAAGACCAGTGCTTTCCCAATAGCGCAAAAGCCTGAGATTAATAACGCCGGAAGGGCTGAACGCAAAATCTCTGCTTTTCCTACTGCATTCTTCAAATAATTGTATCGCCACACCCCTATAAAATATGTACTGTATTTTCTCAATGACCTAGATACTAAAACAAACATTAGAGTAATTACACGCCCAAGGTTAACTTAGAAAGACAGACGGACGAACTAAGAGAGAGAGAGAGATGTACTGAGGGACGCATGCAGTTATGCCGCTCGCTGTGTGTCGCTGTGTAAGCCATCTCGCAAGCCGTTTGCATGGCCTGATTTTCAAATAAACAGTGATGAAAAAAACTAACGACACGACATTAGGTTTCGAAAACAGGTTTAATTCTTATTAGGAAACATGACATTCCCCTGTTTTACATCTGATTCCTGACTTTATACTGATAGTACAGTTAAAAAGATGCGGACAGATGATAGTTAAAAATAAACAACTAAGATCGAAAAAAGACAGTATTTTTAAATAAGCCATTTAGTCTCATGATAATTGTATATTCGGGTTTCTGAAGACTTGTGGACAAAGAATATGTAATTGGTTGTTTAAATAGTCCATTAGATAATTAGATATTGATAGTAAAACATATAGAGAACAGAGATACTGTCAGGTTTGGTCATATCTGCTTGGGATGAAATTCCCTGAATTTTTGTTGAAACATAATAGTGACAGGAAGTCTAAGATAGTACGAGGGAGGCCATTGGCTGAACTTTGAAGTTAAAAGAAATTTAATTGGGTGACCTATGAATAACAAATAAATGCCTAAAAACGGAGTAAAATTGAATGACTGTGTACTCTTTTGAAAATATTCAAAACGATTGGTCAGTGTACTGGATATTGGCAGAAAAAATCTTAGAGGGGATGCCATATCGTTACACAAAAGAGAGATGAGAGCAGGCAGTGTTATTCAAAATTAAATATATATAACAGCCTGGACATACCGCAGATCAAACTGTGTCAGTCATCTTTAGTGTGTATTTCCTTACGAATTGTGGTAAGCTAAACATTTTTAATATGTATTTATATAAAAATTGAATGTGAAATGATAAATTATGTCTGTATGTGTGTGGTTCAGTAGCAAACATGAGGCAAAGCCTAGATATTGCTCCACCATGTAAAAGCTTGTCAGAGAGGAGTATAACTGCATATTTATATATTGGATTGCCATATAGTAACATAACACCTATCCTATTGTATGGAAGGGATTACAGCTGGAATTGCAGAGGCGTTGTAACTATTAGGGAGAGGAATACTGGTGTATATTGTCACATGAAAAGCTAGCAGTTGGCCTAAAGCGCTGAACTTTATGTTTGTACTGTCATGTACTTCAGTGTGGAATAATAATTGTATATTAGTTATGAAGAAGGAGGCACAACCTTCTCATTTCAGGGACCGTGGTATAGATGGTGATATTGCATCGTCCGGTCTGAGTACTGCGTGATCCAGAAAGCTGGCAGCAGACTCCTTGCACAAGATAGCGGCCATTGTCTATCTTACTATCAAACTGAGAAGCAAGCGAGCAGAGGATACAGGTTTCCTGCAACTGCATTATGAGATAAGAGCTTGTCAGCACGAAAAGACTCAACCTTGAATAAAATAACCCTGAACTGAACTCTATTATATAAAAGGGGACAGAAATTTTAAAGAAACAGAATCTGTGAATCCTTCAATAAGATTTCCACCAGTAACAAACAGATGAAGTCATGATGACAACCAACAGTCTAGCTATTAATGACAATATTACCTCATAATATTACACAACAACACCACACTCATATTGCTATAACAGTCTATGACTGGATAAATATCCAGTATATAAATACTTGTATATAAATATTGTGATTACATTTTTATTGTGATGCCTGATTCACAAATACAATAGAATCGGGAAAGATATTGAAAGATCATTAATACATTTTAAAAAACTTAACCCTTGACTTAATAAGATAGTCTTTTAGAGTGTTATGTGTTTGTGATTGTTAAAGTGCTGTAAATTGTGGAAATTATTAAAGCAATTGTGTATATGTCAGTTGGTTGTTATACGTACACTTCATCACTATCATAACCCTAGACACTAAACGAAGCTATATTCAATTATTCAAGAATAAGTCTGATTGAGATCGAAATGTGGTAGCAAGTAAGGTCTTCTGTATACACACCAAATTTATTATCTTCAGAAACCTTCACAGCTGATCTCATTCAGTACACTAAGTCCCCTATAAATATATTTATTTCCCAACTCACCACATATATTGGGCGCCAAGCCGGGATTTATAAAAATTAAAAAGGTATTCTTGGGTGGAAAATAAATAAGGTTGAGCTCTCAGTGCTTGTGGTTGTCCTTAGTATAATTAGTCATAAACAGAATTTCTTAGTTAGACATTGTATAAATTTGCCTGTTACAAAATGGCTGACCTGGCAAAGTTTAGATCTGCTGCTGTGCAGGCTGCTAAAGAACTGGGAATGGAGGGGCAAATTATGATTGCTTATGTCACAACTGAATGTGACAAATTTATTGAACGCGAAGAAAAAAGATTAGAAAAAGAGGCAGAAAGAAAGTTAGAGGCAGATAAAGAAATTAAAAGGTTGCAGATTGAGGCTGACAATGAGGCTAAAAGGTTGCAGATTGAGGCTGACAAAGAAGCTAGGGCATTGGAGGCTGAGGCTAAAAGGTTACAGATGGAGGCTGAGATTAGAAGTTACAGTTGGAAGTAGAAGAAAAGAGATTAGCTACAGAAAGAGAAGAAAAGAGATTAGCTACAGAAAGAGAAGAAAAGATTTTAGCTACAGAAAGAGAAGAAAGGAAACAGGCTGCAGACAGAGAAGCTGAAGAAAGAAGGCAGGCTGCAGAAAGGGAAGCAGAAAAGGAGGAGAAGAGATTACAAAGGGAACATGAGTTACGACTAAGGGAGTTAGAATTTCAAGGCCATGCTCATGAAAATGGTGCCAGTCCCTTTGCCTCAGATGCCACTGTTAGTCAGGGAGCCTCAACCTCAGCTATGAGTTTTCATTTAGACCATTTTGTTGAGAAAGACGATGACATAGAAAGTTACCTAAATAGATATGAACTTTTGGCTACCACGTATGGTTTAGAGAGAGAAAGGTGGAGCCTAAAGTTATCACAAGGGCTTCGTGGTAGAGCTTATGAAGTTTTTGCCAAGATGAGCAGAGATGACCAAGACAATTATGACATGTTAAAGCAGGCTCTTTTGTTAACATATGAAAAGAATGGAGAATTTTATAGAACAAAATTCAGGAATGCTAAACTACTGTCAGGTGAGACATATCACCAGTTCTCTGCATGGTTAGAGACATACTTGGAGAAATGGACTGCTCTGGGGAAAACCCAAGATCTTAAGGAAATGATCCTTATAGAGCAGCTAAGAGAGTCCATGGCTCCAGACCTGAGAAAGTTTCTCATGGAACAAGGTGCAGAGAGGCTGGGTGATTTACTCAATGTCGCTGAAAGGTATCAGGCGGCTCAAGCAGAGGTAGGTGGTAATAAAAAGAAACAGGCAGATAATTTTAAGGCACCACAAAACTTTAATAAGTTTGATCATAGAGATCAGAACAAAGGTAAGCATCAGTTTGATAGGCCACGATATGATAATAAAAATAAAACCCCACAATTCGAGGAAAGGAAATTTGATGAAAGAAAATCTTTCAACCAAGGAAGGAAGTGGTGTAAAAATTGTCGGATGGACAATCATGATACTGACCGTTGTAGAAGGAAACCTGTGTATATGGCCACCCTTCAGGTCAGGTCGACCTCTAGAAAGGAGGAGGATAATATGATAAATACCACTCCAGATGAGATGAGGAAGGCACAGGCTGGGGATAAGACCCTCAAGCCTTGTTTTAAGAAATTGTCAACATGTCATACACCTCCAGGCAAGGGAGATTTCTATATGAAAAACAAGTTGATTTATAGGAAGGCTGGATCTAGATTCAATGGTCAGGGACAGCTGGTACTTCCTAAAAAGTATAGGGCAGAGTTAATAAGGAGCTTACATGTGAGAAAAGATGGGGACCATGAGAAAATAGGTACCATCATCCAAAAGGTGGCTCAAAATTATTATTGGCCCAAGGCAATGTTTGACATTGAGAATTTTGTAGAAAGATGTGGCATATTACATGAGGGAACACCCACAAGTGGGAACATTGATCAGGACCTAGACACGCCACGGGGCAAACTTAGGCCTGACAATGAAAAGAAAAATAAATTTAATAAAGTGGACAAAGTGGAATGGGAGCCCCCTTTTCACGGACAGTCTTCACTTGAATGTTTTACTATGGCCACGATGCAACAAGTACAAAGAGATGTCTTACCCCAGAATAGGCCGAAAATACCTCAATCGGACTTATGTGAACTGGAGGAAGAAAATGTAGAGAGGAGATCTCTCACAAGGAATTTTAAGTGGGAAGAAAGCCCCAAGAAAAGAATTGGTAGCGGTCGATTTGTGAATGGTGATTCTGGGAAGAAAAATCATCACTATAGTGCTTCTAGTGGAAGAGACCATACCGGTGCTGGGAAAAACAGGTCAACAAATTTAAAAGTCAATATGTAGCCTGTTAAGAACGTGGACTGATGAAAAGGCAGAGGAGAATATTACATCATCATACCAATATGTGAATGAGCTGACCACTCGTTTAAAAACTGGCTGGAAACTTGCAAATGAAAATTTGAGACAAGCCAGGAAAAAGCATGCTGCCTATTATAACAAGAAAGCAAAAGACAGAGATTTGGCTGTGTGAGAGAAGGTACTGCTTCTTCTACCCGGTAGCCAGAATAAGTTGCAAATTGGATGGCAAGGTCCATATACAGTTCTAGAGAAGGTGTCTAGAACAAATTATAAGATAGATAAGAAGGGGAAAGAAAAAATCTATCATGTGAATCTCCTGAAGAAATATGTGGAAAGAGAAAACCAGGAAGAGACACATTTGCTGACCTTGTCTATTGCAATGGAGATGAAAAAAGAACCACTTTCATCATTTGAATATCCATTACACCCCTGTGAGACCGCTGCACAGGTGAAAATCAGTACAAATTTAACGAAAAATCAGGAGAGAGTACAACAGGTTCTAGATGATCATACAGAGGTGCTTCCGGGGCATACAAACTTATTGGAATATGATATGAAACTTATAGACCCAACACCAGTCTGTATGAAAGCCTATTCGATTCCTTTCGCTAAGGAGAAAGCTTTGAAGGAAGAAATAGACTATTTGCTGAAGGAAGGAATTATTTCACACAGTGAATCTCAGTATAGTTCCAGTGTGGTTCTCTTGAGAAAACCCTCTGGAGAACATAGACTCTGTATAGATTACAGGAGACTGAATGCTATCACAGAAGGTCAGGTGGATCCATTGCGGGATACAAATCAGCTGTTTGCCAGGCTGAATAAAGCTAAATATTTCTCAAAGGTGGATCTGAGCAAAGGCTACTATCAGATTCCAGTAAAGCCTGAGGTTAGACCTTATCTAGCTTTTAGTACCTCAGAGGGACACTATGAATTTAACAGATTGCCATTTGGATTGAAAAATGCGCACAGTGCCTTCTCTAGAATGATGAGAAAATTGTTGGATCCCCTGAATAATCCATGCATCACAAACTTCATGGATGATATCCTCATAGCGACAGAAACATTTGAGGAACACATTAACTCTCTGAACATGTTGTTTGATCGACTTAGAGAAGCGAATTTGACAGCCCGACCAACCAAATGTTGCGTTGGATGTAAAGAATTAGAATTCTTGGGACACACAGTCCATCAGGGAAACATGACCCCTGACCCCAAGAACTTGGAGAAACTGAGAAAAGCACCGAGGCCACAAACAAAAAAAAGATGTGAGATCTTTTGTCTCATTATGTGGTTTCTACCAAAAATATATCAAAATCTTTAACTCCATATGTGCACCGTTAACTGATTTGACACGCAATGGAAATCCAGATCGAATTACGTGGACAGCACAGTGTGAATTAGCATACCAAGAATTGAAGGAAAAGCTCACAAGCAAACCTATTTTGAAATTACCTGACTTAAGTCAAGAATTCATTGTGAGAACGGATGCTAGTAATCTAGGGTTGGGTGCCACCCTGTTACAGAAGTCAGATTCACTGGATGGGGAATTAACCCCAGTGGCATATGCTAGTCGTAAGTTGAATACAGCTGAAAAAAATTATTCAACTAGTGAAAAAGAATGTCTCGCAGTAATATGGGCGATCAAGAAATTCAATATTTATCTGTATGGGAAGACATTCAAGTTACAAACGGATCACAAACCCCGGTCTTTTCTAGCTCAAGCAAGGCATGAAAATGCTAGGTTATTGCGCTGGTCTTTGCTCTTACAGCCATATCAGTTCAGTATAGAATATATTTCTGGAAAAACTAACCTAGGTGCTGATTTTCTAAGCCGCCATCCATGCGATGAGAATCAGAGTAATCACCAGGCATAGATAGAAATTTATCTATGTGTACCTAGAATTAGGAACTGACATATGATGTCTGTTTTAAGTGGGGTGAATTGTGGTGAAAAATTCTAATACCCATATATAAATTAGAATATAAATGTAAAGCAGAAAGCAAATATAAGAAAGACAGAAGAATGGAGCAAGACCAGTGCTTTCCCAATAGCGCAAAAGCCTGAGATTAATAACGCCGGAAGGGCTGAACGCAAAATCTCTGCTTTTCCTACTGCATTCTTCAAATAATTGTATCGCCACACCCCTATAAAATATGTACTGTATTTTCTCAATGACCTAGATACTAAAACAAACATTAGAGTAATTACACGCCCAAGGTTAACTTAGAAAGACAGACGGACGAACTAAGAGAGAGAGAGAGATGCACTGAGGGACGCATGCAGTTATGCCGCTCGCTGTGTGCCGCTGTGTAAGCCATCTCACACGCCGTTTGCATGGCCTGATTTTCAAATAAACAGTGATGAAAAAAACTAACGACACGACATTAGGTTTCGAAAACAGGTTTAATTCTTATTAGGAAACATGACATTCCCCTGTTTTACATCTGATTCCTGACTTTATACTGATAGTACAGTTAAAAAGATGCGGACAGATGATAGTTAAAAATAAACAACTAAGATCGAAAAAAGACAGTATTTTTAAATAAGCCATTTAGTCTCATGATAATTGTATATTCGGGTTTCTGAAGACTTGTGGACAAAGAATATGTAATTGGTTGTTTAAATAGTCCATTAGATAATTAAATATTGATAGTAAAACATATAGAGAACAGAGATACTGTCAGGTTTGGTCATATCTGCTTGGGATGGAATTCCCTGAATTTTTGTTGAAACATAATAGTGACAGGAAGTCTAAGATAGTACGAGGGAGGCCATTGGCTGAACTTTGAAGTTAAAAGAAATTTAATTGGGTGACCTATGAATAACAAATAAATGCCTAAAAACGGAGTAAAATTGAATGACTGTGTACTCTTTTGAAAATATTCAAAACGATTGGTCAGTGTACTGGATATTGGCAGAAAAAATCTTAGAGGGGACGCCATATCGTTACACAAAAGAGAGATGAGAGCAGGCAGTGTTATTCAAAATTAAATATATATAACAGCCTGGACATACCGCAGATCAAACTGTGTCAGTCATCTTTAGTGTGTATTTCCTTACGAATTGTGGTAAGCTAGACATTTTTAATATGTATTTATATAAAAATTGAATGTGAAATGATAAATTATGTCTGTATGTGTGTGGTTCAGTAGCAAACATGAGGCAAAGCCTAGATATTGCTCCACCATGTAAAAGCTTGTCAGATAGGAGTATAACTGCATATTTATATATTGGATTGCCATATAGTAACATAACACCTATCCTATTGTATGGAAGGGATTACAGCTGGAATTGCAGAGGCGTTGTAACCATTAGGGAGAGGAATACTGGTGTATATTGTCACATGAAAAGCTAGCAGTTGGCCTAAAGCGCTGAACTTTATGTTTGTACTGTCATGTACTTCAGTGTGGAATAATAATTGTATATTAGTTATGAAGAAGGAAGCACAACCTTCTCATTTCAGGGACCGTGGTATAGATGGTGATATTGCATCGTCCGGTCTGAGTACTGCGTGATCCAGAAAGCTGGCAGCAGACTCCTTGCACAAGATAGCGGCCATTGTCTATCTTACTACCAAACTGAGAAGCAAGCGAGCAGAGGATACAGGTTTCCTGCAACTGCATTATGAGATAAGAGCTTGTCAGCACGAAAAGACTCAACCTTGAATAAAATAACCCTGAACTGAACTCTATTATATAAAAGGGGACAGAAATTTTAAAGAAACAGAATCTGTGAATCCTTCAATAAGATTTCCACCAGTAACAAACAGATGAAGTCATGATGACAACCAACAGTCTAGCTATTAATGACAATATTACCTCATAATATTACACAACAACACCACACTCATATTGCTATAACAGTCTATGACTGGATAAATATCCAGTATATAAATACTTGTATATAAATATTGTGATTACATTTTTATTGTGATGCCTGATTCACAAATACAATAGAATCAGGAAAGATATTGAAAGATCATTAATACATTTAAAAAAACTTAACCCTTGACTTAATAAGATAGTCTTTTAGAGTGTTATGTGTTTGTGATTGTCAAAGTGCTGTAAATTGTGGAAATTATTAAAGCATTTGTGTATATGTCAGTTGGTTGTTATACGTACACTTCATCACTATCATAACCCTAGACACTTAACGAAGCTATTATTCATTTATTCAAGAATAAGTCTGATTGAGATCGAAATGTGGTAGCAAGTAAGGTCTTCTGTATACACACCAAATTTATTATCTTCAGAAACCTTCACAGCTGATCTCATTCAGTACACTAAGTCCCCTATAAATATATTTATTTCCCAACTCACCACATCCGTATGGTAGAGTGGTTGATACTGTTGCTTCCCGGGACTGTGTTCGAAAACATGTCGCGTTATGCTTTAGTCTACCCAGCTAAAAAAATATGTATCTGTCTCTTCTTCTGAGTTATAACGGAAGGAAACGGGTAACCTCACAGCATAAAGCTGAGATCTAGTATAGGTGAAATCTCTAACAGTTCACTCTCTACGACAATATCTGCTATGAGGCAAACTCTATCGTGTTATATTCCACAATGAAGATCAAGATGACGTATAAGCCAATGAATCAGACCTAAATTTTTTTTATATTCGGAGATGTCACCTAATATAACCGACTAGGTTGAACGGGACGTGCCTCGCCAAAACGAGGCAAAACTTTATTTTTTTTAAAAAATGACGTATGCGTATTGCATGTGACATGGTCACCAATGTGGTAGTGTCAACAAGAACTAGACAAGTGACAACAAGAACCAGACAAGTGTCAACAAGAACCAGACAAGCGACAACAAGAACCAGACAAGTGTCTACAAGAACCAGACAAGTGTCAACAAGAACCAGACAAGTGACAACAAGAACCAGACAAGTGACAACAAGAACCAGACAAGTGACAACAAGAACCAGACAAGTGACAACAAGAACCAGACAAGTGACAACATGAACCAGACAAGTGACAACAAGAACCAGACAAGTGACAACAAGAACCAGACAAGTGACAACAAGAACCAGACAAGTGACAACAAGAACCAGACAAGTGACAACAAGAACCAGACAAGTGACAACAAGAACCAGACAAGTGACAACAAGAACCAGACAAGTGACAACAAGAACCAGACAAGTGTCAACAAGAACCAGACAAGTGACAACAAGAACCAGACAAGTGACAACAAGAACCAGACAAGTGACAATAAGAACCAGACAAGTGACAACAAAAACCAGACAAGTGACAACAAGAACCAGACAAGTGTCAATAAGAACCAGACAAGTAACAACAAGAATCAGACAAGTGACAACAAGAACCAGACAAGTGACAACAAGAACCAGACAAGTGACAACAAGAATCAGACAAGTGACAACAAGAATCAGACAAGTGACAACAAGAACCAGACAAGTGATAACAAGAACCAGACAAGTGACAACAAGAATCAGACAAGTGACAACAAGAACCAGACAAGTGACAACAAGAACCAGACAAGTGACAACAAGAACCAGACAAGTGACAACAAGAACCAGACAAGTGACAACAAGAACCAGACAAGTGACAACAAGAACCAGACAAGTGTCAACAAGAACCAGACAAGTGTCAAAAAGAACCAGACAAGTGACAACAAGAATCAGACAAGTGACAACAAGAACCAGACAAGTGACAACAAGAACCAGACAAGTGACAACAAGAACCAGACAAGTGACAACAAGAACCAGACAAGTGACAACAAGAACCAGACAAGTGACAACAAGAACCAGACAAGTGACAACAAGAACCAGACAAGTGACAACAAGAACCAGACAAGTGACAACAAGAATCAGACAAGTGACAACAAGAATCAGACAAGTGACAACAAGAACCAGACAAGTGACAACAAGAACCAGACAAGTGACAACAAGAACCAGACAAGTGACAACAAGAACCAGACAAGTGACAACAAGAACCAGACAAGTGTCAATGGAACACGAGATAAGACAAAGACGCTGGATATGGATGCGACACACTGAGGAACCATGTTTATAGATAGCATTACAAGGAAGTTCTTTAATCTGGAATTGTCCAGTGAAGGATAAGTACAGGCACGTTGAGTAGACAAATGGAGACAAAGTAAAGAAATATGTGTAGACAACTGGAGACAAAGTGAAGAAATTTGTGTAGACAACTGGAGACAAAGTGAAGAAATTTGTATAGACAACTGGAGACAAAGTGAAGAAATGTTTGTAGACAACTGGAGACAAAGTGAAGAAATATGTGTAGACAACTAGAGATAAAGTGATGACAGATGCGTAAGGCACGGAAATACCTCGAGCTCATGGCATAGGAGAGGAGAACTTGGCATACGTTTGTTGAAGACATATACTCCTTCGGGAGGTGTAGAGTACTGACTGAATTATTGAATTGACGAATTTTACGTTGATTTTAATGACTAAAATTTTGATACGATATGTTCACCATCTACATTGTTTGTTTGTGTCATATTTTACACCGCCACGAATGATAAATTAAGTTAGTCTATCTCAGTGATTCTCAACGTGGACTATATGCACCCCCCTTCCCCCAGGGGATTATGTCATATTTCTAGGGGGCCACAGTAGGATGGTAAAGTACTTTTTTCCAGCTAACAGTGACTATGAGGGGACCACATTGTACATACGGGAGCTATGAGCAATAAGATGTTAAGAACCCATGGTTTATCCGACGAGTCCTCATTATCACTGGCAGCACCACAAAAGTGGGATATGAAATTAAACACGGGCAAGTAGGTAGAGTAAACTGTTTGTTAAACTCGTTGCTAAAGAAAAAAAGGAAGTGACCAACAGTGAAAAGGTCAAGCTAAAGGTACCCCTATAGCCAGTGGGGTAACTACAATCGAGCCCCCCCCGGACACAAATTAAGTGCGACTTTCCTAATATAAAGGATACAACTACCAAAATTGTCACTGTTATTACGCAATAATTGCTGGTAGCATAAACAATGTTTGTTTTTCTTTCTTTATACTGTACATATATACATACTTGCGTATATATAGATAAATGCACGCAAGCATACACGCACAAATACATATATACACACGTATACTACAAACATGTATTTACTCATCGATATATATATATATATATATATATATATATATATATATATATATATATATATATATATATATATATATATATATATATATATATATATATATATATATATATATATATATATATATATATATATATGCTTAGTTTAATGCTTTGTCGATCTTGTTTAAAAATGTCAGTGAAAATACCAGACCAGAACTCGAAGATTAGTCTCTCAGCTGGTGTCATGGCTTCTGAGAGGTCCAATGAACACAGATGACTGGATGTTTCAATCATTCCATCGATCCCTATTTTGGCAGATCCACTCAAACCTAGTTATCAAGTTTACGTGCCCCTCTTTCCAGATTGCCTGGTGATGAATTTATCGCTGCCATCGCTAGCCATGACGTCACGTGTGGACTACGTCACTGATCTTTGACATTTATCGTGTGTCGTGTGAATTTTGTCAGAAACTTCACATGAGATTCAATCTGGAATTTGCAGGCGTTAATAACTGTCGGCGTATTAATTATATCTCCGAAAACGAAACGAAAATCTTCTTGCAGAGGAGAGATCATTAAAAAAAAAAATGGGGATGTTGGACAAGAAATAAGTGAATCAAAATGTTTCCACTGAACAGGCGAATGTTCTAGGCATGAAAGTAGATTAGAGTGGCCAAAGAATTCATTAATTAACGTGACTGTGATTGAAGTGTGATGGACACTGTAAAACCGAAGTCGATAGCAAAATAGCAAAATAATAAAAGAACAAGAAATTACATAAATAATTTAGATTTATTACAAAATCATTCCGCGGAAACATAGACCGATAAGATTCATCCATTCGATGTGTAACCGTTTCAGTAGAAAGTTTGTATAATTAGACACTTCTGATGTAATAGGCGTGCATGTACCAAGTAAAAAAAAGGGTGGGAAAATGATGACCATACTTGAAATGTGTAACATGTACAGGGGATTTTAAAAGAAGATAATAATTGCAAAGAATTGGTAGCCAAAAAAAATAAAATAAAAAATAAAATAAACGATTGTTCAAGATTAAATATAACAAGAATGTTATAACATTCTAGCACAGAAGTCTTACAAGGCAGGTCCTGGTTCTGGAACTTCAAGGGTAAGTGAAATAAAGGGAGACAGAAGGAGAACTAAAGGTAGATATGAAAGAGTTAAAGAAGAGATATGGAGAGACCTTGTGCAGATGGTACAGTACAGTAAGACCTGGCATGTTATTGAAGACACATGCTCTATCGGGAGGTAAAGGGTTAATGATGATCACAAAGAAGTTCATTAGCCGGTTACAGATATTCAGTTAGCAACAATCATAAACGGTCTACTAATATCGGAACGTGATTGTTTTAATCTCTTCGTTGTGGTACGAGGAATAAGACAGCGCTTATGAGTGTCACTTTGGGCGAGTGTCCTACTGACAGAGTGTCTATTTAATCGACAAGTCCTCTTGACTGAGTGTTCAAGTGTCACTTTGGGGTAATGTCCTACTGACAGTGTCTATATCATCGACGATTCCTCTTGATTGTCCAAGTGACACTGAGTGTCCAAATGTCAGTTTGGGCCAGTGTCCCACTGACAGAGTGTCTATTTAATCGACGAGTCATATTGACGGAGTGTCCAAGTGTCACGTTGGTCGAGTGTCCTACTGACTGAGTGTCTAATTAATGGACAAGTCCTCTTGACTCAGTATCCGTTAGACTAGATGTCCTTTTAGTCAGCTCATTAGTTGACCTAGGTGCATATATTCAATTAAAACTCCTCAGCTCCCCAAGGAAAGTAAGACGTGAACAGACTAATGCCAGGTCTTCCTGCGCTGTCTCATGTGCTCAAGGATTCTTTTTCATGTTTTCTTTATCCGTTTAATATTTGTCTTCAGTTTTCGTCTTCATGTGTTTTTGGTATCCTCCTTTCTCTCTTACCCTGGGGTTCCAGAACAAATACTGTGTTGTAACGCTATCAATAATTCTCCTTAATACGTTTCTTGTCCGTCGCCATCTTCTTTCCATCTCCTTTTCCAATAGCGCTTGTCTGGTTTATGTAATCAGGTCTACATTGGTGCTCGTGTCAGAACATGTCAATCCTTCTATTCTACCCAAGCAGCCATTTATAAAAGTTAGAAACGCCTTGGTTATTATCTTTGTTGTTCTCCAGGTTTTAGAGACGTTGAATAAGATTGACGATGAGTTGAAAGTTTGAGTTGAAAATTCTGATTTGTTTTTCTTGGTCTTAATTTCTTTTGATCTCCGTATATTTCGCAATACTTCTCTTACAGTTTCTATTCTTATTTTCATATCAATGTCTGTTTCTGCAACTTTGTTTGTATCGTTTATATCGGCGGAAAATGGGGTTGGGGGCATATAACCAGTCTAATTATTTCGTCTCTAATTAACCTGGATCCGATATCCATCCCTGTAATGTCTTGCTTTCTCCATATTTTTGTTCTACATTTGATCTCTCTTCATTTGCATTTTCCCAGTCAGTGACTATTAATATGTTCCAATCTCCCCATTCCCAAATATTTCCAGTTTAAAAAAAATTATTTGGTTTTCATTTGCCCCCATATTTTATTAGATTTTTATTACATTGTTATTGTTTTTCCCACTAGTTAGTACGAATGAACGAACGAAATGTTTATTTCATCAGGGTACAAAAATAGTCATGATTGCCTTTTTACATTTCTGCCCTGCTGTCTTTAATCCCTATTAAAATGTGTATCATCTTACTTTAATTCATTTTTCTTTCCCTGTTACATTTCGCCTCACCGTTCCCCTTCTCTGCTGAAGTTCTTGTTCTTGTTCTACTTGTTCTTCTTCGTTCACCCTCAGAAGTCAACTTGAATATGTTCAAAGAAAGCAGTAGTCAGCTTGATGCTGTTGACATCTCAGTAGAACTTTTCTAGGAATGGGACTGGTGATGGCCATATGCACTTTCTCTGTTCCTCATATGTTGGGCGCCTTCGCAGTAGATACTCATCAATAGTTTCAATCTTTAACTTGTTAAATAGATGGTATCCCAATCTGTTGTGACCTGTGCGGAGTCTGACGATTACCACTTGTTCACTTCTGCTGAGTTGGTAATACACATCGTTTTTATGGTGGCTTGGATGCTCTGCTTCCCACTCACTTCTGCTTAAGTTCAAAAGCTAACTAGTTAATCGGTGTTTTTTCTCTTCCCTCCTCCTCCCACCCCCAAATCTCCATAACGTCTCCCGGCGTTACGTAATACTTCCAGACTTAATGCTTGGAGAAACCTGGAAATATCCGCCGGCTTAATCCTGGTTCCTTCTCCTGCTTACCACTCTTTAATTTGTTGTTGGCACCAGCCATTTTCAGTTGTCAGGACACATTTGTGGATTCGACGTTATCCGTTCTACGCCCCGTTCAACACAAGCGGGCGCGGATGTTTTAAAAAACACTAGACATTAGAATTCCATTAGTTTTTAGCTCCACTAATCTAGCAAGCATTCAAATTTTTGCCCTTTATAAAATGCGAATAAACAACTCCAGGAAACGCAGATTCATATTCTGAAAACTTAAAAAGTTCAAATGACAAACCATCGACAGAAGGTTACTGTGATCTGACGTAAATTGAAAATATAATATTGCAAAAGGCTGGAACAATTTGGAATAAAACAATTTTGAAAATCTATAAATGAAACAATAAAGCTATCAAACCTTTCTTTTCTTCTCGTATTCATCCTCAACGTCTGTTCCTCTGTAGAACTTGTCACTAGCTGTCAGGTCCGGGAAGTAGTAACCTTTCTTGCAGACACAGTTGTATGATCCTCGTCTGAACCCCAGTCCTGGAATGTGTTCGCACTGCCAAAAAAAGTAAACAAAAGATGTTAACTAGACCAAGAAGTGTGATGAACTAAACTTTGGGGGCTTCATAAACTAAACTTTGGAACATCATACAATAAACTTAAGAATATCATGCACTAAACGTTAGAACATCATGCAATAAACTTATGAACTTATTGGTCTAAGCTTTAGAATTGTATGAGCTAAACTTAAAATTTCATTAACTAAATTTTGGAACTTTATGTATTAAACAATGTATTTATATGCACTAGATTTTATAACTTTATGAATTAAACATTCAAATTTTAATGAACTAAACTTTGGAGCTTGATGTACTAAACATTCGATCTTCATTAATAAACTTTGGAACTTCACGAGAATGCAAACTGTTAATAATCATTGCTTTGAGAATACATAACCCGTTACACCATAACTAGAATGGCTACACCGCTAGCTTTAAGTGATATCTACCATTTTATTGTACTAAATATTTAAATAGAAATGCAAATTCGTCGTGTACTTGCATACAATAGGACTGAAATGGTGTGATAAGATCACTAGCACTGAACCGTTCACAAGAACCAAACAGTAAGTAATACAGTAACGTCTTATAAGAAGGAAAAGGCTGTAAACAGAAAAGAGAAAGACAGATCTGTCATGTGGGAAGATAGCCTCAAAAAATTTGCAGGAACCAGCACATCGTTGTGTACAATAAACTCAAAGAGTTAGATATCGAGGTAGCTCCATGAAGACTAACACACTATGCAGGGGTGGCAGTTAAAAAAAGAAGTTAGTTGCTTATTCTTTACAGGACGTGGCAATCAACCCCAGCTTTTATTAGCTGTGATTTTTCTAGGCAATTTTTTCATTCAGTAGTTTGCCATTGCTTTCTGAACGGTACGGCGCTTATACCATTGTTAAAAATCCACACAAAGCGATCTGCTACCAAACCGCCTGCAGCAGGTTTCGAACCTGGTATATCTGGATTATGAAACTGCGTTCATATCCAATTAGGCCACAGACGCCGACTGGGATGGCAGTAGGTGAAATAAATCTCTGTGACGTGCCCTAATGTGAAGACATCTATCTACCAACCTACTTGCCAATCTACCTATCTACTTATCTATGTGCCTACCTAACCACCTACCCACGGACAACCGACCCACTCAACGAGTATATATATATATACATATATATATACATATATATATATATATATATGTATATATATATGTATATATATATATATATATATATATATATATACTTACTTACTTACTTACTTAGTCGTTCCCCTTCTACCGTGAGGTGTAGAGGTTTGGAAGAGAGAGCGCCAGACCATTCTATCAGCTGTCTTCTTCCTGGCCTGGTTCCATTCTAGTCCTCGGTCCTTCAAAGATTGTCTAATGTTGTCCTCCCAGCGGACTCTGGGTCGTCCTGGAGGTCTGGATCCCTGGCTCTTTGTTTCCCATGCTTGTCGTGGTAGCCGATCTTCTCCCATTCTGCAGACATGGCCAAACCATCTTAGTTGGGACTGTTCTATTTGGGTCTGCAGCGGATGTGATTTTAGGCCTTGACGGATCGTCTGGTTGCGGACCATGTCTCTTCTTGTTATATATATATATATATATATATATATATATATATATATATATAATATATATATATATATATATATATATATATATATATATATATATATATATATATATATATATATATATATATATAAATATATATATGTATATGTATGTATATGTATATGTATGTGTGTGTATATATATACACGATTTATACCATAACTTCATCGATTTCACAAAAGCCTTCGATCGAGTCTGGCATGAAGGCTTATGGCAAGTAATGAGAAAATTCAATTTTGATACCAACATCATAGATATCATTGAAGCACTATACAAGGACGCAAGCAGTGCTGTTTTTGCAAGCAACGACATTGGAGAATTTTTCAAAACAATTGTAGGAGTTCGGCAGGGATGTATCCTGTCCCCAGTGCTCTTTAATATTTATCTAGAACATATTATGCAGGAGGCTCTCTACGATTATAAATCAACCATATCGATTGGAGGCCGACCTCTGTGCAACCTACGTTTTGCTGATGATATTGATCTGATAGCTGGATCAGAATCAGAACTTCAAGACCTTACCTCTAGACTGGAGAAAGTAACAAGAACGTATGGGATGGAAATTAATATAGAAAAAAGCAAGATATTGGTGAATAGCCATAAGAAACATGTTCCGACCAACATTACGTTAAATGGGCAAACGTTAGAAGAAGTTAACACCTTTAAATATATCGGGTCCACTATATGCAGTGATGGAAGATCAATTAAAGAAATCAAGACAAGACTTGAGATGGCCTCAGCTGCCATGACAAGGTTGAATGTGATCTGGAAAAGTAACATCAGTTTTCCTGTGAAGATCAAATTATACAAATCACTTGTATTATCTATTCTCTTGTATGGGTGTGAGAGCTGGACACTCACTGCAGATACGGAGCGAAGGATTCAGGCTTTCGAGCATAAATGTTATAGAAGAATTTTGCGCATTTGCTATAAAGAGCACAAAACAAATGTCTATGTTAGAGAGAAGATAAACACCTATGCAGGCCACCAAGAACCACTTTTGTCAACAGTGAAACGTCGAAAGCTTGCCTGGTTTGGGCATGTAACTCGTCATGACTCCCTTTCGAAAACGATCCTTCAGGGAACAGTCGAAGGTAAACGGAGAAGAGGAAGGCAGAGAAAATCCTGGGCTGATAACATCAAAGAATGGGCAGGACACGGTTTTTCCACACTTGTACGCATTGCTGAGGATAGAGAGCAGTGGAGGACCCTGTCTGCTGATGCTTCCACCATGGCACCCCTACGACCCATGACCGGTTACGGGCTGAGATGATGATGATGATATATATATATATATATATATATATATATATATATATATATATATATATATATATATATATATATATATATATATATATATATATATATATATATATATATATATATATATATATATGTATATATGTATATATATATATATATATATATATATATATATATATCTATATATATATATATATATATATACATACATATATATATATATATATATATATATATATATATATATATATATATATATATAATATATATATATATATATATATATATATATATATATATAATATATATATATATATATATATGAAGATTCAAATCAGTGATTAGAAATCGGACTTCTGGTGCAGATGTTGAATTAAGGCAAGAATCAGAATTTTATATATAGATGCCCGTCTGTCTGCACCTCTATCTAAATTTGCCCAACTCTATTTAGATTATCTATCATAATATTTCATATATGCCCAGAAGTAACCGACTTGGGCAGACGGCCTCACAAAAATATGCC
Organism: Oreohelix idahoensis; assembly: GCA_024509875.1. Classification (NCBI taxonomy): domain Eukaryota; kingdom Metazoa; phylum Mollusca; class Gastropoda; order Stylommatophora; family Oreohelicidae; genus Oreohelix; species Oreohelix idahoensis. The sequence goes on along the minus strand of JAMPIV010002720.1, from coordinate 118,775 downwards.
TCAGAAAATCCCCATGACAAATCTGAAACGTTATGTTATTTTCTCTTATCTTTCGAACTCTGTGTTTGTCTAGCGTCAAGAATGTGTCAGTTAAGATAACCAGGAGAGCTGGCTTAAGAATAAAGAAACCTTATTAAAAATTGCGTCAGAGTTCACATTCTATTTTAAAAAAAAACGGAGTTATCAAACACATTTTTAATAGATCATAACGGGGAAAAAAATGAAAACAATTTCGCGACACCCCAGTGTTATTATAATTTTGGGACTGTGCTGAGAGTGCTTGGAAAATTGAAATTTAGCCGCATATCTCTTGTCTGTGGCTTGGGGACGAACTCTTAGTGCCGTCTAAATGTTCACACTGCGTGCACAATACAAAGTCTCTGACAGCAAAGTCCAGCTTCTGGCCTTCACATAGCGGCCGTGTTTTAACTAACAGGAGAAGGGTGGAAGAGCAAGTCACTGGCACTCTGAACAGAATGCTCCGGGGTAGATAAACATCGAAAGCCTTAGAAGGTAGTTCATCTATTCTAGCGGAAGGAAAACTGATTTCAACCCACCTGCTGCCTCGCAGGTAAGCTGGGGACAGTCAAAGGTTAAAGAAGGAGACGCAACAGAAATCGGATGCACTGGGCTTCAGGCTTAACGAAACAGTGCAAAGTACTTCGCTTGATGATGACGTCATGAACTGAACATCGAAAGTCGTCGTCTGAGAGTGAACGAAGAAGTAGTGTCCTTGGGGATAAACAGGTTGGGTACAGTTGTTTTAGACAGAACAGAACAACTGTTTCTTCAAGCATATTGTACACGTCGACTAATTTGAGGTTGTGCAGGAGGCAGGCCTCATCCTGTCAAACAAATTGCTTCAAAACCCACCACTGTAATAGCATCTCGTGGTGCAGGCTTCCTGCAAGAGAACCAGCTACAAAGACGGTTCCATGCTCCATAAGGAGCGAAAAGGCAATTGATAATGATATCTATGTTAGTCTCCGAGTGGCAGAGTTGTTAAAGCGGTTGTTTTCGAGACAAAGAGACCGGGCTCAAATCCAGGTCGCGTCACGCTGCAATCTACACAGCTGTAAAATTGGGTTCTTGACTCTGCACCGGAGTTACGTAATGACAAGGCAGCAAGGTAGGCAACTGGTCACCTCACCTCACAAAGGTCAAAAATAATAAAGTAACGTCTTTAACACTTCACCCCCCCCCCCCACGGCAATACATGCTAGGGCACCTAGCGCTACTCTTTAGTTAGGAAAGGCAAAGGTAGTGAGGAAGGGAAATGGTCACTACACTTCACACAGCTGAGATCTAGTATATTGAAGTCTCTTACACGTCACTCCCCGACCGCAATATCTGCTGTCAGACTACCTTAACCATATATTTGTTTTAAAATATGTTGGACCGGATTAAATAATATGCACAGACGAGGTTAGTTACTGAGTCACAAATTTGCCATATAAATTAGCTCTAACCAACATACAGACATTTTTCTGCTAGATGTAAATATTTGGGGAGTTCCGTGCCGTGGATCACATACGATATGTCACGCGCACGCAGTGAGTAAGATGAGGTCGGGAGATAAAGAGTTGATAAAGGAGGCATGGGATGTTGAAAGAGTAGAAGTTATTGAAGTGACGAAAACACAATTAATTTCTTATCTAACGAGAGACGAGGTAGGAGTTTGATGAAGACGATATGTGTATATTACAAACTCAGAGAAATATATATATATATATATATATATATGAGTGTGTAAACTAGGTGTTGGGGCAACTGCGAACATTTCGAAAGAACGAAAGAAGGAGAGATATTTTTGACGGTAAGATAGAATTAGAGAGTAGTGGATTATGGTGAGAGATAACATATGGTGTAAGGAAGCCGTGGATGACAAAGGGTCATGAAAGAGGCGAATAATGGACAAGAAGTAGGAAAGGTTGAACGAGAAAAGAGAGTAAAGAAGAGAGGGTGTAAACAAGTTGGTGATTCAGGTGAGGACGAATGAGTGGGAGAAGAGAGAGAGAGAGAGAAAGAGAAAGAGAGAAAAGTGGTCTTTATCTAGACAAGCAAGTATTCTAACGACTCTGCCACTCAGATGCACTACATTCACACCACCATCATCATCATCATTTTCCTGTTCGCTTCAAATGTAACCACCACTACAACAGGTCCTCTTACAGGAAGCCTGCACCAAGCATTCACATGCGCATGTAGCATTAGTTTCTGTATCAAATAGTTTTACGTAATGAGATCGCCATCTCTATGCGTAACCTCATATTAGTCGTCTTGTACGACATGCTAAGGAACATGAGTCCTAATCTATTTTTGTCTGATTAGATACCCCGGGGGAACTACACGTGACCTATATTCTCATGCGAGTTTAAAAATAGATCATTAAATGAAATGAAGCTTAGATGCTACGAAAACAAAGCGAAAGAAAACAAATAGCAATTAAAAACAAAATACAGAAACGTAATAGAACAAATCGCAGAGAAAGCAAGAAATATGACCAGCCAGAAATAGTAATCAAATTAAAAGTGTTGCCCTGAGCGGAAACCAGAATTACACCTTTACATTCTATTAACTCCACTCAACCATCTTTACCGTTAAAAACGCTCCCATTGATCAACTGTGCTTTATCTCTATTTCTTCCCTGCGGAGAAACCCAAACAGGTGTAGGTAATTTTCCGTTCGACTGATGACGAATGAGTCTAATCCATCGCTGGTCCGGAATGGATTAAAATTAGATTAAAAACATCAAGCAACACCGGGAGCGGAGGACCAATGGATGCGTTGGAAAAATATGTTTCCTGAAGGGAATTCCATTTGCCGGTTATTTATTGTTTATGCTGAATTTGAAGAAAGGAATGAGAAATCCCTAGGCTATGGTTGTACTTCTGTGTACTTCAAAGGAAAAAAAAATATTGTATTTCAATCTTCAAATTTTATCAGGAAAACTATTAAATTTCTAGAGGATGTCAGTAGGCGGAAATTATCGAGGAATTGAAGACAAGACGACCGTAATGAGAAACATCAATTTTAATGTAACGGTGAGCGAACACAGCGCCTGGGGTTATCAGAGTGCGGTGCGACCTGATGTAAGGAAAAAAGAAAAACGTAAACGCCTGCTTAAAATAATACATTTGCTATCTTTTAAAAAAAAAATTATTTGTAATTATTACATCTCATTTTCAATATCTGTCATTTCAAATCATTTCCAAGCCATGATAATCTTTTTTCTTCTTGGAATCTTATCAGCTGACGGACAAAGCCGTCAGTGGGAGTCACGCCTAGTGGCGTCTTGCAGGACAGCAACAAACTCGAGATTGCCCGGTAAGTGGACATCCTTCGTACTGCGCTCCACTTTGGTTCATGATTTGCATCTCGGCTTCCACGGCTCTACGCCAAATTGGTTCTGGTCAGGCTCTCTTTTGTCTTCCTTCAGGGCCTAGAGCATTTCTTGTGATGGTGTCGGGATCTCTTCTGGGGACATGGGCATCCCAATTCCAGCGTCTGCCTGTTTTAATGGTGTCCATATCGCCATGGTTGCTCCAAGTAACCAGCTGTTGGTTGGTATTGGTATTCGGTCAAAGTATTGGGAGAATTTTCCTGAGGGAGTTGTACGGAAAGAGGACAATTTGGACACTTACGTTTCTGTTATTCACCAGCATTTCTTAATATATAGAAGAACAGAAAGTACGCAACTCTCGTATAATGTTAATTTGGGTATCTGTACTACACTGGGGACATTTCCGAATGTTTAAATTAGCAATGTCTTTTTTTGTTTTATTAATTATGTTATTGATGTCTTTGCCTGCTCCGTCGTCTATTTGTTATGCAAAATGTTAATTCTTAACTCATAATAGATTCTGGTACTACTCATTTTAACGTTATGGCGTTGTAAAGCATGGTTTGTATACTTCCTCTTGGTCTCATGGGTAGTGGGATCGGATGCCTAGCCTTCTCGGATAAGGGTGAAAAAATAGGAGGTCCGTGTACAAGTTGCGCACGTTAAAAATCCTGCGGCAGTTGGAAATCGTAAATAGGTGATAATACCGCTGCCCTGGCAAAATTTAAAAAAAATCAAAAACCTACGCACCAAATATATTTATAGAATGTGTGATTCCTATATACACACATTGGGATTCTCGCCTATGGTACGGAGTTCTTGCACTGTGCTGAGATCCTCCTTGTGTGATCTAAGGGAGGAGATGGGAGCACTGATGGAGATATCCGGGTGCAATGAAGATAGTCCTTAAAGCCAAACTAAAGCATAGTTATTAATTTAAACTGTGAACCAACATACAACATGGTCAGTTGTTGGTACAGTATACAATAATTATTCTCATTAGAAAACAAACAGGGCAAGGAACCAATGCAATCTTCGTGTTCGGATCTGACGACAAGAACCAGACAAGTGCCAGTGGAACAAGAGATGACAAGAACCAGACAAGTGCCAGTGGAACAAGAGATGACAAGAACCAGACACGTGCCAGTGGAAGAATAGATGACAAGAACCAGACAAGTGCCAGTGGAACAAGAGATGACAAGAACCAGACATGTGCCAGTGGAACAAGAGATGACAAGAACCAGACAAGTGCCAGTGGAACAAGAGATGACAAGAACCAGACAAGTGCCAGTGGAACAAGAGATGACAAGAACCAGACAAGTGCCAGTGGAACAAGAGATGACAAGGACCAGACAAGTGCCAGTGGAAAAAGAGATGACAAGAACCAGACAAGTGCCAGTGGAACAAGAGATGACAAGAACCAGACATGTGCCAGTGGAACAAGAGATGACAAGAACCAGACACGTGCCAGTGGAAGAATAGATGACAAGAACCAGACAAGTGCCAGTGGAACAAGAGATGACAAGAACCAGACATGTGCCAGTGGAACAAGAGATGACAAGAACCAGACAAGTGCCAGTGGAACAAGAGATGACAAGAACCAGACAAGTGCCAGTGGAACAAGAGATGACAAGAACCAGACAAGTGCCAGTGGAACAAGAGATGACAAGAACCAGACAAGTGCCAGTGGAACAAGAGATGACAAGAACCAGACAAGTGCCAGTGGAACAAGAGATGACAAGAACCAGACACGTGCCAGTGGAAGAATAGATGACAAGAACCAGACAAGTGCCAGTGGAACAAGAGATGACAAGAACCAGACATGTGCCAGTGGAACAAGAGATGACAAGAACCAGACAAGTGCCAGTGGAACAAGAGATGACAAGAACCAGACAAGTGCCAGTGGAACAAGAGATGACAAGAACCAGACAAGTGCCAGTGGAACAAGAGATGACAAGAACCAGACATGTGCCAGTGGAACAAGAGATGACAAGAACCAGACAAGTGCCAGTGGAACAAGAGATGACCAGAACCAGACAAGTGCCAGTGGAACAAGAGATGACAAGAACCAGACATGTGCCAGTGGAACAAGAGATGACAAGAACCAGACAAGTGCCAGTGGAACAAGAGATGACAAGAACCAGACAAGTGCCAGTGGAACAAGAGATGACAAGAACCAGACATGTGCCAGTGGAACAAGAGATGACAAGGACCAGACAAGTGCCAGTGGAACAAGAGATGACAAGAACCAGACATGTGCCAGTGGAACAAGAGATGACAAGAACCAGACATGTGCCAGTGGAACAAGAGATGACAAGAACCAGACATGTGCCAGTGGAACAAGAGATGACAAGAACCAGACAAGTGCCAGTGGAACAAGAGATGACAAGAACCAGACAAGTGCCAGTGGAACAAGATATGACAAGGACCAGACAAGTGCCAGTGGAAAAAGAGATGCGAAGATGATGCTAGAGATAGATAGGACACACACACTTAGAAAACTTGTTGAGATAGCATTACAAGACAGTCCTTGTTCTGGAATCCTCAGGGTGAGAGTGGTAAAGAGAAACCGAAGACTTATGGAGACGAGAACTTGAGTCAGGTACAAAGGCCATGAAGAAGACATTGACATACATTGAGCTGATGGCAAGGGACATGAAGGCTTGGTATAAGGTTGTTGAAGGGTTATTCGTCTTGGGTAGCTGAAGGGTGATGATGATCATGATGAAGTCGTGATGTTGCATAAAGTCTTGTGACATCCTGAATAGCTTGCACGATGCGGTATTTAAAATGAGAAAACAAAAATGAGACAGGTGAAATTATGGATAAAGCATGTTAAAAAAAAATACAACATCGAAATTGAAGCCGTTGTAGTGGTTTTTATGGTACTGTATGGTTGTAGTCAACGGGCTGATCACCCGTTTGCCAGTCACTTCGATTACGGAAACAACAGCAAATGGGTTGATTTGTCGTTGTCCTAAAGACGCCACTAGGCGTGATGGGAAACAATGGCAAAGAAAACCTATCTGCTGTTGCCCTAAGACGCCACTAGGCGTAATGGCCTCTGACTGCTTTGACGGTCGGTGGCTAAGGACGGAAGAAGAAGAAGAAGATGGTTGTAGTGTTACCTAGTGTAATGTATGAGGTCAGCTGTGAAGGCTCCTGAGATAAATGTAGAAGTGAATTACAGAAGGCCCTTCTTACTACCACTTACGACCTCAAACATATCTCTTTTACTATTATGAATGTAGCTACGTTAAAAAGTCTAGGGTACTGAAATGTAATGTGTTGTAGTAGAATATACAAACACACACATATAATTAATAAGTCTAATGATATTAATAAAATTTATAACACACTGAACTAACTCAGACTGTTTTAGTTTCAATATTAAATTTTTTTCTAAATTTATTTGTTCTGAACCAATGTTTTATTTTGGTCAGAACATATGAAATGTTATGGAGTTATAAATGGAATGCATAAATATATGGCATAATAAAATGGAATGTGTGTACATAGGTATTTTATAAGACTGGTTAATATTAATTATATTTATAATGTCTCTGGGAGAATGTCGTGAAACATTCTAAATCCACATATATAAATTAAAAGGTAAATGTAAAGCCTAACAAATAAATTCAATAAAAGAAAAGAGAAATGGTAAAAGTACAGTGCTGTCACAATGGCGTACAAAAATCCCCCTTGTTTTATGCTTCGTCTGCAAATTGTAACGTTTCACGTTGATAGTATAGCCTACTGCATCACTACACGCTTTCTACAATAAAACGTGTACTGCATTTCTAAGAAAACCTTGAGCTAGGCACACCGCTTAATGACCTAAATTAATACTTCCATTAATTTCATTTTATACACGGCGTGATGAAAAGACAGATGAACTTAGGATAGAGAGAAGGGAGGGCTGAAAGCAGGAACGCATGCAACCCTAACACGCGTCTCGCGATATACAATTAATGCCACCCTCCCCAAGCGAAAGGCCAGAAGCAATACTTTTTTTCAGATGGACAGTGATAAAAAACACTACCCATACGAGAGTTAGGTTTAAAAACCTGAAAAACGCTTATTGGGAAACATGACATTAGACTGGTTTACGGTTGAAAGCCTGACAGTACCCAGACACCACATCGTATCGAAGTGAACAGGAGGTAGAAGAAAATGCACATTTTGAACGCAGCCACCTAGCTCCCTTAAATTTATATAATTGGGTTCCTTAGGACTTGCTGACAAAGAATATGTTAAACGTTACGCAAATAGTCTAGGAATTAACAAATTATAGCCAAAATAAAATGGTGATGCTGTCAGACAACACCAAAATCAGAATTGCGCAGTGGCAGGTTTTGAAACCACCATTGTACGGGAAATAGGCCAACTTGTTACCTCCTATTTGATTGGCGGAAAGTAAATGTAAGGCTAAACACGATTAGTCGGGCTACAAATACTAATTCTTTGTTGTTAGGGAAACGTGAGTAGGAGTACTTTTTTTGAAAAGCTGTGTAAACATGGCCCGATTGGTTAGACCCGCCAATATAGGCAATTAGGAGCGTCAGTTCAGTACCACATGTTAAAATAAACTTACTAAGAAACAGTGCGTTGAGAGCCCGATCATATTTTTCTAAATAAAAGCCTGGGACAGAGGCGGATCGGAATTTGTGCCATAATTTGTGCCATTATTCATCGCCAGTCAACGTATCTGTGTATTATTTCCATGAATTGTGGTAAGCTTGATATATTCGATATCTTTTTAATGAAAATTGAATGTAAATTGATAATTTATGTCTGTATATGTGTGTGGTTCAGTAGCGAACATGAGGCAAGGCCTATATAGTGCTCCAACCTGAACAGAAGGTGTCGGAGAAAAGTAAAACTGCATGGAATTGCCAAACAGTACACTGACACCTATCTTATTGACTAGAAGGAACTAATGCTGGAATTGCAGAGGCGTAGTAACCATTTAGGAGGAGAATACTGGTGTAAATTGTTTCAGATGAAGATAGCAGTTGGCCTACCGCTCTGAACTCAGTGTTTGTTCTGTATTGTGTTCAGTCTGGAAATAGATTATAAATTAGTTCTGAAATAGGAGGTACAACCTTCTTGTTTCAGGGACTGTGGTCCTAGTTATTGAAGCAGCACCTGGTCTGGGTTTTGCTGAATCCAGAGGCTGACAGCATACTCCTGGGTCCAGATAGCGACCAGTGAGGTGTCTCCAGAACACAGGAAGCAATCGAGCAGAGGAGTCTTTTCCTGCCGCCATCACGAAAGATAAGCTTCTGTGGCCAGAGTAGCTCAACATTATGTGCCCCCTCAAAAATTGACATTTTGTTAACCACAGAGGAACAATTAATTGGTTCAAATGACAGGAACTGTGAAAGTTTCCCAATACTATTTCCCCGATAATCAAACACTTGAAGTCATGATGAAAAACAACAACCAAGCTTGAACAAAACCAGTATTACCTCATATTACTACTGCACAAATTACACACATAGAATAATAATAATAAACTCTGTCAATACAAAGTTCATATATATATATATATATATATATATATATATATATATATATATATATATATATATATATATATATATATATATATAAACTGTGTAAATAATACTTGTAATTACATTTGATTGTGATTCCTGGTTCACTGTGTAGTTGAATCAGGATACCCATTATTGAAAGAATTAATACATATATTTTTAAACTTAAACACTTGACTCATTTAAGATAGTCTTATAGAGTGTTATATGTGTGTGAGTGTCACAGTGTTGTAAAGTGTTGTGGAATAAATTAAATTGTTTATCTGTCTGTTGTTGTTGTGACTTACACTTCATCATTTTCATAACCCTAGACATTTAACGTAGTCATCACAATATTCCAGAATAATTCTGACTGAGGTATAAATGTGGTAGCAAGTAAGGTCATCTGTAATACACCACACTTATTAGATACAGATACCTTCACAGCTGATCTCAGTCAGTACACTAAGTCCCCTATAAATATTTATAACATCCCACTTTACCACATATATTGGGGGCTCGTCCGGGATTTTGAATCTTTCCCTATTATAAATATTGGGGGTAATTCACTTCAGGGAATAATAAAAATTAAAAGGTATCCTTGGGTGAAAATAAATAACGTTGAGCTCTCAGTGCCTGTGGTTGTCATTGGATATTTAGTTAGAAATTGTATTGTTTAGTTAGACATTGTTTACATTTACCTGTTAGAAAATGGCGGACCTGGCCAAATTTCGATCTGCTGCTGTGCAGACTGCTAAAGAGTTAGGAATGGACGGGCAAATTATGATTGCTTATGTCACTGCTGAATGTGACAAATTTATTGAACGCGAAGAAAGAAGATTAGAAAAAGAGGCTGAAAGAAGGTTAGAGGCTGAGGCTAAGAGGTTGCAAATTGAGGCTGAGGCTAAGAGGTTGCAGATTGAGGCTGAGGCTAAGAGGTTGCAGATTGAGGCTGAGGCTAGGAGGTTGCAGATTGAGGCTGACAAAGAGGCTAAAGCATTGGAAGCCGAGGAAAGAAGACAGGCTGCAGAAAGGGAAGACAAGCGATTAGCTGCAAAGAGGGAAGCAGAAAAGGAGGAGAAGAGATTACAAAGGGAACATGAGTTACGACTAAGGGAGTTTGAGTTTCAAGGCCATGCTCCGGAAAATGGTGCCAGTCCCTTTGCCTCCGATGCTACTGCTAGTCAGGGAGCCTCAACCTCAGCTATGAATTTTCATTTAGATCATTTTGTTGAGAAAGACGATGATATTGAGAGCTATCTAAATAGATATGAACTATTAGCTACCACGTATGGGTTAGAGAGAGAAAGGTGGAGCTTAAAGTTATCTCAAGGGCTTCGTGGGGCAGCTTATGAAGTTTTTGCCAAAATGAGCAGAGGTGATCAAGAAAATTATGACATGCTAAAGCAGGCTCTTTTGTTAAGATATGAAAAGAACGCAGAATTTTATAGGAAAAAATTTAGGAATGCTAAACTACTGTCAGGTGAAACCTATCACCAGTTCTCTGCACGGTTAGAGACATACTTGGAGAAATGGACTTCTCTGGGGAAAACCCAAGATCTTAAGGAAATGGTCCTTATAGAACAATTAAGAGAGTCCATGGCTCCAGACCTGAGAAAGTTTCTCATGGAACAAGGTGCAGAGAGGCTGGGTGAGTTGCTAAATGTTGCTGAAAGGTATCAAGCAGCTCAGGCAGAGGTATCAGGTAATAAAAAGAAACAGGTAGAAAATTTTAGGGCACCACAGAACTTTAATAAATTTGATCCTAGAGATCAAAACAAAGGTAAGCACCAGTTTGATAGGCCACGGTATGACAATAAAAATAAAACCCCACAATTCGATGAAAGGAATATGATGAAAGAAAATCTTTCAACCAAGGAAAAAGGTGGTGTAAAAATTGTAAGATGAACAATCATGACACTGACCGTTGCAGAAGGAACCCTATAGTTATGGCCACCCTTCAGGTCAGGTCGACCTCAAGAAAGGAGGAGGATATTATGTTAGATACCACTCCAGAAGAGATGAGGAAGGCACAGGCTGGGGATAAGACCCTCAAGCCTTGTTTCAGGAAATTGTCAACTTGTCATACAACTCCAGGCAAGGGAGATTTTTACATGAAAAACAAGTTGATTTACAGGAAGGCCGGAACTAGATCCAATGGTCACGGACAGTTGGTTCTTCCAAAGAGATATAGGGCAGACTTAATAAGGAGCCTACATGTGAAACAAGATGGGGACCATGAGAAAATAGGTACCATCATCCAAAAGGTGGCTCACAATTATTATTGGCCCAAGGCAAGGTGGGACATTGAGAATTTTGTAGAAAGGTGTAGCATAGCACATGAGGGAACACCCACAAGTGGGAACATTGATCAGGACCTGGACACGCCACGGGGCAAAATTAGGCCTGACAATAAAAAGAAAAATAAATTTGATAAAGTGGACCAAATGGAATGGGAAGCCCCTTTTCACGGACAAGCTTCAATTAACTGTTTTACAATGGCCACTATGCGGAGAGTGCAAAAAGATGTCTTACCCCAGGATAAGCCGAAAATCCCTCAATCGGACTTAAACAAACTGGAGGAAGAAGATGTAGAGAGGAAATCTCTCATCAAGAATTCTAAGTGGGGAGAAAGCCCCAAGAAAAGAATTGGTAGCGGTCGTTTTGTGAATGATAATTCTGGGAAGAAAAATCATCACTATAGCGCTTCGAGTGGAAGAGACCATACCGGTGCATGGACAAATAGGTCCACAAAATTAAAGGTCCATATGTAACGCTGTTAAGAACGTGGACTGATGAAAAGGCAGAGGAAAATATTACATCCTCATACCAATATGTGAATGAGCTGACCACTCGTTTAAAAACTGGCTGGAAACTTGCCAATGAAAATTTGAAACAAGCCAGGAAGAAACATGCCGCCTATTATAACAGGAAAGCTAAAGACAGAGATTTGGCTGTGGGAGAGAAGGTACTGCTTCTTCTCCCCGGTAGTCAGAATAAGTTACAAATTGGATGGCAAGGTCCATATACAGTTCTAGAGAAGGTGTCTAGAACCAATTATAAGATAGATAAGAAGGGGAAAGAAAAAATCTATCATGTGAATCTCCTGAAGAAATATTTGGAAAGAGAACATCAGGAAGAGACACACTTGTTGACCTTGTCCATTGCCATGGAGATGAAAAAGGAACCACTTTCATCATTTGAATATCCATTACACCCCTGTGAGACAGCGGCACAGGTGAAAATCAGTACACATTTAACGAAAAATCAGAAAGAGAGAGTGCAACAGGTTCTAGATAATCATACAGAGGTGTTAACAGACCGACCGGGGCATACAAACTTATTGGAATATGATATGAAACTGATAGACCCCACACCTGTCTGTATGAAACCCTATTCGATTCCTTTTGCTAAGGAGAAAGCTTTGAAGGAAGAGATAGACTATTTGTTGAAGGAAGGAATTATTTCACACAGTGAATCTTCGTATAGTTCCAGTGTTGTACTCTTAAGGAAACCCTCTGGAGAACATAGACTCTGTATAGATTACAGGAGACTGAATGCTATTACAGAAGGACAGGTGGATCCATTGCCGGATACAAATCAGTTGTTTGCCAGGCTAAATAAAGCTAAATATTTCTCAAAAGTGGATCTGAGTAAAGGATACTATCAGATTCCAGTAAAGCCTGAGGTTAGACCATACCTAGCTTTTAGTACCTCAGAGGGACACTATGAGTTTAACAGATTGCCATTTGGATTGAAGAATGCGCCTAGTGTCTTCTCTAGAATGATGAGAAAATTATTGGACCCTCTGAATAATCCATGCATCACAAATTTCATGGATGATATCCTTATAGCAACAGAAACATTTGAGGAACACATTGACTCTCTGAACATGCTGTTTAATCGACTTAGAGAAGCGAATTTAACAGCCCGACCAACCAAATGTTGCGTTGGATGTAAAGAATTAGAATTCTTGGGACACACAGTTTATCAGGGAAACATGACCCCTGACCCCAAGAATTTAGAGAAACTAAAGAAAGCCCCGAGACCACAAACCAAGAAAGACGTGAGATCCTTTGTCTCATTATGTGGTTTCTACCAAAAGTATATCAAAAACTTTAATTCCATATGTGCACCGTTAACTGATTTGACACGTAAAGGAAATCCAGATCGAATTACATGGACACCACAATGTGAATTGGCTTACCAGGAATTGAAGGAAAAGCTCACAAGCAAACCTATTTTGAAATTACCTGACTTAAGTCAAGAATTCATTGTAAGGACGGATGCCAGTAATATTGGGTTAGGTGCGACTCTGCTACAGAAATCAGATGCATTGGATGGGGAATTAAGCCCAGTGGCATATGCTAGCAGAAAGTTGAATAAAGCTGAAACCAATTACTCAACTAGCGAAAAAGAATGTCTTGCAGTAATATGGGCGATAAAGAAATTCAATATTTATCTGTATGGGAAGGCATTTAAGTTGCAAACGGATCACAAACCCTTGTCGTTTCTAGCGCAGGCTAGACATGAAAATTCTAGATTACTCCGTTGGTCATTACTGATGCAGCCATATGAGTTTAGCATAGAGTATATATCTGGAAAGAAAAATCTGGGAGCGGATTTTTTAAGCCGCCATCCGTGTGATGAGAATCACCGTAAGCCCCAGAAATAATAATAAATTTCTCTATGTGTATATAGAATTATAGACTGACATATAACGTCTGTTTTAAGAGGGGAGAATTTGTCGTGAAACATTCTAAATCCACATATATAAATTAAAAGGTAAATGTAAAGCCTAACAAATAAATTCAATAAAAGAAAAGAGAAATGGTAAAAGTACAGTGCTGTCACAATGGCGTACAAAAATCCCCCTTGTTTTATGCTTCGTCTGCAAATTGTAACGTTTCACGTTGATAGTATAGCCTACTGCATCACTACACGCTTTCTACAATAAAACGTGTACTGCATTTCTAAGAAAACCTTGAGCTAGGCACACCGCGTAATGACCTAAATTAATACTTCCATTAATTTCATTTTATACACGGCGTGATGAAAAGACAGATGAACTTAGGATAGAGAGAAGGGAGGGCTGAAAGCAGGAACGCATGCAACCTAACACGCGTCTCGCGATATACAATTAATGCCACCCTCCCCAAGCGAAAGGCCAGAAGCAATACTTTTTCAAATGGACAGTGATAAAAAACACTACCCATACGAGAGTTAGGTTTAAAAACCTGAAAAATGCTTATTGGGAAACATGACATTATACTGGTTTACGTTTGAAAGCCTGACAGTACCCAGACACCACATCGTATCGAAGTGAACAGGAGGTAGAAGAAAATGCACATTTTGAACGCAGCCACCTAGCTCCCTTAAATTTATATAATTGGGTTCCTTAGGACTTGCTGACAAAGAATATGTTAAACGTTACGCAAATAGTCTAGGAATTAACAAATTATAGCCAAAATAAAATGGTGATGCTGTCAGACAACACCAAAATCAGAATTGCGCAGTGGCAGGTTTTGAAACCACCATTGTACGGGAAATAGGCCAACATGTTACCTCCTATTTGATTGGCGGAAAGTAAATGTAAGGCTAAACACGATTAGTCGGGCTACAAATACTAATTCTTTGTTGTTAGGGAAACGTGAGTAGGAGTACTTTTTTTGAAAAGCTGTGTAAACATGGCCCGATTGGTTAGACCAGTCAATATAGGCAATTAGGAGCGTCAGTTCAGTACCACATGTTAAAATAAACTTACTAAGAAACAGTGCGTTGAGAGCCAGATCATATTTTTCTAAATAAAAGCCTGGGACAGAGGCGGATCGGAATTTGTGCCATAATTTGTGCCATTATTCATCGCCAGTCAACGTATCTGTGTATTATTTCCATGAATTGTGGTAAGCTTGATATATTCGATATCTTTTTAATGAAAATTGAATGTAAATTGATAATTTATGTCTGTATATGTGTGTGGTTCAGTAGCGAACATGAGGCAAGGCCTATATAGTGCTCCAACCTGAGCAGAAGGTGTCGGAGAAAAGTAAAACTGCATGGAATTGCCAAACAGTACACTGACACCTATCTTATTGACTAGAAGGAACTAATGCTGGAATTGCAGTGGCGTAGTAACCATTTAGGAGGAGAATACTGGTGTAAATTGTTTCAGATGAAGATAGCAGTTGGCCTACCGCTCTGAACTCAGTGTTTGTTCTGTATTGTGTTCAGTCTGGAAATAGATTATAAATTAGTTCTGAAATAGGAGGTACAACCTTCTTGTTTCAGGGACTGTGGTCCTAGTTATTGAAGCAGCACCTGGTCTGGGTTTTGCTGAATCCAGAGGCTGACAGCATACTCCTGGGTCCAGATAGCGACCAGTGAGGTGTCTCTAGAACACAGGAAGCAATCGAGCAGAGGAGTCTTTTCCTGCCGCCATCACGAAAGATAAGCTTCTGTGGCCAGAGTAGCTCAACATTATGTGCCCCCTCAAAAATTGACATTTTGTTAACCACAGAGGAACAATTAATTGGTTCAAATGACAGGAACTGTGAAAGTTTCCCAATACTATTTCCCCGATAATCAAACACTTGAAGTCATGATGAAAAACAACAACCAAGCTTGAACAAAACCAGTATTACCTCATATTACTACTGCACAAATTACACACATAGAATAATAATAATAAACTCTGTCAATACAAAGTTCATATATATATATAACCTGTGTAAATAATACTTGTAATTACATTTGATTGTGATTCCTGGTTCACTGTGTAGTTGAATCAGGATACCCATTACTGAAAGAATTAATACATATATTTTTAAACTGAAACACTCGACTCATTTAAGATAGTCTTATAGAGTGTTATATGTGTGTGAGTGTCACAGTGTTGTAAAGTGTTGTGGAATAAATTAAATTGTTTATCTGTCTGTTGTCGTTGTGACTTACACTTCATCATTTTCATAACCCTAGACATTTAACGTAGTCATCACAATATTCCAGAATAATTCTGACTGAGGCATAAATGTGGTAGCAAGTAAGGTCATCTGTAATACACCACACTTATTAGATACAGATACCTTCACAGCTGATCTCAGTCAGTACACTAAGTCCCCTATAAGTATTTATAACATCCCACTTTACCACAGAGAACTATTACTGGATGTGCTGTTGGGGTGGTGTCATCACACCCACTCTGTGACTAGAACAAGCTTTGTCCATTGTCTTATAGACTTTAGTACATGTTCTATTTCCCAAAATTCATTATATTTGTGATGGGGAAATATTTATAAATCTTTAGGAGTTATGGTGAATCCTCAGCAGGCCACTAATTCACTCATCTTGTCTGTGAAGATCTGATGCTGGATTCCGGTGGCCCACTCCTCTCGGTAGCTAGAATACAATGCTAGACTGCACCGACACAAATGTTAGGCGGCAAACACATCTGCTTGTGTAATCTTGATTACTTATGTAGCACTACCTTAGTGCCACAACAGAAACTCACAATTCTGAAACAAAATTTGTGCTATGTGTCAGTACTATATTTACTGCACCACTCTTACACACAGCACAACACATCAACATTACACAGAATGGGTCAGATCTCTCTGACCACATAGCACATCTTACCCAGTTGTTTTCATATAGTACTAGTTCCCCAAGACTGCATTGCATCTGAGATATGTTCAATAGTTTCCTTTTATTCAATAAGATAGGTGATATGTTCCCACTGATCTCAATAATAGATCCGCCTTCCATAGTCTTAGTTAGGCGGCCATATATTTTGTTTGTCTCTAGACCCTGAACTTGGGCTGGGGACCTAGAGCGAGCACTTACTTGTCGTAATCATTTTATATGATATGGCAGTATCAATCACTCGAAATATTAAAATATACAAAATAAATGCTTTCATTCTTACCAGAATTCAGAATTGAGAACACAGTTATTACTAGCAAAACTCAGCTGAGCTGCTGGCTATATGATGGCGTCCCACTAAATGTATGTAATATCTTCTGGGAAAAACACCACAGGCAATAACCGACTGTGTCCCTGGACAGAATTGTATCAAATGGCAAAAATGCGCGTCTCTGTCCCGCTAATATGATTACATTTGTCCAATCACAGACTTCCCCCCTAACTTTTTCAAATCTACAACCAAAAGTCAAATTTCAGTCAGATCTCAGTCAAGTATGTATTATTGTCTGTTGGTCCGTCTGTCTCTACTTGGTTTTTCACAAAAACACACTTGGTTCTACATGCAATACCCTACACAAATCTGACTCCTAAGTTATTTTTAGCCACAATTCTCCACCTTCCCCCTCTCGTCCATTACAGCTTGATTTTTGCATTTGCGTGTCTCAAGGACGAAAATTTGAAACTTTAGTGAAAGTATGAACAATACAGTCGCTAGTCTGATATGAACAATACAGTCTTTTGTCAATAGCTTCCTTGTTATCTATCCGTCTGTATAATTTAAAGTTTATTAATTCTCTGCTTAAGATGGGCTATCAAACTAGCTAGGTTTTATATTCATAACTCTATTATTAAGAAAAAACATATTTTTTCTCAAGGGTTTTTTTTTTTTAATTTGTTCGCGAACCTTCTCCACGGCGTTTGCCGCTGAATTCAAATAAAACGACCAAGTATCGTAAAACGTCCAAGAAATGACTGTTTCGAATAAGAGCTAAGGTCTTTTTTGTCCATTTCCTTACATTGTGTCAACTAGTGACGTGAATTTTTTTTTTCTTTTACTACCAATTGCGTCTTTTAGCCTTTCTAGATTCAAACACGTGTTCAGTCATATTTTTCCTTTTTTATATCTCCGTTATCCTCCCGTCTACAAGGGTAAACCGTTTCGTCTGCACGTCTAACTAGTTATTATGAATGGCGGTAGGAAATACGGGCATGGGCGAGCATGTCTCCTAGTATCTTACGCATTATTTTTATCCCTACATTTTATCTTTATAATTGGAGATATTTTAACGTTGTATCACGGTAAATTCATCACAGCCGTATTAGTCAAGAAAATTGCCTTTATTTCTTATCCAATTTAGATAAATTGTGAAAAGTTATCAACAAGATTTTGCCAAAGTCGTAAACGTGAAAATTTATCAAAATTAGGTTCGTAGTTTTTAAGTTGTTACTAGAGACGGGTAGACGGACATAGATAGTTAACGTAGCAGTGCATGTTCAATTTTGTGATCTAACAATTTCCCACGAAAAACTTTGAGCTGGCTAAATCCAGGGACAATATTTATTTATCGCCTTTTACGACGTGCTTTGAAAAAGGTAAAGGTAAGCAGAAACTGCTGTTTGGGTGTGAGGTGTTAGAGACTCAGCTTTATAAGGTGGCTTGTCCAGTTCCCATCCTCACTACCTTAGCCTTCCCTAGCTCAACAGTAGAGTCAGGTGTCCATTTACATCTGAGTAGAATGGTGTGTGACGCTACCATGTTTCCATACCGGAACCCGTTAATTGTACCGCGAGGAGAAAAGCGCTCATAACATTTAGCCAATCGAAATACATTTTTTGTAAGGTGATGAGAATAAAGTCTTTCCCCTCTCACAATTAATCCATTGTATCACTGCGAACAAGAGATCTTGAATAGAGGTCTTTAAATCAGTTAAAGACTAACACATTTCAGAGCATAGGGGTGGTAGAAAGATTACTTTTCACGAGTGGACAGACACTAGCAGCTCCACATGACAAGAACCAACCACTCGAGACTGGTTCGCTGACTGTCGAGAATTCTACATCTCGAGTTTAAAGAGCCATTTGCGGAAAGGTCCGATGTTCAGATCGATGTACGTCTTCAAGCTCTTGCTTCGAAATCGGACAGGGTCGGCAAAATCTGACCCAAAATGCCACAGAACTTTAAATATCAAATCCAAATCGGGGCTAAAAATAGAATATTACTTGACAAATTATGGTTCCTTCGCTGGTTTAGTGAGCCCCGGAGAATCAGATCAGTACTCCTCAAGATTGATAGATTACCACTTTTAATTTCTCT
Source organism: Oreohelix idahoensis (assembly GCA_024509875.1). Taxonomy (NCBI): domain Eukaryota; kingdom Metazoa; phylum Mollusca; class Gastropoda; order Stylommatophora; family Oreohelicidae; genus Oreohelix; species Oreohelix idahoensis. Next base: position 99,883 of record JAMPIV010002720.1, on the reverse strand, counting down.
AGAGGTTTGCTGTGGGACAGGGCACCATTGGCGAGACACGAACCTTAACCTCTGACCCTGTTGCCTTCTGGTAAAAGGTTTTAGTCAAAAGCTATTGGGGAAAGGAGTATTCAAATTGACATAAGGTAAAGGGGTCATCGCCGCAGAATTCTAAGAACGGTTGGTCTTAAAAACTACTTACACAAACACAACGAGGTTAGTGGTTGTCCCTGTTAAACTAACTCATCCAGTTAGATGCAGCCTCTGCTTTATGTAGACACGTGATGCCAAAGTATGACTTTGAATTTTTCTGAATAACGGAGTATCTATGGAATTCTGAAATATGACATTCGTGCACAAAGGATTGTTTAATAAAAGGGGGTTAGGATAGGTTGTATCTAGTTTTTAGATAAAGTAGTAAGCAACCCGTCAAGTATTAATGCAAAGAATTAAGGTGTTAGGTTTCTATCTCATATAATGAGAGCAGCTCGATCTCTCCAATGTTCAGTTTCTTCCTGTCCTTTTCTGTCACCTTCCACTAAGCAAGTAAGCCTGTCTACATGTAGCGGGAGGTTATTTAAATTTATTTATTATGTAAGAGTATGCCAGTAAATAGTTCTGACCTTACAAGTAATACCCCAGTCTTAGAAATAAGCACTGGTGTATTGTTATCATAACAATAGTCAGACTGTGAAAACCCTGGCCCAGTTGGTAAGAAGTAGTACCAGGATTTAAGGTGTCTCCTCCCTGTGACTATCTTATGATTACTTATATGCTAGGGGATAAGTAAAATGTACATTCACTGAACCCACAAAATGGAAAAAGTGAATAAATCCTCAGGTACCGTTAAATTAGTTTAATGATTACATAATATTCTATTTCTACTAGTTGGAAAAGAGTATACACATATATATAAAAATATTCACACAATTACTATTATTGTCTGTTTATACTTCAAGATCTTAAATAATAAATTTACTGAAATCACTGTTATTAGTCCTTTGAATTTAAGGATAACTGTCATCAGTTGACTGAGTTTATGTATGGTTACTTATTGTTTTCAACTATTGGCTGTTTCACATGTATAGGTGGTCAGTGTCAAACAGGACACTTATCTTTCCAACTTGATACTGCTGAAACTGTCCTTTGCTGGTATCAGACTTGGTAGGCCCAACAGTAGGGATGCCAATGACCAGTTGAAGTTCACTCTTTGGGGTCCTGCACTTTTGTGGGATTGCCTCGGGTAAACTGCACCGGCTTCTGATACTGGACAGTCTGGTTTGAGTTATTTCATGGAACCTGTAACATATCAGCCTTGGCTAGTATCTGGCTAGACTTGTAGCTGACTAGCACAGATGTCAGACCAGTCAGTCATCAGATGTCACCGTTATACAATCATAGTAAGTAAGGACATCATTTCAGTGATATAGCATTAATATTAACATTTCAATTAAGTATAACTGACTAGCACATAAGTCAGACAAGTCAGTCATCAGGTGTCAAAGTTATACAGTCATAGCAAGTAACATCAGTTCAATGATATAGAATTAATATTAACATATCAGTAATAAACATCATCTGGTTTAATCCGCTCCTATACATCCCTTCATATTCTATAACTTGATCCTTCCAAATCATATCAAGTACAAATTCAAATCTGATGCTATCTTAGCAACTACCCAAAATTAATACATAAAATAAATAAAGTGAGTGACCACGTGATCAGGTTGCTTTCTACTGAAACTGGCTGTAGGACACTCCAGTTTACCAGCTGTAAATGGGTACAAAGTTGTGCGCTCGAACTAGGGAAGGCAAAGGCAGCGAGGAAGGGGACTAGTCACCTAACCTCGTAAAAGCGGTATCTTCCATGCTGAAGCTTCTAACAATTTATTTCCCTAAGACAATCTCTGGTCATGGGACTGCCTTTATCTTCGTAAGCGATAATGCATTTAATATCGACGAGATACAGCATTAAATATAATAAATATTTTCTATTTGGCTGTGGGGCTAGTTTTGATACGTTTTTGTACAAGCAACCATCTTCCACTAAGCACATGAATAAATCATATTAAAATAATAATACGTTATATCAATGAATATTATACAGGCATATTTTGTGAATTCTAAATGAACCTGTAATACAAAATAAAAGAAATTATTATACAGGATAGCTATCGTAAATTCGCTTACCCTCAGACTCCAGACACTTAGACTGAAATTTTCTGGCGATCCGCTCACACTTCAGATGGATTTAGAGTCGTGGCGTTATCTGCCCTCAGTCTTGTCTCAACCTCTTGCGTTGTGTCTTCTCAGAGTTGTTGTTGTTGTTGTTGTTTTGATGAAATGATGGGTGGAGATCGGGCACTCAACCTCTGATCATTGTTGCCTCTTCTCTTTCCATCTTGGTCTACCCTGTTCAACCTGAAAGTTGGTTATAATTGGGGTATTTAGTGTCATTTTCTTTACTAATTTTGTATTCAATTTAAATAACTGTTGTCTTTTGCAGTTGCTGATTTTTATTTATATTAGTATTTGTCAATTTTATTTTCTCTTTTGTATTGTTTCTAGATAACTATTGTCCTTTACACTTGGTTTTAATTTGTATTAGTATTTGTTCTTTTTGAGTTGTTGTCCCTTTTTTTTTTTTTATACCTTGTCTTTCCTTGTCCTATGAGTAGTTATTTTTTTTTTTTGTTAATGCTTTGTTAGTTCTTGCTGCTTAATTTCTATTTAGTTGGATGATTTTCCTGAAGTTCTAACCTTATATTTTTTCCTTTGTTTTATGTATATATCTTTTAAGTATTGATTGGGCATCTCTTGGGGCATCTATACTTAAAACCTTATCACCTGTTAAGTCTATATTGTGATTTCTATAGTAAGTTTTTAATTCAAGCCTTTGTTGTTCATACTTTTTACAGTGGATCAGGTAGTGGTCTATGTCATTCTCTTCCTGACATTCTTGGCAGTGTGGTTCTTCTACCATGAAGTATGCTGCACCGAGTCGGAGACGCCACAGTTTTTTGTTCGATGGTATCTTTAATTCTTCTCTGACCTGGCATGTCCTCGTTGGTTCTTTCAGCAGTTTGAACGCGTGTCTGCCTTTTCTACTTTCCTTCCATGTTGTCTTCCATTCCTCGTTTATAGTTTCCTTCACTTGGCTCTTGATCTCTGACCTTCCCAGTCCTGCTTTTATATTGTTTTTACTTGTTCTTCCCTTCTTGGCATTCTGGTCTGCCAACTCGTTGCCAGCTATACCTATGTGTGCTGGAACCCACACTAGCCTCACACTACATCCTCTGTTCTCTAGTGATGTATTAATTGCTAGAATTTCTTCCTTTATGTCTGGCCGGCTACATTTACCTGGGTGTTCTAGTGCTTGTAGTGATGATAGTGAGTCTGTAAATATCGTAACAGCTTCTGGTGGGTTATCTTCGATTATTTCTAGACTTTTAAGAATTGCTACCATCTCTGCAGTAAAAATCGATGCCCCTTCCGTTATACTGTAGCTCTTTTTTATTCCCCATTGTGGTATTACAACTCCGGCACCTAGTTGCCCACTATCACCCTTGGATCCATCAGTGTAGACGGCCAGACTTTGTTTAGTTAGTTGCTCTATGAACTTTCTACTTATCATTTTGGCTTCCTTATCTTCTATGTTTTGTTTGATCTTTTCAGTAAGTGAGTAGTCTATGATTGGTGATTTTAGTTCCCAGGGTGGTATTTTGCTTCTGTATTTATTACTATTTTCAATTGTGTTTGATAGTTCTTTGAACTGCATTAGGTCTTCTATAGTTCTCCATCCTGTTGGATATCTATCTTTATTTAAGGGGACGTCCCATACACTTGGTTGGTTTTTGACAAATGCTTTATGTGCTGGGTGGGTCACTTCTTGTGCTACTTTACTCCAATAATTTAATCTCAGTTCTTTCCGTCTTAGACCAAGGGGAGGTATGCCGAGAGCTACTTCTAGAGCTTCTACTGGTGTCGATATAAATGCACCTGTAATAGTTCTCATGGCTGCATTTTGAATCCTGTCCAGTTTTGCTTTGTTAGAAGCTGCAGCTGAGTCATAGACTATGCTGGCATAATCCAGTTTCCCCCTGATGAAGGACTTGTAGAACATAAGCATTATTTTATTGCTGGCCCCCCATCCATTACCTTTTACAATCCTTAGTATATTTAGGGGTCCCCTACAGCTTTCTACCAAATTGTCTATATGTTTATTATAATTTAGTTGTTTATCTAAAGTTACGCCCAGAAATCTAGTTGTTGAGGAGGTACATATTTTCTGTCCTTTAATGGTTATATTGATTTTGTTATTTTTTTTTAAATTTCCTTTGCTGAAAATCATACCTACTGTTTTGTTTACATTAATTTGGAAGCCCCAACTTTTCATCCACTCTGAAACTTTGTCTATTTGATTTTGAAGTTTTTTGTAAACATGGTCCAAGTTTTTTCCAGATCGCCAAATGGCACAGTCATCTGCAAATTGTGATACTGCATTCTTTATGTCATTAAATTCATCTGCTAAATCATTTACAGCTATAGTGAAAATTGAAGGAGAGATCACTGATCCTTGAGGAATCCCATTCTGTTGTTCATATATTTCTGACCTATCATTATTCACCTGTACAGCAAAATACCTGTCCTGTAAAAAGTTTTCTAGATACCTATAGGTTTTACCAGTAATGCCAATCTTTTTCATTTTGTAAAGAGCTCCATCGCGCCAGCATTCATCATATGCTCTAGCTACATCTAGAAAGACTGCTACTGTTTTCTCTTTCCTCTTGAACCCTAGCTTTACATCATGTTCTAATCTTACAAGCTGGTCTACTGTACTTCTGTCTGCTCTAAACCCTGACTGGTTTGGGCTATATAACTGGTTTTTTTCCAGGTAGAATTTAACTCTTTTATTCACAACAGTTTCCAGTATTTTACCTAGTTGTGATGTTAAGGAGATAGGCCTATATGAACTTACTTCATGGGCTTCCTTATTGGGTTTTAGAATGGGTACTATCATAGCTACTTTCCATGCTTTTGGTATCTTTCCTAAGTTCCAGATTTTGTTATAAAGTGAAGTTATTATGTTTATAGTTCTTTTGGGTACTTTCTTAAGGATTTCATAACTAAGTATATCTTGCCCTGAGGCAGTATTAGATTTATCTTTTATTGCATTAGTTACTTCTTCCTCTGTTATATCAGCATCTAAATAGTTTGTTTCATCTATCTGGTCTGGTATTTCTTTTAAAAACTGTATCCTAAGTCTTTCTCTTCTCTCATTTTCTTCCTGTCCAAGGCTACTTTTTGCACTGACTTTATAGAAATACTCGGCAAGGGCATTAGCTTTTTCTTTATCTGTTTCTGCTCTCTTTGGTAGTTTGATTGTTGGCATTATTGTTTTCTTATTGTTCCCTTTGATTGCCTTAAGCTTTCTCCATACTTCTCTAATTTGAGTGCTAGGTTTAAGTGACTGACAAAACTCCTTCCAGTTAGTTTCTTTGGCTTTGAATATTATTCTGTTAGATTCATTCCTAATAAGTTTATACTTATCATAATTTTCTTCTGTTCTGTTATTTCTATATTTTTGTAAGGCCCTTTTTCTTCTCTCATGAATTTCTGCACAGCTTTTATTCCACCAGGCAACTGGTTCTTTATTCCATTGAGTTTCTCTTTTCTTATTAATGTTATTTTTTTGTTTAAGGTGTTGTGGCATATTTTTATTTGGTATATACTTTATTGCTATTTTCAGAATTTCATTGGTCAGTGTTTCTGCCCACAAGTCAGTATCATCTGATTCCATGTCTTTATATTCCATCACCTCCAGCTCTGATTGGAAAGCTTCCCAGTTTGCTTTTTTATAGTTGAAGGTAGGTTTCTCTGGTTCTGGGTTTGGAATGACATTTTCATGCATGGTTATTACAATGGGCAGATGATCTGAGTTTGTGTCTTGTAACACTTCCCAATTTACATTCGCTAGGTTGTTAGTTGCTATACTTATGTCTATTGCTGAGTCTGCCCTATTAGCTTGTGGATTAATTCTTGTTGCAGATCCATCATTTAGTATTAGTAGTTCATTGTTTTCTATGAAGTCAAGTAGGCATTTTCCTGCATTATCTGTATGTTGTCCACCCCAAGCACAATGATGGGAATTAAAATCGCCTACTATGATTGTTTTGGGGCCTAGTCTGGTGCTTATGGCTAGTATTTCTTCATCTTTAATTATGCCATCTTTAGCATATACATTTAGAATTGTTAGATTGTTTGGTTCAGCTGCTATAGTAACCTGGATACCTTCTATATTGGTTGTATTAAAAACTTCCCAGTCTATGATTTTAAATTTTTCGCTAACTAAGACTGCGACACCACCTCCTCTACCTTCTTTCCTATCGTGTCTAAGTATCTTAAAGCCCTTACAACTATATCTACTATTTGGGTTTAAATGGGTCTCTTGAAGAGCATATATATCAGTAGTTAATCCTGTCTCTGATAGTAGGGGTGCAAAATTCTTTTTGATACCCCTACAATTCCACTGTATAATTTTAAATCTTTCTAAATTGAATTTTAACATCATCTATTATCCCTTTTATTTTGGTTAACTATCAATTTGCTCTTAATCTGTATTCCCTGCACTCGTGGACCCATCATCAATCAAGTTCTCTAGAAAAGCCTTATTAAAACTTATCATTGTATCCGTAACTTTTTCTGTTATGTATGGTAAAAGTGCATCAACGTGTTCTTTGATAGAGCTAGTTTCTTCTAGGTTGACCACTTTCCTATTTTCATCTAATGCTACATTCCCTTCTCTCCCTATGTTGATCTCCTGCCTTTCACTTTCCATTCTTTTTAGTATTATTTCACTTTCTTCTTTTAGTTCGGAAAGTTTGACTAGCATTATTTCATTTTCTTCTTTCAGTGCAGTCAGTTTAGCCACATCCTGGGTAATTTGGAACTGTATGGCTTTCACTTCTTGTAGCAATGCCTCTGCACTTTTCAGTGAATTCACATTTTCCAGAGTTGTAGCTGACCTGTCTGGCTTGCTGCTTTCTTTTGTTTTGTTAGTTATTTTCTGTTCTTTTGACTGCTGCGTTTTAATAGTTTTAATTTCTTCTTTAAGAGATTTTATTTCTTCTACAACTTTACTGTTTGTGTTTTTTGCGTTTTCTTTTATTTCTTTAATTACTGTTTTAAATGGTGTTCTTGTTATGATGGATTCTTTTAGTGCTTGTTTGGTTTGCTGGTACACTGGACAGCCCTGATACCTGGCACTGTGGTTCCCTTTGCAATTGGAACACTTTCTGTTCCCATTCGCCTTTTTGTAGTCGGTATCTGCCTTTGCCTTTTCACACTGTGTAGAGGGGTGGTTACTGGAGCAGTACCGACAAACTGTTCTCCCCTTACAATTGTTCCTTCCATGGCCGAATTTCAGACAGTTGGAGCACTGTAGCACAGGGGGAATGTAAGCTTCGGTGTGCTTCTTGGTTTTCCCAAATAGTAGTGTTTTAGGGGTTTCCCTCCCTTCTGCCGTTATTATAACCACTGGGGTTACAATGCTCCCTTTCACCATTATTCTGTCCACATGTACCAACTTTATGTCTGGGTTCTGTTTTGCGATGCTGTTCATAACTTCCTCGCTTGAAAGGTTAATGTTTATCCCTTTTAACACACACCTATTGGTCTCTTTTGCCAGCTCTATCTTTACTTTTATGTCGTGTGCCAGAGTCACTGTTTTTGCTTCTACTTTGAGTTCCTCTAACATCTCTTTTATTCTGTCGCTCTGATTTGGGGTAATTATTATGCCAAAATGGGTTTTTGAAATTTTGGCTATCGCCTTTTTGCCTAACACAGGATCAAGGATTTTTATAATTTTGTCTTCATCTAGTGCTTTGATCTTGACAACCTCACCAGCTACTTGTGTTATCTTTAACCGACATATGTTTTCTACATCTTTATTTTGGGAAACTGCCTGGGATGCTTTATGTCTTGAGTCTTCTTTGGTACTTTCATTGCTATTTTTTTGGTTAGAAATTTCTTCTATGGGGGCCTGACTATTCTCTTCTAGTTTATCGTGCCTGGTGTCCCTATCTTTGTTTTTAACTGCTTCTGCCCACGTTTTGCCTTCACCTGACTGTGATCTAGTTAGGACTACAGGTGCCATGTTTGGTTATGAGCTATGTCCTAATTTCCTATTTGAATTTCTTTACTTATTGTTCTTTCCTATTTCTTTTAGCTCCCTTTCTTTTATTTTGTTATTAATTTAATTATTTTATTGTGCTATCTTGTTCTTATTCTTAGAAGTTTGGTCTATTTTGGTTCAAATCTTTCGATCTGGTAAATCTAAAATTCCCTTAACCACTAATATTTATTATTAATAATTGATTAACACTACTAGGATCTATGATTACAGTTTAGGATGATTCAACTTTTTGCTATTTTCTGATGAGTTAAGTAAAGTAAAAATGTCTACCGTACCACGCAATGGAAAGCACGTGGCGCCTGGGCCTATTAAAATTTATTTGTTTCTTTTTAATTTATGGCTATTCCTATTTTATATTATCACTCCTAGCCAGTATCAAGCAATCAACAATTATACTAACCGCTTAAATTGTATACAAAATAGAAACAGCAAATAAATTAAATTCAACTTATCTGGTTTGTATTTCTCCCGGTTGTGTGCGAACGCTGCGTGCTCAAGGCGAAGAGGTGTCTGGTGGTGGTCTTGGAATGGTGTATGTTGTTCGTCTTCTCAGAGTTTTACCGAACCGCTGTCTTCTCAGAGTTTTACCGAACCGCTTTATATACGACAGCGCGAACGTATCGGAGAGCAGATACGTCACAGCCTAAGACTAGACCTGAAAAAATCCTTCCCGAACCGTGATTTCAGCCGATCTGTGCGTCGACTGAAATTTTGCCTTTCTCATACTCAGCATATATAATATCCATATTGTTCCATCTTATCTAGTTTTATACAGCTGATAAAACTCTATCTTCCTATCCATGTAAATTCCCAAACTGTTATTTGTTGATTTTAATATTTCGAACAGAAGTGGGTTTACCAGCTGTTAGCGTAACTGTGGGCAGCCGAAATACGCATATATCTCCGTAAATGAGAACTTCCTACCGTTCCATCTTATATGCAGTTATACATCATCCTTCCCTGTACTGAAATGTAAAATCCTTTTCATACGGATTCCCTTCTGTTATTATTTATCGTTGGCGATTCCCTTTGTCCGATACACGTTTCGCTTATACGCCGCCATTTTGAAAGCGGTCGTTTGATCGTAGACGGGTTTATAAATCTAACTGATCCCGTTTGCAATGGCTTGAAACCAATTTCGCGACACTACACACAGACAGATTCTTGGAAACTATAATTTACAAAACGCACTTATTAAAAACTGCATATACAGACTGGAATGAGATACATGAATAAATACCCGATGCCAGGAATCAATCGCTGAATGTTAGCTTGGAAGGCAAACGTTCTAACCACTAAACCACCGGCGACCCTTGGTGCATGTGCTGTTTTAATCCCAACAATTTAATAATTGCCTCCCTCAGTCAACTTCTGCGTGAGTTGTGGATATATATATACCAAGCTAAATATTGAAGCAGATGTGAAGTGATAAGTCTGGGTTGGATATGAAACGCTCATAATTTACACAATAGCATGCATCTGGGTAATTATTAGACTACCTTGTGTGAAGAGATATAAAATTTTAAGTCTGAAAATAAATTTACATTATCAAGTCTGGATATTCTTCTTCTTTGTCTTCTTCTTTCAACACTCTAGGAACAATTGAATATTGTCAAAAAAAGCACTGGTAAGCATCTTTATAGCAACTTTATAGCATCTTTCCAGGAATGGTACTGGTGAGGACCATACGTAATTTTTCTGTTCCTCATATGTTGGGCATCTTAGAAGCAGATGTTCAGCAGTCATTTTATATGTGTCACAGTTACACTCATCAGTAGTTCCTATCTTTAACTTGTTGAATAGATGGTATCTCAATCTGTTGTGGCCCCGAGCAAAGTTTGAAAAATACTACTTGTTCACTTCTGCTGAGCTTGTAATATGCATCAATTCTTGTCTGTCCTGGATGCTCTGTATCCCATTTGTTCATGCATCTGCTTGTGATAAAACGCTTTGGCTCTTCAAAAGTTATGCTTGTATCAGGTTGAGATAGCTGCCCACCTTCTGTTGCCATTCTACTGTCAACCTCTTTATCTCCGATACTAATACGAAGTAATCTATTCTTTGGAGTAATAAAAAAACAACAATTGGAAAATATAAAAAAAGATCATATCATCTCAGGTTCTCAAGGCAAAGATTCAAAAATAATGTTATGAATCATATGGAAAGATAAAAATTGGAAGCCGTCAGACCAGACAGCCACAATGCGCATAATACAGTAGTAGAATGGAGCTTCGAATTTTTAGGTCACAACAGATTGGAATACCATCTATTCAACAAGCTATCCATTCATATAGAAACAGCACGCCCCATTCATTACTTCTTTTCTTCCTGACTGTTGTTGTGGATTAAAATCACAACATCAACAAATAGAAATGGGATTCAGTGAACTCTAATAAAACAGCTTGACAATCTAGAGCAGCGATAGGCAACCCAGATATGCGGGGTCTACTTTAAAAGCACTGAGCTCTCTGAAGATCCAACTTGATAATATCAAATCTGTTTGCAGAATTTTGAGAATTTGGAATAAGTACAGTCTCTAGGCAACTGTTGTTGGGAATTTGGAATATGTACAGTATCTAGGTAATTGTTGTTGGGAATTTGGAATAAGTACTGTATCTAGACAACTCTGGTTGGGAATTTTGAATACATACAGTATCTAAGTAACTGTTGTTGGGAATTTGTAATATGTACAGTATCTAGGCAACTGTTGTTGACAATTTGGAATAAGTACTGTATCTAGTCAACTGTTGTTGGGAATTAGGAATTAGTACAGTATCTAGGTAACTGTTGTTGGGAATTAAGAATGTACACTATCTAGGAAACTGTTGTTGAGAATTTGGATTAAGTGCAGTATCTAGGTAACTGTTGTCTCTGCCAGACGTTCTACTTCCTGCAATTCCATCTGTGATGGGGCCGGGAAGACACCCCTGAGGCCCCACCCCCACTTCAGTTCAAGGCATGTTTGTCGCCCATATATTTTCGGTCGGCCCACGTGACTGTCAGCTCACGTGATGGCGCGAGCCTGGGTTGTGAAAAATCTGAAGTAGAAGATATGTAATGAGGCCATAATAAAGGCTGAGAATTAATTGTGGTGTATAGTTGTGAGTCATATTTGATATTCGTGTGTTATATTAAATAGCTGTAGGTTTTATTTGTGTTTTCGCTATTCCTAAAGCGATAATCGCGTGTGATATTTAAGTAGCCAAGATTAATACGCCTAGCGCGCAGTAAAGTGAGTGATTAGCCTAGTGCCTATAAAAAGAGATAGCGAACAAATAATGCTAGTCAAACTGTCAGAACTAAAAGAAGAAAGTAAAATAATACTAAAAAGAATGGAAAGTGAAAGGCAGGAGATCAACATAGGGAGAGAAGGGAATGTAGCATTAGATGAAAATAGGAAAGTGGTCAACCTAGAAGAAACTATCAAAGAACACGTTGATGCACTTTTACCATACATAACAGAAAAAGTTACGAATACAATGATAAGTTTTAATAAGGCTTTTCTAGAGAACTTGATTGATGATGGGTCCACGAGTGCAGGGAATATAGAATAAGAGCAAATTGATAGTTAACCAAAATAAAAGGGATACTAGATGATGTTAAAATTCAATTTAGAAAGATTTAGAATTATACAGTGGAATTGTAGGGGTAACAAAAAGAATTTTGCACCCCTACTATCAGAGACAGGATTAACTACTGATATATATGCTCTTCAAGAGACCCATTTAAACCCAAATAGTAGATATAGTTGTAAGGGCTTTAAGATACTTAGACACGATAGGAAAGAAGGTAGAGGAGGTGGTGTCGCAGTCTTAGTTAGCGAAAAATTTAAAATCATAGACTGGGAAGTTTTTAATACAACCAATATAGAAGGTATCCAGGTTACTATAGCAGCTGAACCAAACAATCTAACAATTCTAAATGTATATGCTAAAGATGGCACAATTAAAGAGGAAGAAATACTAGCCATAAACACCAGACTAGGCCCCAAAACAATCATAGTAGGCGATTTTAATTCCCACCATTCTGCTTGGGGTTTACAACATACAGATAATGCAGGAAAATGCCTACTCGACTTCATAGAAAACAATGAACTACTAATACTAAATGATGGATCTGCGACTAGAATTAATCCACAAGCTAATAGGGCAGACTCAGCAATAGACATAAGTATAGCAACTAACAACCTAGCGAATGTAAATTGGGAAGTGTTACAAGACACAAACTCAGATCATCTGCCCATCATAATAACCATGCATGAAAATGTCATTCCAAACCCAGAACCAGAGAAACCTACCTTCAACTATAAAAAAGCAAACTGGGAAGCTTTCCAATCAGAGCTGGAGGTGATGGAATATAAAGACATGGAATCAGATGATACTGACTTGTGGGCGGAAACACTGACCAATGAAATTCTGAAAATAGCAATAAAATATATACCTAATAAAAATATGCCACAACACCTTAAACCAATAAATAACATTACTAAGAAAAGAAAAACTCAGTGGAATAAAGAACCAGTTGCCTGGTGGAATAAAAGCTGTGCAGAAATTCATGAGAAAAGAAAAAGGGCCTTACAAAAATATAGAAATAACAGAACAGAAGAAAACTATGATGAGTATAAACTTATTAGGAATGAATCCAACAGAAAAATATTTAAAGCCAAAGAAACTAACTGGAAGGAGTTTTGTCAGTCACTTAAACCTAGCACTCAAATTAAAGAAGTATGGAAAAAACTTAAGGCAATCAAAGGGAACAATAAGAAAACAATAATGCCAACAATCAAACTACCAAAGAGAGCAGAAACAGATAAAGAAAAAGCTAATGCCCTTGCCGAGTATTTCTATAAAGTCAGTGCAAAAAGTAGTCTTGGACAGGAAGAAAATGAGAGAAGAGAAAGACTTAGAATACAGTTTTCAAAAGAACTACCAGACCAGATAGACGAAACAAACTATTTAGATGCTGATATAACAGAGGAAGAGGTAACTAATGCAATAAAAGATAAATCTAATACTGCCTCAGGACAAGATATACTTAGCTATGAAATCCTTAAGAAAGTACCCAAAAGAACTATAAACAAAATAACTACCCTATATAACAAAATCTGGAGCTTAGGAAAGATACCAAAAGCATGGAAAATAGCTATGATAGTACCCATCCTAAAACCCAATAAGGAAGCCCATGATGTAAGTTCATATAGGCCTATCTCCTTAACATCACAACTAGGTAAAATACTGGAAACTGTTGTGAATAAAAGAATTAAATTCTACGTAGAAAAAAACCAGTTATATAGCCCAAACCAGTCAGGGTTTAGAGCAGACAGAAGTACAGTAGACCAGCTTGTAAGATTAGAGCATGATGTAAAGCTAGGGTTCAAGAGAAAAGAGAAAACAGTAGCAGTTTTTCTAGATGTCGCAAGAGCATATGATGAATGCTGGCGAGATGGAGCTCTTTACAAAATGAAAAAGATTGGCATAACTGGTAAAACCTATAGGTATATAGAAAACTTTTTACAAAACAGGTATTTTGCGGTACAGGTAGACAATGATAAATCAGATATATATGAACAACAGAATGGGATTCCTCAGGGATCAGTGATTTCACCCACAATTTTCACTATAGCTGTAAATGACTTAACAGATGAATTTAACGACATTAAGAATGCAGTATCTCAATTTGCAGACGACTGTGCTATTTGGCGATCTGGAAAAAACTTGGACCATGTTTTCAAAAAACTTCAAAATCAAATAGACAAAGTTTCAGAGTGGATGAAAAGTTGGGGCTTCCAAATTAATGTAAACAAAACAGTAGGTATGATTTTCAGCAAAGGAAATTTAAAAAAAAATAACAAAATCAATATAACCATTAAAGGACAGAAAATATGTACCTCCTCAACAACATGATTTCTGGGCGTAACCTTAGATAAACAACTAAATTATAATAAACATATAGACAATTTGGTAGAAAGCTGTAGGGGACCCCTAAATATACTAAGGATAGTAAAAGGTAATGGATGGGGGGCCAGCAATAAAATAATGCTTATGTTCTACAAGTCTTTTATCAGGGGGAAACTGGATTATGCCAGCATAATCTATGACTCAGCTGCAGCTTCTAACAAAGCAAAACTGGACAGGATTCAAAATGCAGCCATGAGAACCATTACAGGTGCATTTATATCGACACCAGCAGAAGCGCTAGAAGTAGCTCTTGGCATACCTCCCCTTGATCTAAGACGGAAAGAACTGAGAATAAATTATTGGAGTAAAGTAGCACAAGAAGTGACCCACCCAGCACATAAAGCATTTGTCAAAAACCAACCAAGTGTATGGGACGTCCCCTTAAATAAAGATAGATATCCAACAGGTTGGAGAACGATAGAAGACCTAACGCAATTCAAAGAACTATCAAACGCAATTGAAAATAGTAATAAATACAGAAGCAAAATACCACCCTGGGAACTAAAAACACCAATCATAGACTACTCACTTACTGAAAAGATCAAACAAAACATAGAAGATAAGGAAGCCAAAATGATAAGTAGAAAGTTCATAGATAAATTAACTAAACAAAGTCTGGCCGTATACACTGATGGATCCAAGGGTGATAGTGGGCTACTAGGTGCCGGAGTGGTAATAGCACAATGGGGAATAAAAAAGAGCTACAGTGTAACAGAAGGGGCTTCGATTTTTACCGCAGAGATGGTAGCAATTCTTAAAAGTTTAGGAATAATCGAAGATAACCCACCAGAAGCTGTTACGATATTTACAGACTCACTATCATCACTACAAGCGCTAGAACACCCAGGTAAATGTAGCCGGCCAGACATAAAGGAAGAAATTCTAGCAATTAATACATCACTAAGGCACAGAGGATGTAGTGTGGGGCTAGTGTGGGTTCCAGCACACATAGGTATTGCTGGCAACGAGTTGGCAGACCAGAACGCCAAGAATGGAAGAACAAGTAAAAACAATATAAAAGCAGGACTAGGACGGTCGGAGATCAAGAGCCAAGTGAAGATAACTATAAACGAGGAATGGAAGACATCATAAAAAACAGTAGAAAAGGCAGACATGCGTTCAAACTGCTGAAAGAACCAACAAGGACGTGTCAGGTCAGAGAAGAATTAAAGATACCATCGAACAAAAAACTGTGGCGTCTCCGTCTCGGTGCAGCATACTTTATGGTAGAAGAACCACACTGCCAAGAATGTCAGGAAGAGAATGACATAGACCACTACCTGATCCACTGTAAAAAGTATGAACAACAAAGACTTGAATTAAAAACTTACTATAAAAATCACAATATAGACTTAACAGGTGATAAGGTTTTAAGTATAGATGCCCCAAGAGATGCCCAATCAATACTTAAAAGATATATACATAAAACAAAGGAAAACATATAAGGATAGCACTTCAGGAAAAACATCCAAATAAATTAAAATTAAGCAACAAGAACTAGACCCTAACAAAGCATTAACAAAAAACTAACTACTCATAGGACAAGGAAAGACAAGGTAATTAAAAAAAAAAAATGAACAACTCAAAAAGAACAAATACAAATAAAAACCAAGCGTAAAGGACAATAGTCATCTATAAACAATACAAAAAAAGTAAATAAAATTGACAAATGCTAATATAAATAAAAATCAACAACTGCAAAAGACGATAGTTAATTAAATTGAATACAAATTAGTAAATAAAATGACACTAAATACCCCAATTATAACCAACTTTCAGGTTGAACAGGGTAGACCAAGATGGAACGAGAAGAGGTAATAACAGTCAGATGTTTAGTGCCCGATCTCCACCCATCAACCCATCAAAACAACAACAAACAACCAGCGGCCCTTTTTAAGTATCAGCCCTGACGATAGAGAACGAAACGAGGCGCCCTGTGTACCCACACAGAAGAACACAAAGACATGACACGTGAGTTAATTTAAATTAGAATTAGTTTTATATAATTCTGATATTGTATTCAGCACGAGTCTGTTTTAATGTTTAGTGAAATAGATAGATGTGTTTCCAAAGGAAATGTCTTTTTAGGACATTATGATTTAGTCTTGAAATGATAGATGAGTGAAAATAATGTTTGATAGGTTTTATGAGGCACGCTAAGCCTAAATCACATATGTAAGAGTTTAGTATCAAGTATTCCATTCATCAGAGAAAGGCAAATTTAGTAGGGAGCTATTTCATACATGAAACTGGACAGAGAAGCGATTTTTTACTTTAATTTAGATGATATTGACTGTTATCAGGATGGCAACCACGTGGTCATGAAAGGCGGCGCGTCACCATGTGTGATTGTATAAAGAAGACGCCAGTTTTATATTGTGTGAATTGACACGTGGGTGGGAAGCAGATTAAGATAATTTTCCCCAGTAAAGGAAAGAGATAGTTTTCGTGTTAATGCCAGTTTTGTTAAAGTCAAGAGTAATTATTTTATTTCTTTTATGTAAAAGTAATTGAGTGTATTTCACGATAGCCTACTTATCATAATTCTACTGTATATTTAATGGGTTACTGTGAGGTGAGAATATGTATTTACATTTCTGGAGAGCGCGAGGCCACTCCTTTGTTGAGACATGTGTTTCTCTGGTTGCTCCCGGCAGAGCATGGAAACACCAATGTGGCTGGTGTCTATCACAAGCCGACAAGAAGCATTTTTATGCTATTGCAGTGGTTGTTTCGGTAACGATGTGTTTCATGTGATGAGATTCCCAGTCGCACCAGTGGTCATATACGACACGCTTGTTGCCAGGCGCCCCAGTCGTCACATACGACATGCTTCAGAATGCAGTAACGAATACTGATGTGGATCGGTTACGAGGTAGTAGCTTATTCTCATTACTGAGAGTATTTGTTGTACATGTAGTTGAAGAATATTATTTTATGTCCATTTTATGATTATTTAATTATGGTTATGTGAGGAATGGTTGTGAGAGCACGTGGGCTCACTTCAAGATATATATTTCTCTTCTCCGCTCCTGAGGGAGCATGGGGCCAACAGTGTGGTTTGCCTTCATATTAAGCATTCAGATGCTCGGGCAGTAGTAGTTTTGATAGCAATCTGTGTTACACGGTGAGGTTGCCAGCCTCATGCACAACACCATACTAGTCGCATTGGACGACACACATGAGTGTGTGTGTGTGTGTGTGATAGTTGAGTGTGTCAGATGGTGGCGTAGGACAGTTTGACAGGTGAGAGCGTGGTGTTTCTCATTCAGTATTATATTATGATTTTAACTATTCTGTGCTTTGTTTGCTTCTTCAGATTAGCATCGGGCACTGTTGGGTGTTTTGTTTAGTTTTGTTTTGTTATGTTCGCTAGTTTATTTGTTTAATGTTTGCTTTGTCACTGAATGGGTTGTAAAAATAAATATAGCCCCTGCCTCTAGAATCAAGAGTTTTATTGTTGTTCGGGTCGGTGCGAGTGTGACAAGAGAGTGATCACTCATCACAATATAATCATCATCATCATCTCGCCCACCCTATCACACATCAACACAGAGACGCATGAAATTCAAACTGAATAACGTTCTACCAAACGATATCTTCCTTTCAAATAAAAGACCATCTTCATGTTTTCATGCAGTTCACGGATAAAGGACACTGTATTACGCTAGCTTTTGAGTTTTCGATGGGAAAACGGAGTAGGCGTCTCACATCTTGCTGATTCAACTTTTTGAAATTTCTATAGGAGAGGCTAAACAGAAATTTCCCTAGATTTAAAATTCTTTTCATTTTTCCTCTCCGCTACCTAGAGATTTATCAAATCAACGCCTGTGATCTTATCGGTAAATTGCAACTGACAAGTTGACGATCTAAAATATGCACAAAACTGAAACCAAACACAAGATAAACTGAGAAACTAAGAAGATAGATATTTGTTCAACGAGGAAGATAAATAGAAAGGAACGGTTAAGAGAGAGAATATAGAGAGAGATAAAGAGAGAGAGAGAGACAGAGATATAGAGAGACAGAGAGAAAAGAGACAGTGATTGAGAGATACAGATTGAGATAGAGAGACAGAGATAGATAGAGACAGACAAAGAGAGACAGAGACAGGCAGAGACAGGGAGAGAGAGACATACATAGATAGAGAGAGACAGAGAGAGATACAGATAGAAAGATAGACAGAGAGACAGAGAGAGATATAGAGAGGGAAACAGAGAGAGGCAGAGAGAGATAGAGAAAGACAGAGAGACATATATATATATATATATAGAGAGAGAGAGAGAGAGAGAGAGAGAGAGAGAGAGAGAGAGAGAGAGAGAATATAGTTACATCTTATTAGGATATATTTCAATCAACAAATCACAGTAACAGGCAGATAAACCAACATATAAGAAGAAAACATTTGCTATAGGCGCAGAACAGACAATATCCCATTTTATTGTGTATTCTAGACTCCACGAGCAAAAATTGGCTAAAGCAACAAAAATGATCTACAAAGTCCGAGACATGTTTGAGTTTGATAAATATCGCGAGAGCTATGAGACTTCATGTGATGACATGCTGAAGCCATTATTACAGTGTTATAACAAGATCTGTCAACCATAATGCATTGGGCTTTATCCTTTATTCAGTTTGTGTCTTTAGCAAGTTGAATAAACGGCCACATTTTCTTGTCAATACAAGCTTTTTTTTCTTTCTGTATGCGCATATGTTCTGGGGCATTCTAGTAATCTCCTTAAACAGAAAGAACAATATGTAGATTGTTAATCGATAATGTAGACATAATTGCGAAAGAAAAAGATCGTTCAGTTTAAACAGATGCGGAATGTGTGTAAAATTTTAGCCGCATTAAAACAAACAAAAAATTTTTAATAATCTATTTTTCCTTGCAGATGCAACCGATTATTTTTGGATACCATGTGACGGTATTGCCTCCCCTGCTTTGCAGTAGTGGTCCAACAGTGGCCAAAACTCTTGAGTATCTAATATGGGCTTCAAAGGTATCTACCTTCGCACAAGATTACTCTTGGCACAGATGTAGATAGAAGGGTGATGACACTTCTATTACAAAGGGAGTCTTCACAAGATATTCAGAATAAGCGAGAACAATACTGCTTTGGCTGAATATGTTAACACTGTAATTCTGCCGACGCTTTTGTGAAGAATTTAAGCACTTATTAAGTTCAGCTCGTTTAATACCCCACCCCTGATTTACTCAGTGGAATTCTATTATTCTAGTATAGCTCTGTTTAGAGTGTGTGTAGTAATTTGACTGAGACAAACATGCAGTAACTTTAAAATGATTAAATCGAAGTTAAATGTGTAACATTACAAATAACAAAATTTAATAATCACTTTAGGTTTTAACAGATGGAAATAATTTGAATAGTTATGGATCAAGAAATGTTATCATCACAGTCTCTATGGAATGTGAGATGGTACAAGAGGTTCAAGTGGCAGCATATATTTGAACTTAGCTGCCAAAAACGGTTCTGCTCCTTCTTATGGGTTGGTTGTTTTCACTCTGCTCGCGCTCGTCTCTGATCAAGGTTGTCGGGTGTAGCTCGTTTCCCAGAAACATCAAGGAGAGTCTACCACGTGCGTCCTTTGTCTTAAAGCTTAGGCCACGGTTCCCTTTTTGCTCCAGAGATAGTACTTTCTGCTGGTAACACCAATAACTATGGTAAAAGAATAGAACGAAACGCTTTTCTGAGTATGGCGTTTTCCACCCCATAGTTATGAGTTCCTATCTTCCCATACCACCATCCCAATTACTCATACTTTACCCTCGATGAGAATTAAATTTAATCCCTCGGGATAAAACTTTCTATACATTTAAATAGAATAGCTTTCATAGTTACTTTATATTTAAATGAAAAGCTTAATAATACAGATATAGTCTATTTACGTATATATCTCCACTGATTGAAAAGATTTCACAATATAAATTGAATATGTTTTCATTTATGTTTTACACTTGATTGAAAAGTTTGAAACTTCCATTACTTTAAAATGAATATTTTCACATAGACATTTACACTGGTTTAAGCTTGAAAACTTGCATTAATTTTAAAGTGACTATTGTTGTAGGGACGTATAAACTGCTTTGAAAATGTAAGTATTATACTTAGAATGGACATAATTTCTTTCATCTTCCCCCCCCCCTTTTTGATCTATAGGGAACCTGGAACTACATTATGCTTTTAGTTCTCTTTACGAAACTATCAATAAAGCAATCACCAGCCCGTGCAGTGGTGGTTAATGAATCATCATTCTATACGCTGAGGTTCCCACCCTCAAATGACTTGGATATCCAATAGCGAGTTTCACACATTAAAATTCACATGGTATTATATACATATATATGTTCTTTCACATGTTTGTAATAAAATATGAAATGTAAATCACAACTTACGCCAATCCTGGCTACAGACTTGTTGCTCAGATGAATAAAAGGGACGAGTCGGTCTCTTACACGTGTCTGGGGTGTCTTTAATTTGACAATAGATTCCCTCTCAGACTCCGAGTGTTTCTTCAGCTTTCTAGTCCCGGTGTTCCTTATTAAAATTTAGAGATTTCCTGTGCTTTGTAAGTCTTATTTGGTTCTAAAATAAAAGGTCTGGTTAAAAAAGGAATTATGAATCTAATCTTCACTCTGGCAAGGTCTGATGTTGTCTTGGCAAGCGTGAAATTCACATTGAAATAAAACTGCGAAAAAGTCAGACTATATTCCTGTCTTCCCACGCATTGTAGTTGTAAATCTAATCTGAAAGATCCAATCATTTCAAATCATGCAGCGCACGGACGGTCCTGGGTTCGAGTCCAGGGTAAGCCACTCACGTCTGTTGTTTTTCTGTTGTCTAGTGTTCTACTTCTTTATTTTTTACGAGTGCCTGAAAACATACCTTTATGTTTGTCTAATATTTATTTAGATAGGGTGTGATATTTTCAAAATAGTTTCGCGTTAAATAAGGTGCGTGCCTGAAGAGGTCACGTATTATCATATATGGACATCTGATGCCTTGCCTACACTCTCACAGGCAGATGGGAAGACACATAGCAACATGGGTAAGCTGTAATATTTATTACTTTATTAGACAGTAATGTTGTCATAACATGTCGGCCCGGAAGCGATTATGTCACACTTGTCTACCCACATGTGTCACACAGACAATAATCTCGTTATCTGTCGTATTAGTACACATGTGGGTTACCAAGCGGTTCAATCTAAACACGCCGGCTACTATCTTATCTCAGTTGCTCACCGCAAGCCAGGATGACCGGGTAACAAACAGGTGACATCACAGAGAGGAGTGTCGAATGATTTGATAAAATCAATTATCTGCTAATTAGCAGAAAATAACGACGAGAGAACGAAAGAAAAGTGCGATACTTGAGTCCACATATACAAATCAGTACCACAAATGTACCGATACTGCCAGAGTGAAACCGAGATCGTCAAGAGGTCGTCCATTTCGTCACATACCCACAGAAAAAAAGTCTTTGTTTAGTTATGGGGAGTCTCTGAGTATATATATATATATATATATATATATATATATATATATATATATATATATATATATATATATATATATATATATATATATATATATATATATATATATATATGTACAGTACTTTGCAAAAAAAATGGCAGTCATATTGCTCAGCTAAATAAGCTGAAATCTGATTAAATATGCATGTTCTGCCCCAAATTTGCTCTCCACTGAAGTGAGCAAACACTACCAAAAGTTAAAAAAAAATAGCGTAGAGTAAAGTCCCTTGATAATAGAGCAGACGACAATTTCTAATGCTAGTGGCAGAAAATGGATACAAAGTCAAAGTGTATGTTAATTTCACAGCTTTGGAATGAAGGAAATCAAACATGTTCCAACATTTCTAAAACCTTGAACATTCCTGAGCGGACTGTCTACAGAGTTGTGAGTAAATTAAAAGCAGGTAATGGAATCGAGCGAAACGATGGTAGTGGGAGGCCAATAATTTTGGACAAAAAGGACCATCGGCTTTTCGCCCAAATCGTTCGGGCTGGGCCAATGAAGAGTGTAGAAAACATACGTCAGCGCATGATCGAGTTGGGAAGCCCAGAGGTATCTAATGCTACTGTAAACCGGGAGCTACACAGGATGAATTACACAAAAAAGCGGGTAATTTCGTCACCATTGCTCACAGAGACTCACAAACAGATGCGCTTGAACTGGTGCAACGAACACCAAAATTTGTCATGGGACAATGTGATTTTTTCAGATGAATGTTCTGTTTGGTCTTATCCTGCTCAAATAAATATTTGGACGAAAGACTCTGTAACGCCTGTGTACCAGCAACCGAAACATACCCAGAAATTCCATCTTTGGGGAGGGGTGTCAGCAAGAGGTGCCACCCCACTGTGTGTTTTCACAGGAATTCTCACGAAAGAACGGTACATCGACATACTAGAGGGACACCTTCTGCCATTTATGCAGGTCATGTACCCCGATGGGTGCACATTTCAACATGACAATGACCCAAAGCATACAGCTCATACCACAAAAGCATGCCTGCAAAAGAAGAATGTGATAGTGCTGAAGTGGCCCAGCAACAGTCCCGACCTAAACCCAATTAAAAACGTTTGGGCACTACTCAAGAATCATTTAAAAAAGAGTGGACTCAGAGACGTTGAACAATTGAAGAAGGTAGCTGAAAAATACTGGGACAGTCTGACTCACAATTACCTACAAACACTTGTGGGAAGTATGCCTCGCCGCATCCAGGCTTGCCTTGCTGGAGAAGGCAACTTTATATTGTACTGAAACCACTGTTAATAGTTAGGGGAGATACCAATCTTCCTCTGGACATACATTTTTTATTATTATTTGCTTCTATGAGTGTGCTGCGTTGCGAAAATATGACTGCCATTTTTTTTGCAAAGTACTGTATATATATATATATATATATATAGATATATATATATATAGATATATATATATAGATATATATATATATATAGATATATATATATATATATATATATATATATATATATATATATATACACACATTTATATACACACACATATATATATATATATATATATATATACACATCACATAAATATGTATGTTCTTTTGCCATCTGCCAGTTGTCCGTAGAAGATATCTTTCGGGATGCGACCATCTTCCAAGCAGCGGACATGGCCAAGCCAGCGTAGTTTGCGCTGTCTAAGCTGTGTATACATGCTCTGCAGGCCAGCGCGCGACAACACCTCGACACAGACAGAGTGACAGATCCAGACATACATCCAGACACGGTTTAAAAAAAAGACGGACACAAACAGACACTGACAAACAAAAACAAACAGACACAGATAAACAGGCAGAAACCAACAGACACAGACAAAGAAACAAACAAAGACTAACACGCAGACACAGAGACATGGACAGACACAGACAGATATGAACAGACTACCTGACAGACATGGACAAACAGAAGGACAAAACAGATAAACAAAGAAAGACTAACGGACACACGCAGACAAACAGACAGACACAGATAAACAGACAGAAGCAGACAAACATGCAGACTAAGACAAAGACAAACACGCAGATACAACAAAAACCCACAGACAGACACGGACAGACAGACATATACAAACAGACAAACATACCTCTGTTGTCCTAGGTCGACAACGCGACGAACCAGCAAAAACATTTTCCTCGGCTGAGTTATGCTGAGGGCACTGATCTATATCCACCTTTCGCAGATCGATGTCTATACCACTTGTGCCCCTGCGAAAAAAAAACATTAAATACAAAAAGTCATGAATTCTGACCACACGCAACATTTATATCAGTAGCTCCATGTCCTGAAACTGCCTGGTAGATTGTTAAGGAAGTGGAATTTTTAATTATTACAACCGGAAACTGAAAAGTGTTACACCTGGCAGCTCCACATTGTCACAATGCTTGAAAAACGAAGATGTACGTGGACAATACTCGGCCAATCGAAGACTTGCAAGAAATCAAACGACAAGAAATTTAAGCGAACCTTATTGTGCAGGATGTTTTCAAGACAACAATATTGAACATTTCTTGTTAAATGTAAGAGGTATGAACAAATGAGAATCCCAATATCAGATTATTTGCAGGCATCAATTTTACCTATAAATATAGAACAGATGTTAAGAATAGACTAACCTAGTGTAATGCATAATGTAGTCAAACAATATTTAACAAGAACAAAAGTTAATATATAGTAATTGGGAAGGTGAAGGTCTGATGATGTTCTTACAATATATGTGACTTATGGCAAGTGAAAATCAGTTAAGTATTTAACTGGACACACCAGGCCTTTACACCCCACCCCCTGAATATTATTTTTGTTTGCTATTTTTGTTTTGTTTTGTTTATCTCGTTTTCTTTGTTTGTTTGTATGTGTTTTAAAAAATACACGCACAATTTGTAATTTTGGTTTGCTTTATTTACAATGATTTGACAGATTTTACGTTTTGGCAGTTATTAATATTATTTGGAATTGAAAACAATATATATCCTAATTAAAACCCATGAGAGGGGTTAAAAAGGGATATTTCTCATCATCAAATTAAAAAAAAAAAAAAACACACTATCGCGGACACTTTAACAAAATTATTTGGAGCGTCTCTTGTAGTTGTTTTTGGTTTGCCGAGTTGACCAGTTTCAGCATTTAATATTTTTTTTTCTTAACCAGCCGCACTTGGGCTTTCAGCCCTTCGGCCCAATGATATGTCATTGCGAGGCTGGGTAACCTGTAGACTTTCCTTCCAACCCGGTCAGGAGCTTCGCTCCTTCCCATCCACAGAGAGTTTAACTCAGGAGCCGTTCAGGTTATTCAGTCAAAATCCCGGTCGATGACACTACTTCAAATGTGCAACGCCCGGGCTTGAACCTTCAACACCTGATCGCCAGCGCAACGTGGTAATAATGACACCAGCGCGGCTCCCAGCATTTAATATAAGACTAGCAATAACCCGTCAAACTTGATGGGTGTTTAATTATAACGTGCTGCTTCTGTTCCCGGATGAGCAGATAGAAGTACATTCTTAGAGTGTTTTTGACACTTAAGGAAGGGAAACCTGAAAACTCATCATCTCATCTCATCTCAACCCGTAACCCATCATGGGTCGTAGGGGTGCCATGGTAACCCGTCATGGGTCGTAGGGGTGCCATGGTGGAAGCATCAGCAGACAGGGTCCTCCACTGCTCTCTATCCTCAGCAATGCGTACAAGTGTGGAAAAACCGTGTCCTGCCCATTCTTTGATGTTATCAGCCCAGGATTTTCTTTACCTTCCTCTTCTCCGTTTACCTTCGACTGTTCCCTGGAGGATCATTTTCGAAAGGGAGTCATGACGAGTTACATGCCCAAACCAGGCAAACTTTCAACGTTTCACTACTGACAAAAGTGGTTCTTGGTGGCCTGCATAGGTGTTTATCTTCTCTCTAACATAGACATTTGTTTTGTGCTCTTTATAGCAAATGCGCAAAATTCTTCTATAACATTTATACTCGAAAGCCTGAATCCTTCACTTCGTATCTGCAGTGAGTGTCCAGCTCTCACACCCATATAAGAGAATAGATAATACAAGTGATTTGTATAATTTGATCTTCACAGGAAAACTGATGCTACTTTTCCAGATCACATTCAACCTTGTCATGGCAGCTGAGGCCATCTCAAGTCTTGTCTTGATTTCTTTATTTGATCTTCCATCACTACATATAGTGGACCCGAGATATTTAAAGGTGTTAACTTCTTCTAACGTTTGCCCTTTTAACGTAATGTTGGTCGGAACATGTTTCTTATGGCTATTCACCAATATCTTGCTTTTTTTCTATATTAATTTCCATACCATACGTTCTTGTTACTTTCTCCAGTCTAGAAGTAAGGTCTTGAAGTTCTGATTCTGTTTCAGCTATAAGATCGATATCATCAGCAAAACGTAGATTGCAAAGAGGTCAGCCTCCAATTGATATGGTTGTTTTATAATCGTAGAGAGCCTCCTGCATAATATGTTCTAGATATATATTAAAGAGCACTGAGGACAGGATACATCCTTGACGAACTCCTACAATTGTTTTGACAAATTCTCCAATGTCATTGCTTGCAAAAACAGCTCTGCTTGCGTCCTTGTATAGTGCTTCAATGATATCTATGATGTTGGTATCAAAATTGAATTTTCTCATTATTTGCCATAAGCCTTCATGCCAGACTCGATCGAAGGCTTTTGTGAAATCGATGAAGTTATGGTATAAATCGCGTTGATGCTGGAGATGTTTTTCGATCAGTAATCTAATATTGAAGATTTGTTCTGATGTACTTCTTTTTTGTACTGAGGACTGTAAACAGTAAATAAATATTATTAATGGTAATGCCTAGATGGCAGGGAGGATAGTGTGATTCGCTTGCATAGCTAGGTGGGGTTGTGGCACGGAAGGTCCTGGGTTCGAGTTTTGGGTAAGCCACTCACGTCTGTTGTTTTTCTGTTGCCTAGTTTTCTACTTCTTTATTTCTCACGAGTGCCTGAAAACACACCTTTATGTTTGCCTAATATTTATTTAGAGTGTTTTTGGTTTTTTCCATTATACAGTATAATCAAACTGTTCATGAACACCGTCATTTGAACGCTTTTCTGTGTTGATTGTAACTATTTTCGGGAGAGTATATATAATGGAAACAATAAAATTTTTCAACACGGTTGCATTCCTCAGCTGTGACCAACCCTCTTCAAATACAATTCACTTTGGTATGTTATTGGCTCATGCACACCAAATTTTTACGCACTTTTTCTTTGTCGAGCGCTACTAATTTCGTGAAAGAATAAAAAATAAATAAAATAAAATAAAACCAAAGTATTTGTTTTATATAACACCCACGCCGCGCAAGTTGCACACCGTACGTTGTGCACTTTTTTTTCTGGCGCGAGTTACTATTTTGAGTGAGACCGACCGACGTAGATAATTGGGTTCCATCCAGTTTAAAGTATAGGTATTTTCATCCCATTATATTAACGCATTAGGGGAGATGTGTCACTTGTTTGTTTATTTTCTAAGGGAGACAACTTTGATGACATTAAAAGTTATATATTATTATAAAATAAATTTGTTTTAAAATAAACAGTTTCATTTATTTTATACAAATGCCTTATGAATATTCTACTTATAAATACAATAATTGCAATATTTTTGGTTTTTCTTATAAAATTTAAATTGGAATTACATGATAAGATAAATATAATATAGAGTCCAAGAATTATGTGTGGTATGATTCATAAATTATGGTTACTATCTAAAAAAATTTAATGTACTCATTAATGTATTTGTTACTATTAACATATACAGGGCCGAAACACTTGTTTGAGGGAGGACCTTTCTGATGATCAGATTGCCTCCTGTTGTATCACTCTGTATAGAGTTTCCTATCATCTTACTATTAACATCGCCACAATAATATATCTTAGCGGAGACTGCATAGCCATGTCCGCCGAATGGAAGATGGTCACATCCCGGAAGATATCTTCTACGGTCTACTGGCAGATGGCAAAATAACAGTATGGCGACCGCAGTTGAGGGTCAAAGATGTGTGCAATGGAGACATGAGAGCACTGGACATAAATCCAGCAACCTGGGAGGATGAAGCTGCCGATCGCTCCACGTGGCAATGGTCTCTATGGTGCCACCTTAGATTGGGCGAAAAGAAGCCTTCACGGCAAGCAGAAGAGAGGGGAAAACGTCGAAAGGAACACGTGGAAAGTAAGCAGCGGAGGGCTGTCACTTCAGGGGCATACAGTTATGAATGAAGGGGCTATTATTATTTTCATTATTATTATTATTATTATTATGTTAACCATATTAAGTTAAAACTGTTGTTAACTATTTAGTTTTTGTTTTATATCAAATTTACATAATATTTTGTACAGTGTTCTGGACCTTGGGAACGAATGAATTAGTTTTCTATTTAGTCTTATGGGAACGAATTAACAGTGCTAAGCTGGGGGTTGCTGTACCTGTCTACAATATAACCCGTTGTTAAAGAACGAATATTAATGTATTTTGTATCGTTGTCACACACAGGCTATTACCATTTATTTTGCGGTAATATGTCTCTCTGTGGTAACTCATGATTTTGCACGGGTTTTAACTTATATTGAACGCTGCCTATTTAATGCGTCACCAGTTGTTAAAGACGTAACGCGTTTTGCACTAATTTATGCTAACGGCTAATATTCTTGTCCTTTCGTTACTTTTAGTCTTCATAGTAAGACGTGTTTTATTCAAGCTCCACGTATTGCGGAGGAAGATAACTTTTTAAGTGGCATATTTGACTTCGAAGGCCGCCACTATGTTATATAAGATGAATCAGAACTTATCAAAAAGTTCCACCTATTAATGAAGGTATATTCAAGTATTTTTACATTCACGTCGTCTGGTCCACATTAATTGGGGTGGTCATCGTTCGCATGCACCTCTAGTACAGCAGCCAGAACTGAATGATTGAGACGAGACAGATGAAAGATTAACTACGATGTATGCCTTATATATATATATATATATATATATATATATATATATATATATATATATATATATATATATATATATATATATATATATATATATATATATATATATATATATATATATATATATATATATATATATATATATATATATATATATATATATATATATATATATATATATATATGCTTTGACCATGATGATGTTGTTCCTGAAGAAAATTAAATGTTGAAGATGATTTGTGGACCCTCTAACCAACGACTTGTGTTCTTCGGCCAGTGATGTCCTGTAACGACCATACCCGTCTGCATTCGTGTTTATCAGTATGATGCATGTACGTTTGTGACTCTATATTCTAACCAAACGCTAATTACAAGAAGATAACCATATGTAACAAATTTGGTGGCCAGTGTGGGGACCAAAAAGAAGATCGAGATCGACGTTACAGGACATTTTTCTTCGTGATTTTCCAGTTCAATTTTTATGACATTTCATCGTTGACCCCGATTTACATAATTTTGAATGAACTGCGCATGACTGTCGGTTTTCCTGTTCAACCATCATCTTTTGTTATGATGTCTGCACTATTCGTTTCTACTCAAGTTCACCTCCAGATGTTGTCAGTCAAGTCTGCAGTCGTCTTCATTTGATTTTCGTGGCCACTGTTTGCTGTACCAGTATTATCTACACGTTATTTTTACATCAGTCTACAGGCAGGGCTGTATTTGTCTCCAAGCGAGCATCTGGCGGATCGCCTTTTTCAGTTAAGTGGCCTGTGTTTTTATGCATGTATGTCCAGTTATGTGCTGGTAAATCCTTCTGTCATTTATTGTCTTTCATTACTATTCATGTTCTTATGTCTTTGCGGGAAGGTTGGGTGGAGATTCAATGCTAGCGATAACATGTCATTGAAAGATGACTGCACATTGAATGTTCTATATGGCTGTTCTTGTAAATTTCATTCAGTGGTATTTCCGGTTCGAGCAACCTCACCGATGATTCTGACCACTGATTGTTTTTTTAATAATAGTTCATGTTAGTTGTAAAGTTTCGTCTATTCGTTTGTAAATGCATTGTTGGTCTGTTGCTATTTTCCTTATTTTGGTGACTGTTCTGTTCGTGCTGTTTTCCTCATCTACCTATCACTTGTTTTATACAATTTAACTGTTTATACCTTGTCTGGGTCCTGTGTTGTCTATTCTTAGCAGTGAGATTGTTCCATCTGCTGTTTTCCCTTTTGTTTCCCATTAGAATTTTTTTCCTTTCCTGCTAGTGTTCCACTGTTTGTCCATATTCTTTTCTTATGCTATTGCTTTATATATACATTTTTTCTTGCACCATATTTTTTTTTCTTCTTCGCTACATTGATATTACATAATCTGCATTGCTGTTATTGCTATATACTATTGCCACATCCTTTGCTAACATCAAACTGTAAAGCAACAAGCCATTGTATTATATTTCGACTAATTGAATCACATAATTAGTTAACATGGCTACTTTGGATTACTTTGTCGAGCAGGGCAAAGCATTTGGATATAAAGGTGAAGCTTTGAAGGACTTTGCCATGTCTGAAATGGCAAAGGCAAAACAAGAGGAGGAGGAAAAGAAAGATGAGAAGAAGCGTGAATTAGAAGAACAGAAAGCTGAAAAGAAGCGTCTTGATGAATTGGAAGAGAAGAGGCGTGAATTAGAGGAGAAGAAGGCTGAGAAGAGGCGTCTTGAAGAGTTGGAGGAGAAGAAGAAAATGATTGAATTGGAGGAGAAGGAGGCTGAGAAAAGGCGTCTTGAAGAGTTGGAGGAGAAGAAGAAAATGATTGAATTGGAGGAGAAGATGCTTATTGCAGAGGCGAGAAAAATGCACCATGAAAGAGAAATGGAGGAGAGAAAAACTTTGACATTGGCACATGAAAAGAAAATGATGTTTCTTCATTTATAAGAATTAAAACTAAGGGGTCAGAATAGTCAAAATGGTAATGTGGATGTTCCTAATTCCTCGGGTAAAAATAATGGTTCTTCTAAATTTCGGTTACCCTTATTCAATCCAGGTTATGATGACATTTCGTGCTTCTTGAGCAGCTTTGAAAGTGTCTGTGAGGCACATAAATTAGACACATCTCAATGGTATGCTAAACTTATGGAGTTCTTGAATGGGGAACCATTAACGGCTCTGTGTACTATGGATGAATCTATCAGAAATAATTATGAAGCTGCAATGGCTCTCTTATTAAAACGTTACCAACTTGATGCAGAGGGGTATCGTATGCGTTTTAAAACAATGACTCCTGAAACTGGGAAGGACTTCTCGGAGTTCATTTCTGCTATACGATTGACTTTTAACAGATAGAATCAACTCTCAGGTATTGAGAAAACCTATGATGGCCTTATGGATCTGTTATTGAGGGATAAGGTCGTGTCCTCTGTAAGTAAGCCATTTTGGTCCTTTTTGCATGAACGTAAACCATCTAGCCTATCTTCACTTAAAGAAATCGGAAAACAATATTGCACCGCACATCCTGGTGCTTGCATTAATAACAATACTATTAAAGAATCACTACCTGTTGCTTCAGCTACAACCTGGAACAACAATACTTTCAGACATAGATCTAATAGCCTTGATAGGAACTTTGTGCCAGGGACGTACAATGATGGAAATTTCAACAGAAATTGAAATTTCAACAGAGATGGAAGTTTCAACAGAGGTAGACAACAATTAAGGAATCAGTCACCTCAGTATAGAACCAATTTCCACCAGCAAAACTCAAATTGGAGAAGGCAAGATAATTTTCATCCTTCTAATAGAAATTGGAATAATAATAGTTCCAACAATCCAAATTTCTCACTAAGAAATAACTCACAATACTACAGAAATCAAGGTAATTCTTTTGATCGCCAGGGACAACGATCACGTTCTCGTGCTACAATACGTCCAGATCACAATGTTGGGGGTGCACCTGTCATTAATCAGGACGATGGTGTTATGAATCAATCATCCGCATGTTGTGCTTTTGATTTTGAGGTTTCCTCACATTGCCAAGATTGTCTCCCTCTTTTTCAGGCAGATAGTACTTCGATATTGAATTGTGATCACCCATTGCCAGCTGTTACAGGTTTGTCAGCTCATGATGGCACTAGCACTCTACTATTTCACAGGGGGTTGTTGAGTAAAACCCAAATGTCTGTGCTCTGTGACTCGGGATCTACTACTGTTGGGATCAGACAGTCTCTTGTACATCCTTCCTGTGCTACTGGTGGTTTTGTAAAATGTAGTACCTTCGGTGGTACTGTTGAATTTTATCCTACAGCCGTTGTTAACATCCATACACCATTTTTTCAGGGAAGGTTAAGGTATCCTTTAAAAAAATTCTGTTGCTGATTTAACGATTGGTCGTATCCACGGGAGCAAAGAGTGCTCACCAGAAGAGATTGAACTGTGGGAACGACGACACTAGTTCACTGCAAATGCAGTCATTACTAGGGCTCATTTACCTGCCAGCAATTACCATACTTGTAACACTGTTTATTCCAGTTTTGGTCTCAGTCCAATTTTGGAAAATGATGAGGTTACTACTCCTATTGATGATCATATAGATATGATGTCTGATTTTCATGATGGTGAGGACTTTCAGTTCGAGTTGACTGAATGTATCCCATGGTCTGACAATGTTGCACCAACATCCTATGATGTACCTACATACCGGTGCACATCTGTCATTAACCTCGCTATGCCTACCATCTATTTCATGTATTTATAGCCTATGATCACTGAGATGCTACTATCGGCACTCATGACGTATCACCATGAATTTGGTAAATTTTTGACAACTAATTACCAACTATTTCTTCTCAAGATATTGCTGCTTATTTTGCTTCTTTTTCATTTTAGTACCTTGTGTTTTACTTATGACGGTAGTCATTTGGAATTGATGGATCATTCCACCAATGACATGCCTATGCATTTCATTTCACAACCTGTGATGACTCAGCATGTTCAGTCATCATTTGATATCATACCACGTCATATGCTCATACCTGACATATATCTTTTCAGCTTATCCTAGAAAGAACACTTCTTTTATCCTTTACCCTTAGGCTTGATATCTTTATTTACCTATAGTTCTTATATTATACCTTTGCACGGCAATATTTGCTTTGCTAATTTTCATCGTACTCAGCCAATACAGCATGATGTACCTTTTCTATCATTCGCTACGTGCTCACGTAACTGTAATCATCATGGTCTCTTATTCACTGCGATGTCGCTTTCGCCTAGCACAGTTTCGTGCTGACAACGCGAGTCGTGGGTTTGTCACCACTTGTTTTGGTATCTATTCTCGATCGCGCACCATGTTTGTGCTTAATCTACCACATATTGTCTCTCAGATTTTGTATTTATCTACTCCCATTACAAAAAAAAAAAAAATGTTCGTAGCCTCTTGGGACTGATTCAGTTTTACAGTCGATTTCTTCCAAATCTCTCGGATATCACTGCTGTTCTATCCTCTCTATTAAGGAAGGGTTTACCAAATAACGTACATTGGTCACAAGATTGTCAGGCTGCGTTAAGTCATATATTGAATGTATTTTCTAATCCTCCTATTTTGAGGTTGCCAGACATAAATCGTATTTATTATCTCCGCACAGATGTTAGCTCTAAAGGCTTGGGCGCTAGTAAGATGCAGGAATTCGATGGTGGGCTTCAACCCACGTTGTATATCTCCCGCAAGCTCTCTGACACCGAACGGAAGTATCCTGTGTTGGAACATGAATTACTGGCTGTCGTTTGGGCCATTCAGAAGCTGGAACGCTACCTTCTCGGTGCACCGTTTATTATCCAGACTGACCAGAAGTCGGTGGCTGCTCTCAAGCATGCTAATCAGAAGAACGCCAAACTTGCCCACTTCACAATTTTATTGCAACCATTCCAGTTTGAGATTCAAGCTATCCCGGGATCATCTAATGTGGTGGCTGACGTTTTATCCCGATGTGCTCAGACAGAACTTGATGCGATGAACTGACACAGCTATCGAACTTATCTACGGCACACTATTTACGGGTCCTTGAATCAGTTGAAGAGAAGAACACACCGTTAAGCATGGCTTTTATTCATCTCAGAAGTTGATAAGCAGCATAGCCTAGGCACAAGATGCATTCAATGAAACGAACGATATTTTCTGCAACAATTGTTTGGACAATCCTTCCGCGATCTAACGGCATTTCCTGCTCGAACATTGGGTTCGCTGTCATAATTCATGGTACGATCCGGCTGCAATATACCGTCACACCCTGATCCAACATCGTTGACACGAGTCACTAAGGATTTTCTCTTACTGTATGCATATACATGCATGAACATACCTGTGTTTCGGTGGCTTTGGTGAATTTAACAGTTTTTTTTTTTCCTGTGGAGAATGCTCGCTGTGTAACTGTGTCCATACACACTAGCTGATTTGAGGAACATTTTTCGCGCCAGTGATCTGTATGCACATAACATTACTTACATTTACCTTCGCTATAACTTACAAATATTTTTATTTCGGAATGTGATCTCATCCTTCGACACTAACATTTCCATGTGGTTTAATTTATTTTGTGGATTTTGATATGTGAGTTGCCTTAAGTTAGTTTTTTAATCCATCAATTTTTTGGGGTTTTTTTTAAAATTAATTTCTTTCAGGGAGATAACAAATTAATAGTTTTTTTTGTAACATGCTTTTATCAGTTACTTTTCTTCTCTCATGACATTCATTACCCATTTTATAACGCTACTGCATACTTTCTGTTAATTAACATTTTTCTTATTTCTTGTTGTGTAATTGATATGATCGACTTTCCTTTTTTTTCTTGACTTATGACTGACGTCTTTCTGTTTTGCTTCATTACTTCAATTAGTACATATGCATGCAGACTGTCGCTCCGATTGTTTAAATTAATTGACTATTGACACTGTTATGTGATCAATTCTGGCCATATTTCCGGTTCCGTAACTTAATTGATGTCGTATATCTAATATATTACGGAAAAAAATCAAATTCTTTGATTTTCTTTTTCCCAATCGACAGGCTGCCATCAATGGTACCTATACCTTGTAGCGGTATGGCAGCTTGTGTACCCTGACAATCCCCAGAGCTATGCCAGTGGGAGTTTTACTCCTGGCAGGTTCAACCAAGCTGGACTGGTCTGCGTGGGTAGGGGTCAGACAAAAGCTGGTACTCTGGTCCTCCAGGTTGGGGGTTTTAGCACAGGGCCGACACCCCTGTCTATGTAAAAAAATCGCACGTTACGGAAACAACAATAAATGGAAAAACTTTGCTGCGGGACAGACATCCGGAGTCTCAGGCTCGTATGACTGACAGTGGTGAAAGCCGAAAGGAAGCCACTGGCATGAAAACGGATGCCCCGACCGCAAAACACGAAACAAGAATTGGTTTTTGGAACGTCAGAACTATGAATGAGGCAGGAAAGCTGAGACAAATCACAGCAGAGATGAGGAACTACAAGATACATATCCTGGGAATAAGCGAGAGCAGATGGACAGGTAGGGGGAGAATAAAAACACCTACAGGGGAAACAGTACTTTATTCTGGCAGAGAGGATGGTCAGCACAACGAAGGTGTAGCCATTATCCTGAAGAAAGGAATGGAAAGGTCTTTACTGGAATGGAAACCCATCAACAACAGACTGATAAGAGCAAGACTAAGAGGGAGGTTCACCAACACCACAATTATACAATGCTATGCAACAACAAACGACAGCGATGAAGAGATCAAGGACGAGTTCTCTCAACAGGTACAAAAAGAAATGGAAACTACACCCAAGTACGATCTCATTATAGTAATGGGAGACCTAAATGCGAAAGTGGGAGCACACAATAATTATAACGAAAGAGTAATGGGGAAATGCGGCAGTGGAACAGCAAATGAGAATGGGGACAAATTAATAAGCTTCTGCAGTATTAACAACCTGGTCATTGGAGGAACACTTTTTCCACACAAGGAAGTGCACAAGTTAACATGGGAATCACCTAACGGACGAGACAGAAACCAGATAGATCACATAATGATCAATGGCAGATGGAGACATGCACTACAAGACGTGAAAGTAAGAAGAGGCGCAGATGTGGGAAGTGATCATCACCTAGTAGTAGTAAGACTGAAAGTGAAACTCAGAGCTGCTGGACCAGTTGCAGTCAAACAGAAAAGATACAACATCACGAAACAGAAGGATCCCCTCACCAGAAAAGCTTTCGTGGTCGACGTAAAGTGAAGATATGAGATTATCAAAAGCCAGGAAAGAACAGAGACCGATGATGTTGACCAGAGATTCAACACCATCTCAACAATATACAAGGAAAGCAGCAAGTCATGCTTAGGATTCCAGAAAAGAAAGAGCCAAGACTGGATAACACCAGATACGCTAAACACAATAGCGAAGAGAAAGGAAATGAAAAGAAAGAAAACAGAAGCTAAGTCTCCCAGATTAAAGGCAAAATATAGTGAACAGTACAGTCAGCTGGACAAGGAAGTTAAACGTCAGACCCGTGCTAACAAAAGGACATTTCTGGATGACCTTGCAAGACAGGCAGAAGAGGCAGCACTGAGAAATGAACAAAGCACAGTATACAAAATAACTAAAATCATCAGTGGAAAACGAGGTGCAAACAATATTACATTAGTAAGAGATAAGCAAGGAAATCTCATCACAACAGTAGAGGGACAGGAAACAAGATGGGCAGAGCATTTCAGAGAAACTCTGAATAAGGAACCACCAGAGACACAATTGAATGTTTCTGAGGCTGAAAATGATCTAGATGTTAATACAGACATCCCACGAAAAGAAGAAATCATCACAGCAATCAAAGGGTTAAAGAATGGAAAAGCTCCTGGTCATGATAACTTAAATGCATAGCTATTTAAGACAGACCCAGAGCTAGAAGCAGAACTATTAGAACCACTATTTGCACAAGTCTGGAAAACAGGAACAACACCAACAGAGTGGAAAACAGGAATAATTGTCAAATTGCCCAAGAAGGGAGATCTTGCAGACTGCAATAATTGGAGAGGAATAACTCTTCTCTCAGTTCCCAGCAAAATACTAGGCAGGATAATTATACAGAGAATCTCAAAAGCAGTAGACCACAAACTGAGGAAAGAACAAGCAGAATTTAGAAAGAACAGAAGATGTGTAGATCATATATTTACCCTCAGGAACATTATAGAGCAGTGCACAGAATGGCAAAGACAGTTGTACATTAATTTCGTTGATTTTGAAAAGGCTTTTGACAGTATACATAGGGACAGTTTATGGAAAATACTGAGGGCTTATGGAATTCCAACTGCATAGTGTCAATCAAACAAAGCCTTATGCCAACTTTACGTGCAGCATTGGGCAGAGCAACCTAACCTTTGAAGTGAAGACAGGAGTACGACAGGGATGCCCCTTATCAACCACTCTATTTTTAACGGTCATAGACTGGGTGATGCGCCAGACAACAGAGGGCAATCCAAGAGGAATAAGATGGACTACATTTTCTACATTGGAAGATCTGGAATATGCAGATGACATTGCACTGCTAGCTCATTCACATCAACACATCCAGGAAAAAACAGATAGACTTAATAAGTATAGCCAGCCGGTGGGCTTGAACATCAACCTAAAGAAGACAGAGGTCATGACGCTCAATATGAGCAACCCTGATCCCATATCAGTAAGGAATCAGCAACTGGAACAGACAGATGCCTTCAGATACCTAGGATGCATAGTAACACCAGACGGCGGAGCAAGCAAAGACATCAACAACAGAATGAACAAAGCAAGAACAGCCTTTTTCAGTCTAAACAACATCTGGAAGTCCTCTCAGTACAGCACAAGCACAAAATTAGGATTATATCAGAGCTGTGTGCTTTCTGTGCTTCTCTATGGCGCGGAGAGCTGGAGAGTTACAGAGAAGGAAATGTCGAAATTGTCCTCTTTTCACACAACATGCCTAAGAAAAATTCTCCGAATCTTTTGGCCGAATATCATCACCAACCAAGATCTGCTTACTCGGAGCAAGCAAGAGGACATGCACACCATCATAGCTGCCAGACGCTGGAGCTGGGTTGGCCATGTCCTCAGAAGAGACCCCGATGCCATCACAAGAACAGCTATGCTATGGACCCCTGAAGGAAAACGAAAGAGAGGCCGACCAAAAACAACTTGACGGAGGACTGTGGAGGCTGAGATGCAAAGAATGAACCAGAGTTGGGGCACTGTACGAAGGATAGCCGCCGACCGAGCAAAGTGGAATCAATTTGTTGTTGCCCTACAAGACGCCACCAGGCGTAATGGCCACTGACTGCTTTGACGGTCGGCGGCTAAGCATCAAAGAAGAAGAATCGACAGGGGTATTGTTAAAGGACGAATATTAATGTATTTTGTATCGTTGTCACACATAGGCTATTGCCATTTATTTTGCGGTAATATGTCTCTCTGTGGTAACTCATGTTTTTGCACGGGTTTTAACTTATATTGAACGCTGCATATTTAATACGTCTCCAGTTGTTAATGACGAAACGCGTTTTGCCCTAATTTATGCTAACGGCTAATATTCTTGTCCTTTCGTTACTTCTAGTCTTCATAGTAAGACGTGTTTTATTCAAGCTCCACGTATTGCGGAGGAAGATAACTTTTTAAGTGGCATATTTGACTTCGAAGGCCGCCACTATGCTATATAAGATGAATCAGAACTTATCAAAAAGTTCAACCTATTAATGAAGGTATATTCAAGTATTTTTACATTCACGTCTTCTGGTCCACATTACTTGGGTGGTCATCGTTCGTATGCACCTCTAGTACAGCGGCCAGAACTGAATGATTGAGACGAGACAGATGAAAGATTAACTACGATGTATGCCTTATATATATGTGCCTTGCCCATGATGATGTTGTTCCTGAAGAAAATTAAATGTTGAAGATGATTTGTGGACCCTCTAACCAACGACTTGTGTTCTTCGGCCAGTGATGTCCTGTAACGACCATACCCGTCTGCATTCGTGTTTATCAGTATGATGCTTGTACGTTTGTGACTATATTCTAACCTAACCCTAATTACAAGAAGATAACCACATGTAACACCCGTAAGAGTTACTTTTTTCCTCACCACCATTGCTACCCCTCAGCCCCAAAAGAAGCATAGCCTTCAACATATTTACTCGAAGTACTCCACACCGGTGACAAGTTCTTTCAAGAAGGGACATAATACATTGCCTTGATCAAAGGGAAATAACTTAAAATGAACACAACATTATAAATAAATGTAAATAATTGTGCTTCATCTGATTAAAATGTGTTTTAATTTTTTTATACTGTACAAAAAGTTTGTATTATATATCAAATGCATCAAAACTGGCTTGTACTGTTGTTAAAAGAATATTTATTTAGAGAAAATAAAGAAACTCGCAAATTTATCAAAAAAAATTTCCTATGTTCTCCTTTTAAGGAGCACGGACCACCACTACATCTGATCCCCTTGCAGTAATCCTGTACCAACCATCTACATGCTTTTGAAATGGTGGTTTCTATGGCAATTTGTTTTACATTATGAGGTTGCCAGCCCGATGTACAGCCACATATTAGTCGCCCTGTACGACATGCCTGAGGGGGCATTAGTTATGTTATTTCTTTGTCTCTTCAGAGACCCACGGGAGATACACAGGGCAATGTACTATGTGTACCATTATAACTATTCTGATTGGTCAACACAGTGACTAATACTACATGGAGATTTAAAAGTCACTACGTATTTTTAAATTGTTATTTCTTAACTTCTGTACACTAATTTTATACGAAACAAACGTCAAAATAAAGAGAATTAATTGACATTTTATTATATAACATGATATGTCACATTAACAGCAGAGTGTGACATCCGGTCTCTTAAACATATAATTTGTTAGCGGGCAGTAACTTTTGTTGAATACTTTAACGTCAGTTTATTGGCTATGTCAGGCATTATTTGTGTTTCTTTTCTTTCTGGAAATAAACAAATAAAAAACAAAACTTTTTAATCAAATGCCAAAAAAAAAAAAAAATAGAAATAAGTATCACTAATATTAGATAAATGACGTCACTGCCAAATATGGCGGGAAAAAAATTATGTTGTACTATTCCTTCTGCTGCGTGCCTAGATGATGGTACTAACTTCTCCTGCGGGCATTTCATTTCCATTTTGCTTCAGAAGTACAGAAACAGTGGCATGAAGGCATCGAAGCTTAATCTCTGATAAGCAATGAGACTTTGCGGGCTAAATATCATCCCCATTAAGTGCCGTGCCTAATGGCGTAGGAGATCATGTCTCTCCACAACTTCCTGTCTCCATGTGACGTATAATGGAAATATAGCCTACTGTATCCGACAACCTTTCGTGACCTCGGCGTAGTTTTATAATTCGCTAGCAATAATTGCATTAACGCCCTGCGTTTACTCACATTTAATCCGCGCCTTTTGTTCTTGAGATGTAAACAAACAGACATACTACCACTTTCCGCGACCTGCCAGCATAACAGGCAGCGAGCTCTGATTTGTTTACCTAAGTTTCTCACGCGAGCGGAGCTGTCAATCATCAAGATAGCAGACAGACGCACGTGGGATAAACACTTAACCCTTTGATCTTCAGATACGGGAGGAATCTCTGACGCCGATTAGCATTTCATCTCGAGACGCGAGCGATTTTGAAAGAAACCCCGTTATCGGGACGAGGGCCTTAGATGTTGGTCAAGCAGCGCTCGACGAGAGAAATGGCGGCCGGCTCAGAGGACTTTTCATCTGGTCCACAGTTTCTCAATTCTTATAGTTCGCACGTTAATGCGAAATTAACACCATTAGGGATCAGAGAGCCAATGAATATATATCTAAACCGCGTCTTTCTCAAATCTGTTATCAGTGTCGCTCAGAATTTTTTTAGAGAGTCTAAACACGCTACCTAGAATCATTGTGAATAGATGCGTTAATAGCTTCGTGGGGATCTTATTCTGAATTTCTGGTAATATAAATTTGTGCTTAAGCGTATTCAAGTGTTAAAGGTTTTTTCATCTTAAATTCACTGTGATTATTTAGGTGTTAGAACTAATGAAATAAATAACGCATAGCAATTTTTGTATCAGTTATGCAGTTTAATGATAATTTACCACCTGCGTTATTACACAGTAAAAGACGTTTAGTTGACTAATTAATACACTAGGCGCGACTGATAATTGACGGAATAGAATTCACTTTTATTTCATGTGTGTAATTTAGTAAGTGACTGTGTTTAAATATCATACGACTAAACAAACAGACGCCGACAATATAATAGTTATTAATGACAGGGGATATTTGTTAAAGTGTGCGTATGGTTAATTAAATGATAACTGGCCAGATAGGAATAGGCTAGAGACACCGTGTGCTTATATGTAGATATTTTACTAGTAGTAATTTCTTCATAATGTTTTTAATATCCTTAGGCATGCCCTGATCAAACGGCGACCAGCGGTTTTATTATGTGGCTTTATTGTGGCATATATTTTGGTCCATTGTGGTCTATGTTGGCTTTTTCTCTATTTACTGATCGGATTAAAGCAGTCTTCTTTTGGCTTACGCGTCTCCCAGTTCAGTTGTGAACAGGACGTGCCACAGAGACTAACTGACATTTTAAAGAGTAAAGTAACTGGACTATAATCACCAGAAAATATCTATTCAATTTTATCAGCCCATTGTGGAGTAATACCAATAACAGTTCTCCCGACTTCTGATAGTCGTATCCAAGTGGATTTGTATCCAGAAGAGTTACGCTATTTCAGAATCGGCACTCACCAGAGCCAGTCGATAGGATTTACCATCATCATCAATTAACAATAATTAACAGTTTGTTAGCAATCAGATGTGTTCCTACTGTTTACTGTGAACACCAGATAGCTCAGAGTTGCGGCATTAACTATTCAAGGTGACATTGTGTATCCAGGAATCCTCCACCAAATTAGGCGTCCCCCTTATAATACATAATTACTGAACGGAGGGACTGGGGCCCAATTCGGAAGACAAACACTTGACCTTAAATACATATTCATGGATTATACATCCAACGGATTGTTTCCCCAAGAATAGGTTAAGAAGTGAGATTGTGCGGCCACGTATGACAGAGAGAGAGAGAGAGAGAGAGAGAGAGAGAGAGAGAGTGAAATATTTTCTTTAATACAGGAAACATTTTATTATCTGCACTCTGTTTGACTATTGTTTCATTTTATTTATATAACGTTTAGTGGGAACTGTGTTCTTTCTTTACTGTCTATACTGTAATCTAGTGCTAAACCTTTAACCTTTAGGGTTATTAACTTGTTTGGTTCTTATCTTCTCAATGAGGGGAGGGCACAGGTATTCTGTTAATTCTCTATATATGTAATTCTGATTTTATTTGATCTTTCTTCGATGTTGTAAAGTTTAATGATAATAAACAACAAAAGAACTAAACTTTGTATGTTGGTCAGACCCATCCCTAATTAACCGTAGTTTTTCACGTTTGTGTGTCTTGTTGTCACATAGCAGTGTGTGTATGTGTTTAGTAAACTTACATTTCTCAATATAGGGGGTGCAAAATTGTCTTATACTAAATTATAGTTGTATAGATAGGCTGGACTAGAGAAACTACTCAGTCCAGAGACAGATCTTCTCCTTAAACTATCCACTAGTGAAAAATCTATTTCTTACACCTTTACTTCTCACGTATTATCACAATCTCCTATACTCAGGCGGGACCTTACATAACTTTAACACCTATCTAAACGCGACACTCCACTACAATTTATCAAGGCTATTGTTGACTTCTGTCCATGCCACGATGTGAAACTGTCCAGTATTTGCTCTCTGTGTCTTATTCTCTCGCTGTTCCTTTTAATTTTACCAGTTGTTGCGATATATTCCGGCATTCCTGTAGTAAAATCTGCGAGAATAATCGCTCATTTCAGTAAGATTTTAGTCATAAAATGAAATAAATAAACCAGCCCTATTGTGTCTGACGGTGATGCTCTCACACGCCAGCAACGCTGCCTTTTGTGCAGTGCTAAAGCCTTTAGAACGATTCCACGGTAAAAATCTAACAAACGTTTTAGTTTCGGTTTCGAAAACGTACTACCAACATTTAACATTTTGCCAGTTCTGCTGCATACATTTTGCAGCCTAGACTTATAATTAACGATTTTGCGGAAGTGTGCCGCAAAATAACTATCTGAATTAACGTATTCTGTCAACTTTAACGCTGGTAATAAGTAGTAATCCTTACATTTTTTGGTAGTGTTACACGATACAATACAAATTATTAACGCCAATTCTTAACCCGCCACGCCAACACCCCGCTTCGCTTGATAGTCCGCCATGCATATATACACGCTGGAACAAAGCCAACAGAGGCAAAACACGCAGACAATTTTATTTCTCCTCGCGGTAATGTTTCTGACGTCACAAAAACAAGTTAGTTATTTGAAAAATACATGCTGGCGAGATGAAAGAGAGGGAAAGATGGCCGTCTTGTGTAAAATTTTATTTGACGATGACCGGTGACAAAAATTGAAAATCTAAAACCATAATCAAACTGATCATAAAAATCATATGGTAGTATAGCTTAGAGTCCACTGAGCAAGAATGTGTTTTAAATAATATGATAGTCCCAGTATTAGACAAGTTATTGAGAAAATACTAAATGTCTACGAACGCACGACCAGACAGACTGTTGTTCCTGCTTGTTTTTTTCATAACGTTAGTGGGGACACCGGCTTAGAAGAGAGGCATTGAGGAAATTCAAATTTGCTTGGGTAACAAGAGTATAGGAGGAGAGGTGAGCGGTAGGAAAATTGTTACCAAAAACTAACATCGTTTTTTATTGGCATAACTAAAGCAGACTGGCCAATCGACTACCAGACGCAGAGTATGTTTGGAATTATTTTTGTTTTTCAAGAACTGCATTTGAATTCTAGTAGTCGCAAGCTTTCGATTGGCCAGTGCTACTAAATAATAGCAAAAAGCTTTCACTATTCATTGCCAGTTGAACAGTATTTTTTATTCAGATACGCTGAGAACAGCTGTGATAAATTTAAAAGTAAATTAAATAACTAAATAAGTATTTCACAGTCTGGACGGAGCAGAAGAAACTGAGGCCATTTCTTTGCAAAGTCAGCGTCATTTGTTTATATTTCTTGATTTGTGGTAAGAATGCTTTATGAATTTAATATGTTTAATCCCATTACCAAAGTTAGATACTGCTATTGGGAAAAAGTGAAGGACGTGCCGGGAGCAGACATTGTTC
This sequence comes from Oreohelix idahoensis, assembly GCA_024509875.1. Taxonomy (NCBI): domain Eukaryota; kingdom Metazoa; phylum Mollusca; class Gastropoda; order Stylommatophora; family Oreohelicidae; genus Oreohelix; species Oreohelix idahoensis. Next base: position 55,886 of record JAMPIV010002720.1, on the reverse strand, counting down.
AGTCCTCACGTTGAAATGTATCTAACTAATGTATGTTGTCATGATTATGTTTGAATATTATTGTATTAGAGTATATTAGTAAGCCTCCGTGTTCAAGGAACACTGTTCAACATGCCTGAACCATTTATATTTAAAAAGAAAAAGATGAGAAAAATATATAAAAGGAAATGTGGTTACCCCACATTATATTATTGAGGAAAATTATGTAAACGTACAGTGGCGTATCTGCCATAGGGACCTGAGGGGTGGTCACAGCAAGGTGGGAGTCATGAAAAATTAGGGGGTGAGTGCACCTGAAATGCACGCGAGGCTGACCCCATATCCACGTATGAAATTAAATAAAAGAATAAGTGATCAGATGTAAAAGGCCAGGGTGTCCTTTTGTTGCAGAGGTTTTGTTTCCTGTTGCCAGCTGGTGACAGGAAACCTGAGGAGTGACGATAACGCCAACAAGTCTCCGAAATTTCATGTATGCTTTCAAGAGATAACAGCAGGAGCTTGGGCGTGTGATGTGATATCGATATTTCTGCAACTACACACTATCGTATCATTCAACAAGAAACCCCAGGTGATATGTTAAGGACCTGGGTACATCTGACAGTTTCGTTTTAAATAACCCTTGGTATTTCAAATCATACTCAGGAAGTTGATGGGGTATGATGATAATACAGCCCCTCATACACAGTGACTCTCCCTCTTAGAAGAATAAATTTAAGCTGTGAACATTCCAACAGGAAAGACATATATTAACATTGTAGTTATTTGGGCAGATTGTCCACACAATTTTAGTTAATCTTTTATGTAAACTATCTTGTCCTCATTTTCAAAGACCTGTCCAAACGATATGACTGGACAGGCAAAATAAATTGTACAAAAAAATTATCAAATTTAAAGAAAAACTTAACCACAGATTTTATTCACTTCCTCATAGAAACTTAAATTGTTTTTGTGTTGTGTACCATCATTTTCTTTCTCCCCTAGACACTAGGTACATCATACACCAGACATTAGAGCCAAAATAGTGACCGTGTGAGATCTAGGGAGGTAGCGTTAGGTTCCCTGCACATAATTCATCATCATCATTTATAGAGTCAGGGGCCTACATGTGCTTGACCTCATACGGTTAATACATACACGGATTTCATTCTTTTAGGATGCCATCATAACCTCCCCAGCAAAATCTAACTTTGCTACAATTCCTCTTCTCATAACATGCCCAAAAATGTGGATTGCTTCTTTCTAACTGGTGACATAAGTTTCCTTTGCGCATTGGCCTCTTTCAGGACATCCTCATTACTCTTTTTGGCTGTCCATGGTATTTTTAACATTCTTCTGTAAAACTACATCTATTTAGCTTCTAGTGCTTTCTCTACTTGATTACTAACTGTCCATGACTCACTCCCACACGTCAGGGTTGGTTCTATATAACACTAAAGAACTCTCTTTCTTACTGTCATTGGCTAAGAATTGTTGCAAACAATACTCTTCATTTTATAGAATGTTGTTTTAGCCTGAGTTTCTCTGCTCTTCACTTCTGAGATGCATCTTCCAACCGTTGTTATTAATGTCCTCAGGTATTTGAATCTATTGACCTGTTTTAAAACTGTTCAATTTACTTTGATATTACATTCTGGGGAAGCCCTTTTCTTTGAGACAACAATTACTTCTGTCTTTTTACTATTAAGGCTGAGGCCTTTATTTTTACTTTCTGTCACAATTGTATCAACCAACTCCTGCAGCTCCTTTTCGCTCTTTGTTATTAAGAATGTATTATAAGTATATCTGAAATTGTTTATATTATGTAAGCCAAATGATATTCCTGGCATGTCCTCTAAGGATCTCATTATATTTTCTCAGTACAGATTGAACAGATCAGGTGACAGCACATATCCCTGTCTGACTCCGTTTTTTACTTGCTGAAACATTCCTATTTGGATGCTAATTCTTACAGCTGCTATGTGTTGCCAGTACATGTTCTTTATTACCCTTGTCACAGATATATGTAAATATTGCAACAGTGAGACGTCCACCTTTGCTTCCCCATCTAAGGTTTATAATTTTTGCTACGCAAAACCATTTCTCTTATGTGGAAACATTCTTCCTCCTATAGCCAGTTGATTTGAAGCACAGAAGTTTGAGAATAAAGTATCAAAAGAGACAAGAGGAAGTATATTGAGGAGTTGGCAAGAGAGGCAGAAGATGCAGCAGCCAAAGGAAATATGAGAGAACTGTATAACAGCACAAAGAAGCTAACGGGGAAATACAAGCAAACAAGTTGCTGCATAAAAGACAAGAATGGAAAACTGCTCAGCAATATACAAGAGCAAATGAAGAGGTGGACAGAATATTTTGAGGACCTTCTCAATAGACCAGCCCCACAAAACCCCCCGGACATCCAGCCAGCAGAAGAAGAGCTACAAATTAACGATGAAAGACCAACGAAGGAAGAAATAAAGAAAGCCATAAAGCTTCTAAGAGATGGAAAAGCGTCTGGACCTGATGGCATTCCAGCAGCGGCTATCAAAGCACATATCGACACTGCTACAGAGATGTTATATAAATTACTTGGGAAAAGGAAGAGATACCAGCAGAATGGAAAGAAGGATATCTGGTTAAGTTGCCTAAGAAGGGAAATTTACAAGAGTGCACAAATTATAGAGGAATAATGTTACTATCAGTTCCAGGAAAAGTATTAAACAGGATTATCCTTGAGAGATTAAAAGAGTCCATAGACAAGAAACTGAGAGATGAACAAGCAGGATTTCGACAAAACAGATCATGTACATACCAGATAGCCACTTTGAGAATAATACTTGAATAAAGTCTGGAATGGAAGTCACCACTATACATCGGATTTGTGGACTACGAAAAGGCATTTTACAGTGTAGACAGAGAATCACTTTGGAAATTGATGAGGCATTATGGAGTTCCCCTGAAGATCATTAATTCAATTTAAAAAAAAAACAAATGAAGACATGACATGCAGAGTTCTTAATGAAGGACAGATTGCAGAACCATTTGGGATAAGAACAGGAGTGCGACAGGGATGCCTCTTGTCTCCATTTCTTTTCTTACTAGCAATAGACTGGGTAATGAGATCATCGACAACACACAACAGAAATGGAATCCAGTGGACTTTGACTAAGCAGTTGGATGATCTGGATTTTGCCGAAGACTTGGCTCTCCTGTCCCATAACCGTAATCAGATGCAGGACAAATTTAAAACACTCGATGAGAGGTTACAGCAATTGGGTCTGAAAATACACAGGGAAAAGACAAAAATAATGAGAATAAATGCAGGTAATGATAACAGGGTTGAACTTGAAGAAACACCAATACAAGATGTAGAATGGTACACATATCTTGGCAGCAATATAGACAAAGTTGGAGGGACAGACAGTGATGTCAAACTAAGAATACAAAAAGCAAGAGGAGCTTTCATTGCATTAGGAAATATATGGAGATCAAGAGAAATCGGATCCAACACGAAAATAAGAATCTTCTACTCAAATGTGAAGTCAGTCCTATTGTATGGCTCTGACACATGGAGAACAACAAAGACAACAACCAAAAAGATACAGACTTTCATAAATGGGTGCTTGCGTAGAATAGAGGAATTAAAATGGTATGACAAGGTCACCAACGTTGAACTGATGAAAAGAACTAGACAAGTGCCAGTGAAACAAGAGATGACAAGAAGACGATGGCGATGGACAGGACACACACTGAGGAAACCTGTTGATAGCATTACAAGGCAGTCCTTGTTCTGGAATCCCCAGGGCAAGATAGGCAGAGGTAGACCAAGAAACACATGGAGAAGAGAGCTGGAAACAGAGGTGAAAATGATTAGGAGAGCGTGGAAAGAACTTGAGATGATGGCACGTGACATGAGGACTTGGCATGTGTTTGTTGATGCTCCTTTGGGAGTGGAGGTTTATGAAGAAAACCATGCATATCGCTGACTAAAGACTCACTGTTGAAGCCATGCCTATTTTTTTCTGTTTACACGCGCTGACAAGTTTGTTTACCTACGTTCGTACAGGCTAGATAACAGTCAGCGAGAGCATGATTAGCTTATAATAATTATCACGCGAGCTGATTGTCAATCATCATTGGTTGACAGACAGAAGAGCGCGTAGAGATATAATCGGTTCTTTGAAGGGGAGACGACCGACAGAGATTTGCCGCGTAACTACTTTGATGTACAACATTCCAGGGGACTTAAGCAAATCAAAGGGGCGATAATTTTATTCCCGTACCTTGGAAGTATTTGATCTACGGCAACGGACGAAATCTAAGGAAGCCTGTTCGCTTGGCCTATGTCTATGTTGTTGGTCGGCATCAGTGAGCAGAAATTCTTTACCTCGGGAGTTAAACTCGTTTGATTTCTCCTGATACGGCCGAAGGCGTGAGTTCTCGCAACTTTTAGTGAAAGAACACTATTTCTGTATAAATACTCCGTCCTCCCAAAGTCAGTTATCTAGTCGCACAGGAAATTTTGGAAGATCTAGCTTGTTGTTCTATAGCCATTGTGAAAGTGTGTTATAGTATTCCATGGAGATTGTTTCATTTCTGTTTGGGTAATAGATATTAGCATTTAAGTGATTTAATGTTTCTAAGTTTATCATTATAATTCACTGGGATTTTTTTTGAGTGCTAAGACTAGCGTATTAAATAACGCATAGCTAAATTTTTCCAGTTGTAGTGTAGATTATTATCCGCTATCACCCAGAAAGGGATGTTTTAATTGACTAATAAATACACTAGGCGACTGACAATTGACGGAATATAAATTCACTTCTAAGTCATTATGTATAATTATATAAGTGACTAGTGTAATATCATGCGGCGAAGCAAAGAGCTAGTAATGACAAGCGATATTTGTAAAGTAGTCATAATTAAAATAATACTGATATTGTGCACTGAGTGTTTTACCGGTCGGGAGGGGGAAGGCGCATACCTAAACCCAAACTCGTACCAGTTGAGCGAAGCGTGATAAGATAGGTTCAGACACTTTTGCTTTCTAATTTAATTAAATGACGAACGAACGAACGAACTTTATTTTCAAAGGGTTAAGAATTGGGCACGCAGGCCCGTTTGACATTCTGCCCTTCCTCTCTCTCTCGTAATGTATACTATATCCTATATGACGGAGAGAATAAGAGATCTTACCTTTACGCGTGATAGGATAGGATACTGATAATGTGGTTACATGTTTTGATTTCTTCCTAATTTAGTACAAACCAGCCTACAAGCGGTCGAATAGCACCAGTAACAATTCTTATTTATTATGGGGTCTTCGATGTTGACCTGTTCGGTCCTCTTGCTTCATGCAGAGAGAGTCCAAACATATAAACAATAAGAATAACCATAACTGGACATACAAAGTACCCAGATTTTTGTATTCGATTTTATCAGCCCGCTGTGGCCAAATATATACATATATCATATTTTCCCGACTACTGACAATTGTGCTACCAAGTGGATTTATCCAGGAGAATTCATTGTTTCATAATCGGCACTCAACCCCAGAGAGAAAAACCGATAGGATATACCTTCATTATCGTTATTTTTTTTAAAACAGTTTTCCGACCAGATGTTTCCTTTAACTATTGGAAGTACTTTCTACTGTCTACTGTGAACACTAGATCGCGGTTTATATTTTGCTACATGAACTATCTGATGTGACATTTCCATATCCAATAAGCACCACCAAAGTAGGCGTTCCCCATTAGGAAAATTATTATTCGTGGAGGAACTGGGGCTCACTTCGGAGAAGCACAACACTGGATTATGATAATTGTACATTGATGTTTACGTTCAAGAGGTGGTTAACCCAGTAGTAGGTAAGGTGTGATTGAATGTGGCCACGAACGACAGAGTGAGAGGAAATACGTTCTAGTTACGGAAACTGTACCATCCTTTATTTTCTTTGCAATTACTGTTATTTTACGGGATAGCTTAACTAGGAACTTTGTTCTTTGCTTTATTGTCTATTCTATAAACTAGTGTTAATCTTTGACCTTTTTGTGGTTATTTACTTCTTGCGGGATCTTTTCTCAACAGAGGGGAGGGCACTTATGGGGTTAATTTCATAATTCGAATTCTGTAAACCTATGATTTTATTGATTTCTATATGTTTGATGTTGTGAGAAGTTTAAGTGATAATAAACTAAACAAAACTTAATTAATTGTGTTGGTCAGCTCAGCCCATACCCATACTCCATTTACCATAGTTTTCACGCTTGTGTGTCTTGTTGTCACATAACTGTGTGTGTGTGTGTGTGAGTGGTTAAACGTATATGTTACAAGTATGAAGAGTAGGATTGTCTGATAACAAATTACAGTCGTAAAGATAGGCTGGACTAGAGTATCTTCATAATCCAGTGACAGATTCTACCCTTAAACTATTCACTCGTGAAAATCTATTTGTTATACCTTATTTCTCACTTATTTAACACTTTGCCTGTTCTATTCAGACGGACCAAATCTATCTCAAATACCTATCTAAATTTACGACAACCCTCAAGTCCTTACCATCAATCAGAGGCCCTAGGATATTAAGATATTTTGGGGCCACTCTCCAAACTTCTAAAACGTAAAACTTGAAGAACAAGTAATTAAGTTCAGAAAAATGTTTTTATTAAATTATAATAATATGTAAAAAAAAATACAAAACCATTAATAAATCAATACAAAAATCACAAAATTATAGAGACATATTTAGAATAACAGTTTTCTTGATTTTTTTAAATTGCAAATCTTTGATTACGTTTTCAAAATCAATAAGACAAAGAATGTCCGCTTCCACACAAAGTAAAGCAAGCGAATTTTAGTTTTTCCCAAGTCATGTTTGACCTATGAGGGTTTACAAAAAATGAAAGTATGGATATTAATATAATTAAAGAATGTAAATTTAAAATTCTAACCAATCATGTTATTTTAAACCAAGTATAAATAATAATAATAAAATAATAAATAAATACAAATTCCAAAAATGCGCACTGTTTGAAATGATTGGATCTTTCTGATTAGATTCATAACATCATTGGAGGGAATATAGGCTGACAATTTCACAGTTTTATTTCTCTGTGATTTGCACGCTCGCCAAGACAACATCAGACCTTGGCCAGAGTGAAGAACTAGATTCATAATTCTTATTTGTTAACCGGACCTTTTATTGGAGAACCAGATAAGACTTACAAAAGCACAGGGAATCTCTACATTTTAATAAGAAACACCGGAAATAGGAAACTGAAGAAACACTGAGTCAGAAGAGGCAATCTACTGTAAAATTAAAAGAAATCCCAGACACGTGTAAGAGAACGGTTCGTCTCTTTTATTCATCTGTGCGACGTCTGTAGCCAGGATTGGCGTAAGTCGTGATTTACATTTCATATTTTATTACTAACATGTTAACTAATATATATATATATATATATATATATATATATATATATATATATATATATATATATATATATATATATATATATATATATATATATAACCATATGAATTTTATTGTGTGTAACTCGCTATTGGATGTTAAAGTCATTTGAGGCTGGCAACCTCAGCGTATAGAATGATGATTCACGAAGCACCACTGCACGGGCTGGTGATTGCTTTATTGATAGTTTCGTAAGAGAACTAAAAGCATAAATTAGTTCCAGGTTCCCTATGGAGCAGGGAGGGAAAGATGAAAGACACGATGTTACATTGTAAGCATAGACTTACATTTTCAATGAAGTGTAAATGTCCCTATAAACATATTCACTTTAAAATTAATGTAAGGTTTCACGCTTTAAACCAGTGTAAATGTCTATGTGAAAATATTAATTTTAAATTAATAGAAGTTTCAAACTTTTCCACAGGTTTAAATGTAAAGGAAACATAAATGAATTTATATTGTGAACACTTTTCAAAACACTGGAGATGTAAATGTAAAACTGAAAAAGTAAACACCCACAGTGATGAACGAAAAAAGAACAATAATAATTATTATTGTTCTTTTTTCGCTCATCACTGTGGGTGTTTACTTTTTCCATCTGCTTGTATCGCTCATTTGGTGTATGTTTCTCATCATTGTATGTCTTTGTAGTACCTATATGTAATTCTTGTCCTTGTCACCTGTTTGTAACTGTGGCTGACGAAGGGTAAAACCCGAAACGTCCCTTGTTTCATGTGAACCGTTAATTTGTAGAACTGATTCAATACCGTTTTATTGGTTTATATACTTATATTCCTTACCACTTTTACAGCAGTCCCTTAATTTATTTACTTTTAATAAACCGTACACTTAAAGAACCCTTTTCTTTAACTAGGTCAGTTAGGCAAGGTTGTCCCCTCTCACCATTGTTTTACGTACTGTCAATAGAACCAGTGTTTAAATGAATTAAGACACAAAGATCGTGGGATTTATTATTCCGTGAAAAGGACAAATAAAATTAGCCGTCTACGCTGATGTCACGGTATTTTTCCCAACCACAACTACTTCGATACATAATATTTTAAACACTTTTAATGAGTTTGGGAAGGCGTAAAACTAAAATAAACACTCACACATCTCAGTTACTGGGAATAGTTCAATGGAGAAATAGATCGGACTTTTCCTTTCAGTTGCTCCAGGTAAATAAAATCAAAATTTACGGTATAACATATATTGCCACTGTGATAAATTTAACCGTGATACAACGTTAAAATATCTCCAACTATCAAGATAAAATGTAGGGATAAAAATAATGCATAAGCTACTAGAAGACATGATCGCCCATGCCGCGGTTCACTACCCGCCATGGAAACTAACTTGTTAGACGTGCAGACAAAACGTTTACCCTTGGAGACGGGAGGGAACGGAGATCAAAAAGAAAAAATATGACTGAACACGTGTTTGAAACTAGCAAGGCTAAAAAGACGCAATTGGTGGGGAAAGGAAAAAATTAACGTTCACTAGTGACACAATGTAAAGAAATGGACAAAAGGGACCTTAGCTATTATATGCAACAGTCATTTCTTGGACGCTTTTACGATACTTGGTTGTTTTATTTGAAATCAGCGGCAAACGCATTACAGAAGCTTCTCGAAGATATTTAAAAAAAAAAAAAAAAAAAAAAAATAGACGAGAAAAAAATATGTTTTCTTCAATAATAATGTTACGAAAATAAAACTTAGCTAGTTTGATAGCCCATCTTGAGCTGACAAATAATATACTTTAAATTATCCAGACGAATAGATAGTAAGGAAGATATTGACAAAAGACTGTATTGTTCATATCAGACGAACGACTAAACTGTTAACCCATGTCACTAAAAATAACCAAAATCTTGGCCTTGAGTCTGCAAACGTAAAAATCTAGTTGAAATGAAAGAGAGGGAATGCGGTGGAGAATTGTGGCTAAAAATAACTTTAAAGGCAAAATTGTGTAGGGGACGGCAGAGTTGGGTCAAAAAAACAAGTGTGTTTTTTTGTGAAACGCAAGTAGAGACAGACGGACCAACAGACAATAATACATACTTGACTGAGGTATGACTGAATTGACTTTTGGTTGTAGGTTTGAAATTTGAAAGGGGGAAAGTCGGTGATTGGCCAAAGATAATCATATTATTGGCGCACAGACGCGCATTTTTGCCATTCAACTAAAAGCTGTCCAGTAGTAGACACAGTAAAAAATTCAGTGGTGTATTTCCCAGAAAGCTATTCTATATTTAGAGGGACGCCATACTAGAGCCAGCAGCTCAGCTGAGTTTTGCTAGAATATAACTGTGTTCTCTATTCGTAATTCTGGTAAGAATGAAAGCATTTCTTTTGTATATTTTAATATTGTTTAATATTTCGAGTGATTTGATACTGCCATATCAAAATCTGTCTCTTACAACAAGTAAGGGGTTCGCCCTAGATCCCCAGCCCAAGTTCAGGGTCTAGAGATAAACAAAATACATAGACGCCAGCAAGGATTATGAAGGGCGGATCAAGTATTGAGATATGTGGGAACATATCACCTATCTTATTGGATAATATAAAACTATTGAACATATCTCATATGCACTGCAGACTTTGGGGGAATTGATACAGCATGAAACCAACTTGGTAAGATGTGCTGTATGGTCAGAGAGATCTGACCCATTTCTGTATATTGTTGATGTGTTGTGCTGTGTAAAAGTGGTGCAGTGTATAGAGTACTGACACAGCACCAATTTTGTTTCAGAAGTGTGAGTTTCTGATGTGGCACTAAGCTAGTGCTACATAAGTATTCAAAGTTACACCAGCAGACGTGTATGCAGGCAAACAGCGTATAGAAGCAGACTATCGTTCTATTCTAGCTGTCGAGAGAAGTGGACCACCTGATTCTGCATCAGTTCTTCGCAGACCAGATGAGTACTAAATGGCCTGCTGAAGATTCACCATATTTCTAAGGAACTTATAATAATTTCCCCACCACGGTTTACTGAGTGACAATCGACAGTGTGGAAACCATAGAGGCATATCCCTTCTCAGTGTCCCTGGAAAAATCTACTCTAGAATCCTAGAGCAGAGACTCCGACGCCTAGCTGAGCCACAATTGGATGAGGTCCAGTGCGGATTCCGAGCAAACCGAAGTACTCAAGACCTAATCTTCACACTCAGACAGCTGAGTGAAAAGGCCCTTGAGTATAAGAGTGAGATCCATCTTTGTTTCATAGATCTGGAAAAGGCGTTTGACAGGGTCCCTTGGAGCAAACTTTGGGACTGTTTGGCAAGGAAGAATATTCCAGCACCTCTGATTCATGCTATACAGAGCTTCTACAAGTCTTGCAGAAATTATGTGAGGACAGCAAACCATAAGTCAGAAGAGTTCAGGACCACCACTGGTGTAAGACAAGGTGATATCCTATCACCTTACCTCTTCATACTCCTTATGGACGATGTCATCAAGGCATGTAAGGAGAGAACAAGAAAGTATTCAGTGGGGTACTGGAAGATGAGACAGGTCTATATTTCAGAGCTGGCATTTGCTGATGATGTTGCCCTGATTGCTAAATCAGAGGCACATCTCCAATCCAACCTGCAAGTATGGAAGGAAGAGCTGGAGAAGAGAGGGATGGTCATAAGCAGCTCTAAAACAAAATCCATGGTGATATCACGAGAAGAAAGAAGACATCAGATTAAGCTGGGAGAACAGGTCCTGGAGCAGGTCGACCACTTTAAATACCTCGGAGCTATTATAGACCGAAAGGGAGGCATCAAAGAAGAGTTGGCCACTCGAAAAGCAGCAGCTGGGAGACTTTTTCAGGCCATAAATCGAGGATTCCTCAACAAGAGAGAGGTTGGTAAGAAAACGAAGATGGCTGTATACCACTCCACCTATGTCCCAGTCTTGACATATGGATGCGAGTCATGGGCAATGACTACAACCCATAAAAGCCAGATCCAAACCTCAGAAATGAGATATCTGAGGAAGGTGGTTGAAGTAACAAGAAGAGACATGGTACGCAACCAGACGATACGTCAAGGCCTAAAATGCCACCCCCTACAGACCCAAGTAGAACAGTCCCAACTAAGATGGTTTGGCCATGTCTGCAGAATGGGAGAAGATCGGCTACCACGACAAGCATGGGAAACAAAGAGCCAAGGATCCAGACCCCGAGGACGACCCAGAGTCCGCTGGGAGGACAACATTAGACAATCTTTGAAGGACCGAGGACTAGAATGGAACCAGGCCAGGAGGAAGACAGCCGATAGAATAGTCTGGCGCTCTCTCTTCCAAACCTCTACACCTCACGGTAGAAGGGGAACGACTAAGTAAGTAAGTAAGTATTTTTACTGAGCTTTGGGAAAGACACAGTATAAAGTTATAATCTAATGGACACAGCTCCTGTAGTTACAGAATGGGAGTGATGACGCCACCCCATCAGCACATCCATTAATCATTCTCCCAGAGAAATTTAAAATATAAACAGTATTAACTCTTAGTATACGAGCGGCCTTCTAGAGAGGCCGATGATCGATCCCCGTCAATAGCAAAAATGTATAGCTGAATGCATGTTTCAAACCACTGATCAATTTAGTTACGTGCATGATGTAGGGGTTTCGTTTCTTCACATTTTGATATATAACACTTATGTTATCTTTATAAATAAATTATTTATTGCAAAATCTGGAATGGTAGTCATGAAAGGCAGCTCGTATACTAAGAGTTAATATTAACTAGTCTTGTAAAATACATATGTATACACCTTTCATTTTATTATGACATATATCCATGCATTTCATGCATAACTTCATAACCTTTCATATGTTCTGACCTAAATAAAACCTTGGTTCAGAACAAATAAACTTAAAGAAAATTTCTATATCTAAAACTAAAACAGCTGAGTCAGTTCAGTGTGTTATAAATTGTATTAATATTATTACACTTAGTAATTATCTGTGTGTGTGTTTGTATATACTAATACAAGACAGTACATATCAGTACCCTAGAATTTAACGTAGCCACATTCATTAGTAAAAAAAAAAAATATGTGTGAGGTCGTAAGTGGTAGTACGAAGGGCCTTCTGTAATTCACATCTACATTTATCTCAGGAGCCTTCACAACTGACCTCATACATCCCACTAAGTGACATCAACCATTGTGGTAAAGTGGGATGTTATAAATATTTATAGGGGACTTAGTGTACTGACTGAGATCAGCTGTGAAGGTATATATATCTAATAAGAGTAGTGTATTATATATAACCTTACTTGCTGCCACATATGTATATCTCAGTCAGAATTATTCTGGAATAGTGTGATGACTACGTTATATGTCTAGGGTATGTGTATGATGAAGTGTAAGTCAAAACAACAACAGACAGATAAACAATTTAATTTATTCCACCACACTTGACAACACTGTGACACTCACATACATAAAACACTCTACAAGGATATCTTAAAGGAGTCACTGATAACTTTTCAAATAACAATATGTATTCAGTGCTGTCATGAATGAATATGTGTCCTGATTCAAATACAAATGGAACCAGGAATCACAATCAATTTTAATTACAAGTTATATGTACAGAATTTCTCAATATGAATCTTGTAGTGACATGTATTTTTAATAGTATCCTATGTGTGTCAGTTGTGTAGTAGTAATATGAGGTAATACTGGTTTTGTTATGTTCAAGCTCTGTTGGTATTTGTCATCATGACTTCAATAGTTTGTCTTTATTGGAACTAGTATTGGAGATGTTCTCAGTTCCTGATATTAAAACAATTAAATTCCCCTCTTAATTGTATTTTACACTGTCATTTTAAGATGGGGGTACATAATGTTGAGCTCCATGGCCACACTCTCTTATCTTGCGTGATGACGGCAGAAAAAGGCTCCTCTGCTCGATGAGTTCTGGAGCCACCCCACTGGTTGCTATATGGACCAAGGAGTATGCTGTCCACCTCTGGCTTCAGCAAAGCTCTGACCAGGTGCTGCTCAATAACTTTAAGACCACGGTCCCTGAAAACAAGAAGGATGTACCTTCTACGTCATAACTAATTTATACTCTCTTTCTACACTGAGCACAATACATCACAAACATTGAGTTCAGAGCGTTAGGCCAACTGTCAGCTTCATCTGAAATACTTTATACCAGTATTTCCCTCCCTAATGGTTACTACGCCTCTGCAATTCCAGCATTATTTCTGTCTAATCAATAATCTAGGTGTCAGTGTACTGTTTGGCCATTCCATGCAGTTTTACTTTCCTCCGACACCTTCTGTTCAGGCTGGAGCATTATAGGCTTTACATCATGTTCGCTACTGAACTACACATATATACAGGCATAAATTAACAATTTACATTCAATTTTCATTAAAAGATATTGAATATTTCAAGCTTACCACAATTCATAGAATAATAAACAGTTTCGTTGACTGGCAATGAATATAGCACAACTCCGATCTGCCGATGTCCCAGGCTTTATTTATAACAAATATACACTGGTGCTCAACGTACTGCTTCTTAGTAGGTTTATTACAAGATGTGGCAATGAACAGACGCTCTGAATCAAGTATATTCGCAGCTCTACCCAATGAAACCACGTCCACACATCTTTTCAAAAAAGTACCCCTTCTATTCGTTTCCCATAACAACACAAGATAGTATTTATAGCCCGACCAATCGTGTTTAGTCTTATATTTGTTGCGCTCCAATCAATTTGGAGTTAACATGGTAGGCTATTTCCGTAACGTAAGGTTTTTTCAAACACGTTATAAAAAAATTTTATGAGCAGAAATGATTTCATGCTGTCAGGCACCCCCACTATTTTATTTTGGTTATAATTTGGTAATTCCTAGACTATTTGCGTAACGTTTTACATATTCTTTGTCAGCAAGCCCTAAGGAACCCAAATATACAAATTTAAAAGAGCTAAGTGGCTGCGTTCAAAATATGCAATTTCTTCTACCACCTGTTTCGAAGATGTGCTGTCTGGGTACTGTAATGTTTTCAAACGTAAACCCATCTAATGTCATCTTTTCTAATAAGCGTTTTCCAGGTTTTTTAAAACCTAACTCTGGGAAGGTTAGTGTTTTTATCACTGTCCGTCTGAAAAAAAGTTAGTGCATGTGGCCTTACACGCGTGATAGTAGTAATTGTGTATCGCGCGACGCGAGTTTAGTGTTGCATGTGTCCTTGCTTTCATTCGCCCCTCTCTCTTTCTATTTGAGTCCATCTGTTCGTTCGTTTTGGTAACGTAGTATAATTAATGTTAGGATTAATTTAGGTCATTACGCAGTGTGCCTCTCAATGTTTTTTCTTAGAAATGCAATACCCGTTTTAATGTGTTGTGGAAACGCTTGTATTTATGCAGTGGCTTATATTTAACGTGGAAACGTTACAATTTACAGACGAAGCATAAAACAAAGGGGATTTCGAGTACTGTCATTGTGACAGCACTGTTCTTTACCATTCTTCTTCCTTTTATTAAATTTATTTGTTAGGCTTTGCATTTACCTTTTAATTTATATATGTGGATTGGAATATTCCACGACACTGGTCCAGCTCCCTTCCTCGATGCTTTTTCCTTGCCTAAATCAAGAGCAAAGTCAGGTGCCCATTTACACTAGGATAGACTAGAACGTGCCGATGCCATGAATCGAACCCGGAACCTTTACCACGAGAGACCAGAGCTCTAAGCACGCTGTCGAACGCTCTATTGTGCCTTTATAGCCTGCGTCCTGAATATGTACTTTAACTCTTTGACTCCACAATTATTTTTTATCCTGTGGCGTAATTTTATTTCTTGATCGACTAAAAACAACGCTCAGAGAGTTGTTTTGGCACGGGTGTCAAATCTGACCAACGCTCTGAGCGTTGTTCCGGAGTCAAAGAGTTAAGATTGTCTGGTTTACTTCCTCGTGTGAGTGCTACACAACGTTGATCATGACCGAAGACTGCGTCTGGTAGGTATACACCTAAATGATCAAATGATCGTCCCTGTGCATTTTTGATTATCATGGCAAACGCAAAAATCATAGGAAACTGAGAGTGTCTTAAGATAATTGGAATGATGGTATCACTTGTCTCTAAATTGATGCGTGGAATGAAAACTTGTCGGCCTTAATTACTACCGCATGTTATGATTTTTAATATTTAAAAAAAATCAGTCCTATATCTATACTTTCAAAAGAACACTAAAGTTAAAAAAAAAATACCAATATTGTTATTAGTAGAAAAAGAAATTATCACATTTCTCCGGATTTTCTTGACGGGTTACTTGCAAAGAGATATGTGAAATCCGAAAAAAATTGAATATTGACCTCTATGGGGGAATGATCGTAATGGGTATTCAAGATAGCTTTGTCTCAACAAACGTATACCAGGTGTTCCTGTCACGTGCCATCCGCTACAGGCATTTCCATGTCTTCCACATTTTCATCTCTGTCTCCAGCTCTCTTCCCCACGTGTGTTTGTCGGCCTACCTCTGTCTCTTTTATCCTGGAGATTCCAGAACAAGGACTGCCTTGACCTGCTATCAGCAGATTTCCTCAATGTGTGTCCTAGCCATCGCCAGCTCCTTCTTCTTATCTCTTGTTCCAGTGGCACTAGACTGGATCTTGTCATCAGTTCCACGTTAGTGATCTTGTCATACCAGTTCCACGTTAGTGATCTTGTCATCAGTTCCACTTTAGTGATCTCGTCATCAGTTCCACGTTAGTGATCTTGTCATCAGTTCCACGTTAGTGATCTTGTCATCAGTTCCACGTTAGTGATCTTGTCATCAGTTCCACGTTAGTGATCTTGTCATCAGTTCCACGTTAGTGATCTTGTCATCAGTTCCACGTTGGTGATCTTGTCATCAGTTCCACGTTAGTGATCTCGTCATCAGTTCCACGTTAGTGATCTTGTCATCAGTTCCACGTTAGTGATCTTGTCATCCGTTCCACGTTAGTGATCTTGTCATCAGTTCCACGTTAGTGATCTTGTCATCAGTTCCACGTTAGTGATCTCGTCATCAGTTCCACGTTAGTGATCTTGTCATCAGTTCCACGTTAGTGATCTTGTCATACCAATTCCACGTTAGTGATCTTGTCATCAGTTCCACGTTAGTGATCTTGTCATCAGTTCCACGTTAGTGATGTCGTCATCAGTTCCACGTTAGTGATCTGGTCATCAGTTCCACGTTAGTGATCTGGTCATCAGTTCCACGTTAGTGATCTCGTCATCAGTTCCAAGTTAGTGATCTTGTCATCAGTTCCACGTTAGTGATCTTGTAATACCAGTTCAAACCTTCTAGTAGAAATATAGTCATTGAATAATAAAATATATCTACCGACAGTCGAACATTATGAAGAAATCAGATTTAGGCGATTGTTGATATTAATTAGTATCTCACTTTAAAGAAAAGATGTGGAGCTATTAATAAAAAAAACACGTAAAGGGATAAAAATAATACGTTTTTCGTGACCTTTTGTATTGTTGTTAACAAATACACTAACAAGCAGATAATAAATCTTCCTTACATTCTTTTACATAAAAACACACACACCCACAACCACACAGACACACAAACACACATATATATATATATGTATATATATATATATATATATATATATATATATATATATATATATATATATATATATATAATATATATACATAAAAACAGACTACAAGTTTATTTTATATTTGGACATGTGCCCTAATATAACCGACAAATCGTGTGTGTATGTTGAACGAGGCGCGCCTCGCAAACTCGAGACAAATCCCATAATTTTAAAAAATCTTGTTTTTTTGTCCCGAAAATAAGACGAAAAAGACTCAGCATAGATTTTCTCGCCGTATCTTTATTATTTCACATCCGTTGATCTCTTACAATTATTTATAAAAAAAATTAACTGTAGGAGATTACAGCTAAAAAAAACACACAGACAACCTACTCATTATATCCACAACAAAAACGGCACGAACTGGTTATCAATTATTCCTCCTCCCCCCCCCCCCCCCATGTCTCAGCGATCCAACTAACATCACTTACAGAATCTGGTGATTCTACATCAAACGCCGGTAATAATGATGTCTCATATTTCTTGAATAACCTTTTTTCCGCCTCTTATTTAGGCTTCTGAAATTGTCGATTACCTGATTATCTGCCCATGTTTTGCTTGCTTCAAATCTAATAATTCCACCGAAGACAGGACAGGCGAATCCCATATCACCACCTTTAAATTTATTACGTGGCTTATCTCGTATTGCATTGTGTTGGGTTCAGTTCCGCTCAGAGGTGGTGAATAAGAAACTAGTCCTCTTGTGGCTATTTTTGGGTGTTGTTCAGAATAGATTGTCTTCATTAATGCTATCCCGGTAGTAACTTCTTTGTTCTGTTCTGTGCGATTTTGTATATCTATGGAACACTTCCCATGAGCGAAGTACACGAGTGACCTTCAAATATCTCACTCTTATCCGGTTGGCTAGACAACTATTCTGGTACTTTAAGAGGAAGGAATGCTGGTAATTCGCTCTGATACCAGAAATGACGCAAATCATCTGTAGCGAAAGGTTTTTATTGTGTGTAGTGATAGTATTAGAGTAGAAGAGGTCTTCTCTCTAGAAAGTGTGAGGTCCCAGTGTAGGAGAGGAACACTGGTATCACAGGATAGTCACGGCTGTGAAGGTCTCTGCTACAGAAAAAATTCAAAGCATAGTCAGAGCTTACGGTACCACTTCCGCTAAGTAACTATCTGTGATAAGTAAACAATTTTTTAAAAAAAATCACCTTCAACAATATAAGATTAATAAGTCTCCTAAGTACAATTGAATTATTTATTTACATCTATCCTGCTTGTGTTGAATTATGAATGTATGCTGATGGGATCAATGAAGAAATATTTTACAAACCTGGTGATGAGGAAGTTAAATTTTAAATAATTAATTAAACATATCCTTGTTGGTTTTTCCAAGTAGTTGAAAACGAGAATTCATCAATGTTCTGATTTCACTCTTGTCTCCACAGTGCTATCACAACTATAAGTCATCACATAACACAGTCTCTGACTTGTCACTCAGGGTGCACGAATTTCTACAGATACTACTTATCTGGTCAGTTCGAGGAATGGTTGCTTTAGTCTTTCACAGTATTTCAGATAGGTCTAGCTTTTGCCAACCAGACACTGCTGGGGATTACAGCTGAGATCTTGACACCACTATAGAGACTTCTGGTTATTTCAAGATAGCTCGTATGGTTCTCGATCAGTGACCTCTGACTTATGATGACACGTAGGAAACCTCTCAGGATCTTATATAAAGTCCAGAAAAGACTGGCTTTGGTGGAGAATGTGCTGCCCGGCCACAGATGGTAAGGTTTTTTATGAGTTAATAAAGACTTCTACATTAAAATATAACAACCAGGTAGCAAGAAAGTTCTACATTATATTTACGCATTAGTTAATAACGAGTTCTACATTATCTTTAACAACGAGGTATTAATAAATTCTATATTAGCTGTAACAACTATGTGTAGTAAGATCCCTGATGCCCCGATCAAATAGATAAAATATTACTGCTTATAAATTCAAATACTATAGAGATAAAATAGGGAGTTGTGTTCAACATCATCACCATCGCCCGCAATCGTGTTGGTTCTAACAAGCAGTAACGCCATAGTAAACTATACACACAACTGTTAGCTTTTCCCCTCTTCGCAATACCAATTTCCACTGAAATAAAAGCCTTTTGACAGACCGAAATGCATAGTTAGTTTCAAACGGAGTGATAGAATAAAGAAACGGAGGAGTGAAATGAGAGACGGAAAATGCAATCTTGACAAGCGTTGGTTTTTTAATCTCGAATTAGAACGACAGGCGACAGCTGACGTCACAGACTTGCTTAGTCTAACACTAAACGGGAATGAATGGTTGGGAGTTTGAATAAAACTACTTGGCGTTAGTTACGTTGTTGCTATGGCATTTTTTTTCCCAAAAAAGTATCTGCTATTGAATGAGAGGAAACCCCACCGCTTTGTCTCCTACCCGTAGTGACAATTTAAATCTAACGAAACCATTTTGCGCTAGGCAAAACGCGTACAAGCAAGAGAGAGAGAAATGTAAGTGGGGGATTTGCCTCGAGGCGTATTTGAAAAGATAGCTTATGCAGTGTGATACTGAAATTGAGAAGAGTAGAGAAAGGGTGGCCCAAGAAACCTCGATGAATAATAAAATAAAAGCAAGGACAGTTGACAAATAAAATGATAATATTTGTTTATTAGAAGACAATACTACCCATAATGTTATAATATCTTACAGTAAAAACGCTTAGATAATAACAGAAATGTTGTAAAGAAAAGACAGAGAGACAGACGCATTGATGTCCTCACCCAACTTTGCCAGTCTTGGGAAAGGGGGGACGTTACATTTTTTTGAAAGTGTAATTTATTTTTTTTTAAAAGGCTAGTGGGCCTAACATAATTCGATTGGCTGTGGTAAAATAGACTAATAGAAGTAATAAAAACGATTTGAAACCAGCGTTAGTTGCCACTCGAAGATAAAAATCTCACAAGTAGTGTTAGCATCAGACGCAAGGAATACATGACCAGTGCCTTCGCTGTTCTGCATCAGTAGCGATCTAAATGGGACCATTGATCGCCGGTTAACCTACAAATTGTGTATTATTTCATTGATGCGGTAAGATAAACATTTATGTACACCTTATTATTGATATGTATTTGTATTATTGAATGTGTATGCATTATTGATGGGTAGAGGCACCACCAGAAAGGCGCCAAACTAAACACTTTGTGTTATGCCACAAGTGATATTAGGGAAGATTACCATTTCTGTTAAAAGCCAGGCAGGCTTACTTAAACTGTGGGAGTGAATGAAAAAACATAGTTGGAAATAAAATATGACATTATTATAATTGGAAGACCAGAACACCACTGGCCGTCTTCAGCAAGTCACAGTGTTTGCACATGACTTTACATAATTAACTATAATTTCTTCTATGACAAGGAATGTATCAAACGGATGTTTGAAGATTACCTGATGATGAATAGGGCACCAAATCAGATAGGAACGATAACTATTTATTTAGCAACTCCACTGATCTTGAAACTGTTGATAATGTTTAATTGTTTAGAGATGGAGATAGGTGTATGATGTTCTGAGGAGGCCTTAATCCTCTGATTTCAGGGTTCCATCGTGAAACAATCAGTGAGCCACATACCAAAATATACGTACTCCTGAAGCTGGAAGCTCGAGGCAAAAATTACATGTTTGCCTTAAATCCAAAGAGTTCTGAAGCAGTGTTCAGACGTTGCAGTCGTGAAGAAGGTGGTTGTGAGAAGGACATCACAGTGTTCCAGGAAATAAAGTTAAGCCCAATTGTCCACGGGCGTGTGTTAGTTCATTTAACCATACTCTCCATCATTATTATATCAATCAGTATTCTTGACATGATGATACAAGTCGTTCCTCAGAAGCGTGTCCCTTCATAGGAGTTATTGCTGCATCAGAACACTTCCAGTCAGAAACAATTTAGATTAATATTAACAGACACAGTTGTTGTTTTAAATTACTTTGCTGTAAATAAATTGCCTTATATTTTGAGTTTAAACAGTCCTGTATCCCAGCAATTGAGATACAGGAAAATAAAATTGTAAAAAAAATATTATCATTCAAAATTTACCCAGTGACTTGTTTAATTACTTGTTCATTAAGTTATAGGTGTAGTTGTTGTCATTTTATTAACATTACAGTGCATATTACCCTACACACCTAGCCAGATAACATCCAGACACCATAACATATAATTAGGCTCAAAATATATAGCAGATTGAGGTCGTAGGGTGGTAGCAGACAGGTACCCTGAGAACAACTTCATCAACAATTAGACTCAGGGACTTGCATAGCTGACATCACATCTGTAGACAATTAATATTTAACCTTTTAACATCTAAACCCACCACACTATGCCATGAAAAGAAATCTACATTAATTAAAAAAACTAAGTAATAAAGAATTCTACACTATCTTTGGGAAGACCAATGAAGACATAACACGCAGAGTTCTTCATGAAGGACAACTTACAGAACCGTTTAGGATTAGAACGGGAGTGAGACAGGGATGCCTCTTGTCTCCATTTCTTTTCTTACTAGCAATAGATTGGGTTATGAAAACATCGACGTCACACAACAGAAATGGAATCCAGCGGAATCTGACTAAACAGATTGATGATCTGGATTTTGCAGATGATTTGGCTCTTCTGTCCCATAACCATAATCAGATGCAAGAGAAAATTAAAATTCTCGATGAGAGGTCTCAAGTGGGCCTGGAAATACACAGGGAAAAGACAAAGATTATGAGAATAAATGCAAGATATGATAACAAGGTTGAACTTGAAGAAATACCACTAAAGGGTGTAGAATCGTACACATATCTTGGCAGTAATATAGACAGAGTTGGAGGGACATACAATGATATCAAAATAAAAATACAAACAGAGCAAGAGGAGCTTTCATTGCATTGGGGAACATATGGAGAACAAGAGAAATCAAATCCAACACGAAAATAAGAATCTTTAACTCAAATCTCAGGTCAGTCCTATTGTATAGCTTTGAGACATGGAGAGCAACAAAAACAACAACCAAAAAAGCAACTGACTTTTATAAGCGTGTGCTTGCGTAGAATAGAAGGACTGAAATGGCATGGCAAAGTCACAAATGTGGAATTGATGACAAGAACCAGACAAGTGCCAGTGGAACAAGAGTTGAGAAGAAGACGCTGGCGATGGATAGGACACACATTGAGGAGACCTGTTGATAGCATTACAAGGCAGTCCTTGTTCTGGAATCCACAGAGAAAGACAGGCAGAGGTAGACCAAAATACACATGGAGGAGAGCACTGAATACAGAGGTGAAAATGATGAGGAAAACATGGAAAAAACTTGAGCGGATGGCACAGGACAAGACGAATTGGCATGTGTTTGTTGAAGGTCTATGCTCCTTGGGGGGCTAAAGAGTATTGGTTGATTGATTGATTGATGATTGACACTATCTTTGAGCGCCCGGTTGACAGAGTAGTTAGAGCGCAAAGGTGCCGAGTTCGAATTACGTTGCCGACACGCTCCAGCCTACCCAGCTGTAAATGGGTACCGACTTTGAATTAGGGGCTGAAAAGGCAGTGAGTAAAGGCATTGGTCACCTCCATCTGTCGATGTTGGATCTAGTATGGTGAAGTCTCTAACTCCCCTATGGTGGTAGTATATGCTATGCTTTACCTCTTGTACGCCATCTTTAACAACCAAGTAATCAAATATTAGATATAACATTCAGGTAATAACAAATCCTACATTAGCTTTTTAAAAATTACAGGTAATTAAAAATTCTGCATTACTTGACACAACTAGGTAATAAATTAGTTCTACGTTATCTATAACCTCTTAGGTAAATACTTTACACCAGGCCAAACATTTAGAAACAAAAATAACTGCTTGGAGAATGATTTGGAATCAGAAACAAAAGTCATAAGAAGGATTCTGAAACTACCCCAGACCGAAGGTTTGAAGCAGCTAATCAACGTTGCTGTGTCCATTCTACTGTGCCAGGAGATTATATATCCTTTTTGGGTGAATGTAAACGATTATTTTACAAGGTGAATTGTGACATGTCTCTACTTGCTAAGAGATTATACCAGTAATAGGAGGCTGGCAACCTCACCATATGACAATAATATGTTCATAAACCACTACAGCAAGCACTAGTGTTTTCTTTATGATAGTTCGCTCAAGAAAGCGAAAGCAGACGCGACCCTAGACTCCTAACGGAGCAGTGAGATGATTACCTCACATGTGCTTAGGGTGTTATGGTGTGATATATGTTTACTTTTATAATATTAGTTCAGGCAAAGGCCATTGCCCTCGCGCTGTCCAGATACATTTTCCCCATTTAAGTAACCAGAAGAATAACGGTGATTTCTAATCACATTCCATGAGTTGTCCTTTGTATACTCAGAAAGAATATTTATTCAGAGAGGCTAACATTGGTGGGTGAACAGCGAGACAATGCGCCTGTTAATCTGCAGCTCACATATTTACTTCGCAGAGGCATTTGTTCTTTTCTTTTTCCCAACGTTCGTGGTACGAGATTACATTGCTGTTCGTGGTTCGAAGCTACAAGACGGTTCTTAGTACCAGACCAGTCTGAAGTAAGAAATTTAGCTACTATCTTGGGATTCAAGAAGCTGGGTTCGACACCAACTACCTATAGTGGACACGTTGTGGAGACACCCATCTTGACATTAGGAGTGAAGTTCACCTAGACGCCTCTAGAGAAGAGTCCTCATCACAACAGACCTGACAACGACCCATAGCAGGACTCAGCCAGTTAAGATTTTTTGCCACAGGCGCAAGCAACGGACAATAATCATCAGTCTCCAATTAAGTCTCATTGAAGACAATTTTTTAAAAAACCTCTAAAGTCACTTTCATCCATATTTATTTACGTTTGTTAAAGACTAATCGATTATTAAATTTTTTATATGCTATTTTACAAATTCATAGTTGATTCCGTTCTTATAGATAAGAGAGCGCATGTATGATCGAGACTCTTTAATCTATATATACATATAGGTACAGCCATAGAGCCAAAAATATTTATAACAGGAATTTCGCTGGATTACACCAGCTGAGGGCTCGAACAAGCCACACCAGTGATTAAGACTTCACAAAAGTTGTCCGGGTCAGATATAAGTTAATAATGCTCTGCCCTATACTGCATTGTTCTTGACTTCTGAATTATCTTGTGAACACTCCCTTGAGATAGGAGCATCATCGTCCTTCTATCTACAACTCTGCCAAGAGTCTTCTTCTTCTTCTTCGATCCTTAACCACCGACCGTCAAAGCAGTCAGTGGCCATCACGCCTAGTGGCGTCTTGTAGGGCAACAACAAATTGATTCCACTTTGCACGGTCGGTGGCCATCCTTCGTACAGTGCCCCAACTCTGGTTCATTCTTTGCATCTCAGCCTCCACAGTCCTCCGCCAAGTTGTTTTTGGTCGGCCTCTCTTTCGCTTTCCTTCAGGGGTCCAAAGCATAGCTGTTCTTGTGATGGCATCGGGGTCTCTTCTGAGGACATGACCAACCCAGCTCCAGCGTCTGCCAGCTATGATGGTATGCATGTCCTCTTGCTTGCTACGAGTAAGCAGATCTTGGTTGGTGATGGTATTCGGCCAAAAGATTCGGTGAATTTTTCTTAGGCATGTTGTGTGAAAAGAGGACAATTTTGACATTTCCTTCTCTGTGACTCTCCAGCATTCCGCACCATAGAGAAGCACAGAAAGCACGCAACTCTGGTATAATCTTAATTTTGTGCTTGTGCTGTATTGGGAGGACTTCCAGATGTTATTTAGGCTAAAGAAGGCTGTTCTTGCCTTATTCATTCTGATGTTGATGTCTTTGCCTGCCCCACCGTCTGGTGTTACTATGCTTCCTAGGTATGTGAAGGTATCTGTCTGTACCAGTTGCTGATTCCTTACTGATATGGGCTCAGGGTTGCTCACATTGAGCGTCATGACCTCAGACTTCTTTAAATTGATGTTCAAGCCCACCTGCTGGCTAAATTTATTAAGTCTATCCGTTTTTTCCTGGATGTGTTGATGTGAATGTGCCAGCAGTGCAATGTCATCTGCATATTCCAGATCTTCCAATGTTGAAAATGTAGTCCATCTTATTCCTCTTGGACTGCCCTCTGTTGTCTGGCGCATCACCCAGTCTATGACTGTTAAAAATAGAGTGGTTGATAAGGGGCATCCCTGTCGTACTCCTGTCTTCACCTCGAAGGTAAGGTTGCTCTGCCCAACACTACACGTAAAGTTGGCATAGAGGCTTTTTATGATTGACACTATGCAGCTTGGAATTCCATAAGCCCTCAGTATTTTCCATAAACTGTCCCTATGTATGCTGTCAAAAGCCTTTTCAAAATCAACAAAATTTATGTAAAGCTGTCTTTGCCATTCTGAGCACTGCTCTATAATGTTCCTGAGAGTGAATATATGGTCTACACATCTTCTGTTCTTTCTAAATCCTGCTTGTTCTTTCCTCAGTTTGTAGTCTACTGCCTTTGAAATTCTCTGTATAATTATCCTGCCTAGTATTTTGCTGGGAACTGAGAGAAGAGTGATTCCTCTCCAATTATTGCAGTCTGAAAGATCTCCCTTCTTGGGCAATTTGACAATTATTCCTTTGTTCCACTCTGATGGTGTTGTCCCCGTTTTCCACACTTGTGCAAATAGTGGTTCTAATAGTTCTGCTGCTAGCTCAGGGTCTGTCTTAAATAGCTCTGCATTTAAGTTATCATGGCCCGGAGCTTTACCGTTCTTTAACCCTTTGATTGCTGTGATGATTTCTTCTTTTCGTGGAATGTCTGTATTTACATCTAGATCGTTTTCAGCCTCAGGAACATTCAATTGTGTCTCTGGTATTTCCTTGTTCAGAGTTTCTCTGAAGTGCTCTGCCCATCTTGTTTCCTGTCCCTCTGCTGTCTTGATGAGATTTCCTTGCTTATCTCTTACTAATGTAATATTGTTTGCACCTTGTTTTCCGCTGATGAATTTAGTTATTTTGTATACTGTGCTTTGTTCATTTCTCAGTGCTGCCTCTTCTGCCTGTTTTGCAAGATCGTCTAGGAAATTCCTTTTGTTGGCTCGGGTTTGGCGTTTAACTTCCCTGTCCAGTTGACTGTACTGTTCGCTATATAGTTGCTTTAACCTGGGGGACTTCGCTTCTGTTTTCTTTCTTTTCATTTCCTTTCTCATCTTTATGGTGTTTAGTGTTTCTTGTGTTATCCAGTCTTGCTTCTTCCTTTCCTGGAATCCTAAGCATGATTTGCTACTTTCCTTATATATTGTTGAAACGGTGTTGAAATTCTGGTCTATATCATCAGTCAATGTCTTTTCCTGTCTTTTGGCAAATTGATATCGTTTCTTAATGTCGGCCGCAAAAGCTTTTCTGGTAAGGGGGTCCTTCAATTTGCTGATGTCAAACCTTTTCTGTGTAGTTACAGTTGGTCCAGCCCTTCTTAGTTTCACTTTCAGTTTTGCTACTACTAAATGGTGATCGCTTCCCACATCTGCACCTCTTCTTACCTTCACATCTTGTAATGCATGTCTCCATCTACCGTTAACCATGATGTGGTCTATCTGGTTTCTGTCCCGACCATTTGGTGATTCCCATGTTAACTTGTGAATTTCCTTATGTGGGAAAAGTGTTCCTCCAATGACCAGGTTGTTAATGCTACAGAAACTTATTAGCTTATCCCCATTTTCGTTTGCTATTCCGCTGCCGCATTTCCCCATTGTTCTTTCATTGTATGTATTGTGTGTACCAACTTTCGCATTGAGGTCTCCCATTATTATAACAAGATCATATCTAGGTGTGTCCTCCATTTCTTTCTGCAGTTGTTGATAGAATTCATCCTTGACCTCCTCATCGCTATCATTTGTTGGTGCGTAGCATTGTATTATTGTAGTGTTGGTGAATCTCCCTCTCAATCTCAATCGTATCAGTCTGTTGTTGATGGGTTTCCATTCCAGTAATGTCCTTTCTATCCCTTTCTGTAGAATAATGGCTACGCCTTCACTGTGCTGTCCATCCTCTCTTCCAGAGTAAAGTACTGTTTCTCCTGTTGCTGTTTTAACTTTTCCTGCCCCTGTCCATCTGCTCTCGCTTATCCCCAGGATGTGTAACCTATAGTTTCTCATTTCTGCCGTGACCTGTCTTAGTTTACCTGTCTCGTACATTGTCCTGACATTCCAAAATCCTATTCTTGTATCCTGTTTTGCGGTCAGGACATCCGTTTTCATGTCAGTGGCTTCCTTTCGGCTTTTACCACTGACAGTCATACGAGCCACCGACTCCGAATGTCCATCCCGCAGCAAAGTTTGTTCATTTGATGTTGTTTCCGTAACTTCATTATTTTTTTACATAGACAGGGGTGTCAGCCCTATGCTAAAACCCCCAACCTGGAGGACCAGGGTACCAGCTTTTGTCTGACCCCTACCCACACAGACCAGTCCAGCTTGGTTGAACCTACCAGGAGTAAAACTCCCACTGGCATAGCTCTGGGGATTGTCAGGGTACGCAAGCTGCCATACCGCTACAAGGTATAGGTACCATTGATGGCAGTCTGCCAAGAGTAATCTTGTGCAAATGTAGACACCTTTGAAGACCCATTTTAGATACTCTTAAGTTTTACCCACTCATGGACCACTACTGCAGAGCAAAGGGGAAGCAAATCCCGTGACCAGACGGACGGACGGACGGACGGACGGACAGACAGACAGACAGACAGACAGACAGACAGACAGACAGACAGATAGACAGACAGACAGACAGACAGACAGACAGATAGATAGATAGATAGATAGATAGATAGATAGATAGATAGATAGATAGATAGATAGATAGATAGATAGATAGATAGATAGATAGATAGATAGATAGATAGATAGATAGATAGATAGATAGATAATTTTTTTTAATAGCTTATGTACAAGAATGAAACATGTTGTCTAAGACATAGTAGAAGAGAAACCATCAAGACAGAACAGAAAAGTGACTGAAATAAAGAATCAAATGATGTTGTTGGCTAAGAAAATGATGTTTGGAAATAAAACTTTAAAAATCTACATTACTTATAAAAACTAAGTAATAAAGCATTCTACACAACCTTTGATCGTCCGGTTGACAGAGTAGTTAGAGAGGTACTCTCTCGCGGCAAATGTGTCGGGTTCGAATCACGGTACCGACACGCTCCAGTCTACCCAGCTGTAAATGGGTACCTGACTATGAGTTATGGAAGGAAAAGACAGCGAGGAAGGGAACGGATTCACCCCCAACTCTCGATGCTGGACCTAGTATGGTGAAGTCTCTAACACTTCACTCCCCTACGGTAGTATTTGCTATGAGACTAACCTTGACCTGTTCTACACTATCTTTAGGTTTAGGTTTTTTTAAGGACTATCTTCATTGCACACGGACAGCGCCATCTGTGCTCTGATCTCCTCCCTTAGATCACACAAGGAGGATCTCAGCGCAGTGCACGAACTCCGTAGCACTGGCGAGAATCCCAAATGTGTGTATATAATGTATAGGAATCACACATTCTATTAATATTTTTGTGGTGGGTAGGTTTCCTAATTTTTAAATTTTGCAAGGGCAGCGGATTGATACGCCTACTCTATACGATTTCCAACTGCCATGGGATTTTTAACGTGCGCAACTTGCACACGGGACCTCCTATTTTTTCGCCCTTATCCGAGAAGGCTAGGCATCCGATCTCACTACCCTTGAGACCAGGGGGGAGTATGACGTAATTAGAACCACTGGGTCTGAAAAAAATATTTCAATAAATTATAATTCCTCAACTGGGATTCGAAACCGGTATCTCTTGAATACGAGGCGAACCCCATACCTCTGAGCCACTCCGACCCCCTACACCATCTTTAACAACCAAGTAATACAATATTATGCATTAGATATAACATTCCGGTAATATAAAAATCCCACATTAACTATAAACACCCGGTAATTAAAAATTCTGCATTAGTTGACACGAGGTAATAAAATAGTTCTACGTTATCTTTAACTACTTAAGTAAATACTTTACACCATGCCAAACATTTAGAAACAAAATTAACTGCTAGGAGAATGATTTAAAAAACAAACATGAAGTAATAATTTTAGAGAATCCCAAAGTGGGGAGGGAGAACATAGCAGAAGTTATTAATTGACAATCAGACTTACAGAAGGGAGAGGTCGAGATAAGAACAGCTAGAAAATAAGCCATACCATAAACAGATATATACGCAGACAGATAAACAGACAGAGAGTCAGATTTATACATACAGACAGACAAACTGAGACAGACAGACAGACAGAGACCGAGACAGACATATAGAGACAAGCACACAGAGACCGAGACAGACATATAGAGACAGACAGACAGAGACTGACACAGACAGAGACAGACATATAGAGACAGACAGACAGAGACTGACACAGACAGAGACAGACTAAGACAGACAGAGGACGTTTCAAGATAATTGGAATGGTGGTATCACTTGTCTCTATATTGATGCCTAAAAATCCTTCTGATCAGATGTACAGCTGTTAAACTTCATAAATTAAAACATAAATATCTTCATAATTAATATAACTTCTATTAAACAATAATTTTAACATAATCACATAAAGCGTATGTAAACGTTTACATTCAAAATGGCTATTCCCTTCACAAATAACTTCAGTGTATAGTTAAACTTAATTTGGAAACTGTTTTTACTGCAAGGAAAAAAAACGAGGCAACAAAAACAAAACTTTCTCAGACGTTATGATCGTACATGCAGACATAAAATGGTTATGCTTCAACAAAGAAAATGTTTGTACCTTTATGAACCAGATATAAAATAAGACATATTAAGATATAAATCTTAACAACAACAACAACAACAAAATCACACTCTCACGAAGAACAACGTTATACCTTCATATCAGAATACCTAAACATTCACACACAAATTCAGACTCTCACAAAGAACAATGTTATACCTTCACATCAGAATACCTAAACCTTCACACAAACATTCACACTCTCACAAAGAACAAAGTTATACCTTCACATCAGAATACCTAAACATTCACACACAAAAATGATATAACATTATGACCAAAGAAGTCAGATTTTCAACAACAAAAAAACATCGTACAATCATAAATGTCCCGTATAATTCCCGGGGGTCTCTGAGGGGACAATGACGGAATAGGACTACTACTACTTCAACATTTTTGTAAGAGGGACCTAATGTGAGGTTAAACATGGGGTTAGTAACTTCATCATAGAAATGATGAGAATGGAGGTAGAGGCAGTTACAGCTGACTTAAGATGGCTGTCTGAGACTTTATTAACAAAGGCAGTTATTGTATCAGACTCACAGTCCATGCTTCGAAAGGTCCAAAATAGTTGGCTTCGACATGAATGGAAAACCTCCATAGAAGCATCGAATCTTCAAGAACTGATATGGATCTACTGTCCTGGTCATGCCGAGGTACGTGGCAATGAAAGCGCTGACAGAATAGCTTCAAGAGCACCCGTAAAAGGTGCATTGGGCATAGATAAGGAAGAAATACTAAGGGCAATTCATGTTCGTCTATTAGAGAATGACACTGCAATCGATGAATCATCAAGGCTAAGACGCTGGAATTTGACAAACGTAAGACCAGCAGGGATGGACGCATGAGAGGACGCATCCGCAGTGTATACAATGTCACGGTGACTGATAACACTGACAAACAACATTTTTCTTTCTTATATAAGAATAAGTGTTCTTAGGTCAGTTTCTTGCGCTGATTTCAAATTTGAAATCCGTTTATCTCTATCACATCGGGTTCTTAAGATATTTGTGAATAAATATATTTTTGGGAAACAGTTACTTGCTCCGTTTCATTTTTACTATATAAATTATTAAAAATTAATAAAATGCAAAATAATTCCACTTTTTATACTGCTAAAAGATGCATGACATATGTTACGCTATTTTTCAAATAGTTACTGTATTTTGAAATAATTCTGAGCAAAATATGGCTTCTAGAAGTTGTAGAAATTTGGCTGATCTGTTCTGTTACGTGTGCGGATATTTTACCGATCGTGTTCACCAGAAAAACTTTACACCATTATTAAAGAAAGCATATGAACTTTTTTTCGATTCGAAAGTTGATGATGCAAATAAATCTTGGAAGCCAAATGCAGTTTGTTCGACTTGTGCAAATACATTGGCAGGTTGGTTACGAAAATCGCCGAAGCATAAGTCGATGCCTGTTGGAGTGCCAGTAATATGGCGTGAACCGACAAATCAATCTACTGATTGTTACTTCTGCTTGACAAATATCCATGGTTTCACTTTTAAAACTAGAAAGTCTGTGGTTTATCCAAATATTGAATCGGTTTCGAAACCAGTGCCTCCTGATCCAATCACGTGTCCGATCCCAGTTCCACCAGAACAATATCCGTTGGACGTGAATGAACCATCAGAAAGTGATAGTTTACCTGCTTTAGAAACTAATTCTGACTCGGATTATATACCGGTGAATGATGGTGTTCACTTAATTAATCATTCAGAACTTTCAGATCTAATACGTGATCTCGCTCTTACCAAAGGACAAGTGGAATTACTCGGTTCGCGACTCAAAGAATGGAATCTTTTAGCGCCCAATACTCCGATATCTAAATTTCGTCATAGACACAGAGAACTTGTTCAATACTTTGAGATGGATGATGACATTTGCTATTGCAAAGATGTAAACGGTCTAATGGTGCACCTCGGTCATGAGCACATAGTTAACGAATGGCGACATTTAATCGACTCTTCCAAGACTAGTCTAAAAGCCGTGTTATTGCATAATGGAAATTTATTTTCATCAATTCCAGTCGCCTACTCTGTTCATATGAAAGAAACTTACGACAATATGGCTATACTTTTGGCAAAAATAAAGTACAATAACTACCAATGGCGGATTTGTGGAGACCTAAAGGTCATTGCAATTCTCACGGGCATGCAGACTGGGTATACTAAATTTTGTTGCTTCCTATGTGAATGGGACAGCCGCAACAGACAGGAACATTATGCAAGAAAGGTGTGGCGTATCAGGGATCGTATGCAGCTCGGGCATAAAAATGTAATACACGAGCCATTAGTTAACAAAGACAGCATCATTTTACCACCGTTACATATAAAGTTGGAGCTCATGAAGAATTTCGTAAAAGCGTTAGATAAAACGAGCAAAGCTTTCACTTATCTTCGAGAAAAGTTTCCGCAAGTTAGCGATGCAAAGATAAAGGAAGGTATCTTTGTACGACCTCAGATTAGGAAAGTTATTGCAGACAAACAATTCGAGAACTTGTTACATGGTAGTGTACTTCGCGCATGGATGGCATTCAAATCGATCGTCGATAACTTTCTGGGAAATCACAAATCTGTCGACTAAGTGCATATTGTTAAGCAGTATAGATGCATGTAGGTCAAGATGGCGGCGTGGTAGGCCGCACTTTTGTGTTGTGCATTTCATGTCGTCGTTTTGGAGTCTGCATCTGTGGTAACAGCCCTTAGTAAGGCTGTATGAGTTTGTAGTGTGTTTGGCTTTTTCTGGATTATGTTGCTAAGTATTGTAAAGATGAAAACATCAAGTTTGCCTATCATGTGAGTTCGCTGTTTGTGTTGATACAAATAGCCAAGATGGCGGTTTTATGATGTGTCGATCGGACAGTGTTTCAAAACATTACAGATTTATTGAGGGCTATTGTTACTGCTCCAGGTACATTTTTGTATGTACCTGCAAGGATACTTGGAGAGGAGATGGGCACCGCCAAGCAAACCTCTTGCCCACTGAAATGCTATGATGGAAAGTCAACTCAGTAATAATTTGCCGGATCGGCCGATGCCCGGATTAACAACGACCGCGCTCTCATTGCCCCTTGAGAGTGATAAGTCAGCGAATGGGGTACAAACACCTGTTTTGAAACTTCCAAGAGAAAGTTTTGTTGTTGGAACTTGGAATGTACGCACGCTATATGCGTGTGGAAAAGTCAAAGAACTAACACATGAACTTGTTAGATACTCGTGGGACATCCTGGGCCTAGCAGAAGTCAGATGGACAGGATTAGGTGAATCAATAACGGATGATGGTCACAAAATTTAGTTTAGTGGAGATGAGTCTAAACATCAGCATGGAGTAGGTTTTATCGTACATAAAGATAGATTGAACTCTGTCATCAGCTGCACCTCAATAAATAGCAGGCTTATCACCATTCGTATTGCAGCACATCCAAAGAACATCTCCATCATACAGGTATATGCCCCCACTACTGACTATGAGGATGAGGCAATTGATACATTTTATGACAATCTGGATGAAGCAATTAAGAAAATTCCAAAGAAAGATCTTCTCATCGTGTTAGGTGATTGGAATGCTAAAATAGGGCCAGATGCATACGGTCACTGGGCTGGTACAGTGGGGAGATTTGGAACAGTTGAAACCAACGATCGAGGACTAAGGCTACTAGAATTTGCCAGCAGTTATAAACTAACCATTGCAAATACACTATTTCCTCATAAGTTATCAAGAAGAACAACGTGGCATGCCCCAAAAACTGAGATACATGGCCAAATTGATTTTATTCTTGTATCCAAAAGATTCAAGTCCAGTATTAATAAAGCCAAGACTAGGACTTTTCCTGGCGCCGACATTGGTAGTGATCACGACATGGTATTGATGACGCTCAAGCTTAAACTTAAAAAGAACTATAATCAAAACAGATGTTTTCAGTTAAGATTCAATTTAGACAAACTGAAAGATCCAGAAATCGCGGGAATCTTTGAGGCAACTGTTGGAGGAAAATTCACAGCTCTCAACTTTTTGGAAGATGATATCAACTCAATCACAGAGAACATGAAAGACGTGCTCATTGAATCAGCAACAGAAATACTTGGTAAAAGAAAGAAAATAAACAAACCATGGGTTACAGATGACATTCTGAAGTTATGTGATACACGGCGGGAAATGAAAAAGGTTAAGAAAGAGGTTCCTGAAGCAGCATGGCAATACAGTATGGTGAATAAAAATATTAGGAAGAAAATGAAACAGGCCAAAGAAAAATGGGTAGCTGATCAATGTGAGTCCATTAATACGGGGCTAATAAAAGGTAACAGCAAGGCAGCTTTTGACACTTTAAGAAAACTATCAAAACCCCAACAGCCCAGGGTAACTGTCACAGAAGATAGCAATGGGGCTCTGCTCAATGAAAAAACAGCTGTAATGAGAAGGTGGACAGAATATTGTAAAGAATTATATAACTGTAAACTTGACACTGACTTAGGCATATTAAACAACATTAAGTGCGAAAACAGGGAACTCGGAAATGCAGCAATATTACGGGAAGAAGTGGAAGAGGCTATATGTTCGATGAAAGGAGGGAAGTCACCGGGTGTGGATAATATCCCAGCAGAGCTCTTGAAATATGGAGGACCAGATATAGTAAAAATCATGACAACAATTTGCCAGAAGATATGGAGTACAAAAAAATGGCCAAAAGAATGGACGCAGTCATTAGTAATACCGCTTCCAAAGAAAGGAAATCTAAAAATGTGCAAGAACTACAGAACCATTAGCCTTATTAGTCATCCAAGTAAGGTGATGTTAAGGATACTTTTGAACAGAATAAAAC
This sequence comes from Oreohelix idahoensis, assembly GCA_024509875.1. Taxonomy (NCBI): domain Eukaryota; kingdom Metazoa; phylum Mollusca; class Gastropoda; order Stylommatophora; family Oreohelicidae; genus Oreohelix; species Oreohelix idahoensis. Next base: position 21,159 of record JAMPIV010002720.1, on the reverse strand, counting down.
AGAAATCAGAAGAAATCTTGTCAGAGGAACAGGCTGGCTTTAGACCAAAAAGAAGTACCTCAGAACAAATCTTCAATATTAGATTACTTATCGAAAAACATCTCCAACATCAACACGATTTATACCATAACTTCATCGATTTCACAAAAGCCTTCGATCGAGTCTGGCATGAAGGCTTATGGCAAGTAATGAGAAAATTCAATTTTGATACTAACATCATAGATATCATTGAAGCACTATACAAGGACGCAAGCAGTGCTGTTTTTGCAAGCAACGACATTGGAGAATTTTTCAAAACAACTGTAGGAGTTCGCCAAGGATGTATTCTGTCACCAGTGCTCTTTAATATATATCTAGAACATATTATGCAGGAGGCTCTCTACGATTATAAATCAACCATATCGATTGGAGGCCGACCTCTGTGCAACCTACGTTTTGCTGATGATATTGATCTGATAGCTGGATCAGAGTCAGAACTTCAAGACCTTACCTCTAGACTGGAGAAAGTAACAAGAACGTATGGGATGGAAATTAATATAGAAAAAAGCAAGATATTGGTGAATAGCCATAAGAAACATGTTCCGACCAACATTACGTTAAATGGGCAAACGTTAGAAGAAGTTAACACCTTTAAATATCTCGGGTCCACTATATGTAGTGATGGAAGATCAAGTAAAGAAATCAAGACAAGACTTGAGATGGCCTCAGCTGCCATGACAAGGTTGAATGTGATCTGGAAAAGTAACATCAGTTTTCCTGTGAAGATCAAATTATACAAATCACTTGTATTATCTATTCTCTTGTATGGGTGTGAGGGCTGGACACTCACTGCAGATACGGAGCGAAGGATTCAGGCTTTCGAGCATAAATGTTATAGAAGAATTTTGCGCATTTGCTATAAAGAGCACAAAACAAATGTCTATGTTAGAGAGAAGATAAACACCTATGCAGGCCACCAAGAACCACTTTTGTCAATAGTGAAACGTCGAAAGCTTGCCTGGTTTGGGCATGTAACTCGTCATGACTCTCTTTCGAAAACGATCCTTCAGGGAACAGTCGAAGGTAAACGGAGAAGAGGAAGGCAGAGAAAATCATGGGCTGATAACATCAAAGAATGGGCAGGACACGGTTTTTCCACACTTGTACGCATTGCTGAGGATAGAGAGCAGTGGAGGACCCTGTCTGCTGATGCTTCCACCATGGCACCCCTACGACCCATGACGGGTTACGGAATGAGATGAGATGATAGATGCATACAGAATTATGGGCTGTAACATGTCCCTCAAAATTCATTTGCTCGATTCGCATCTTGACTTTTTCCCTGACAACCTAGGCGAAGTCAGCGATGAACATGGAGAACGATTCCTTCAAGATATCGCCGTAATGGAGTGACGTTATCAAGGACGGTGGCATGTGACCATGCTTGCCGATTATTGTTGGATGCTTCATCGCGATGTACCACATGCCATTCACCGACGAAAGTCGACTGCAAAGAAATTCAAGCCTACATAACTGTTATACTTCTTGTACGAATGATGTTGTAGTACTGTATGCGTTATTAAAAAACTTCAATTGCGTATGTCTAGAGATCCCGACCTGATAGAGAAAAACGGTTTGCAGATTTAAAAACAGCGCATTAAAATTGACCAGAAAAACAGAAATGTTAGAGGAAGAAAATTTTTTTTTTTTTTTGGTTAGCCAGTGTAATTTATTTTACCACCACGTCCCATTTTTTATTACTCTTTTAATGTTCTGGTTTCCTCGACTTTTTGTATTTTTCTTTCTTTTCGGATTTTACCTAAGTAGCCTATTATTCCCCTCTAAGACCCTACCCCGCGGCTTTGTTGTCGTTCTGGCCTCATTATAAATTCCCAACTGGTCAGTGGCGGTCAGCTCAGCTTACGATAATATTACCTGAGCTGCCCCTGGCGTTTGTCTGACCAGAGGAATGTCTCTTGCGCGTAACAGTGTTTGATCACGAGCGAGAGGGTTCCTTGAAGAAGCGGACCGCTAGCGGGAGGTACCCTTTGAGGCCTGGGTAACCGACGTCATCTCCGATTTAAGGGGAGATAACACTCACGTTCGTTCTGAGAGATTTGTTGTGGCCCCTGACCATAATATTATGTATTGTCTATCTGGGAAACTTTCTCGCGGTTGTTGCTTTTGATGTATACCTCTAGAATAACATTTGTCTTACTCTTGATTACGTTATACGCCGAACATCTGTAGAAACCGGCCATGCCAGGTGTCCTGGGGTAGCGTCATTTGTAGACTATAAAATTAGATAGATTTAATCAGTCAAGCACCCTCGTAAAGTTTTCCTGCCCGTGATGACAAAATCAGACTAAGCGACGTTAACACAGAACTAAATGTTATTGCCTATATGGTCTCGTCATTCTCGGGGTAAGTAGACATCTAGTATAATTTATATATATTCATGTTATCTTATATACCCGATAGGAGTGTGACTTGAATTCATTTAGAGGATTTCTCCCGGTAATTAATTCAGTGATAATGTAGCGCCGTCTACAGCCTTAGTTAACAGGAGAGCTTAAGCCAGGTGTCAGTGTTATTGTTTACAATGGGTTAATGGTAAACTTACGATAACAGACACTTACTAGGCGTAGAATCAGAGTAATCCGTTCAGTGCTTACCATGGGTTAAGAGTCGCCTAAAATAACGGTCATTACTGTAAGGAACTGTCAGCGGTGTAGGTTATTCACTTAAAACTGAATAGGCATGTGCAGGCACCATAACACTGAATTATAGGAGATAGTCACTTATTACTTTCTGATAGAAACTTCTAATGGTTGTGTGGACATTTTATATGCCTACTTGTGTAGTTAGACACCAGTTTATAACTTTCACAGAAAAAAAGCAGTCACCATCCATTGATAACATTATATCTTAGGTTTCAGTCACAACTGTATTATTATAGCAAAAACATTGCATTTTCCATGTATTCAATTTTAAGAGGTTAATACATTTCCTTTTTTTTTTTGAGTGTATCAACCCAAAAAGGGGGGGGGGGTGGAAACCATTTATTATTTAATGTCAAATGCTCTATTTTTATGTAAATTCACTTAATGTTGTAAGATGAATAGCATATCCAGTCAGCTGGAACTACATGGTTAGATATCCCTTATTTTGAGTTGGAAGAGGAAGAAGTAGAATTTGCTATCAGAACATTTACTGACAGGTACATGTGTGTACAAAAATATATTAGCCTATGCGGGCGCATGCTGATAAATTGATAGAGTGGAAGGAACAGGAGGGAGACTTATATGGATAAAGACAGCCCGAACCTATCATAGCAATGATTAAAATAATTCTAATCCCATAGTGGAGCATAACTGTTTAGCATAACGTTATTGTAATTTTATTGTTTGCTTGATGTAAAGGTCGTCTCTTTTTGGGTCTCAGTTTCAGGATATACTGCATTTTGCTATCGCAAGAGTCCAGTCAGGCGACGAACGTAACATTCTCAACGCTCTCACGGCTCCAGAACGCAATTAGCACAACGAGTTGTCAACCCCCATACCTGAAGCCAAACCCTTTTGCCAACGCCCATCCCTCTAATGGGAATTAAGTTCACGCAGTGTTCAACGAGCCATAGAAAATCTGGCAATCTCATTTTGCAGTAGTGGTTTCCTACTCGCCTTTTGATCACCAGTCAGAGCATTGTGGCTTACAACATATCTACCAGCCCAGTGTCTTCAGCAGAATCAAATACACCAGGTGTGTGCTTAAACGGAGCACCCCAGTTACCAATAATAGTTTAAGCCAGCCCAACCGGATTGTACACCAAGCACGCAGGCATAATTTCAGCGCCGGGATAATAGCGCAATGGACCATTTGTCTTAAAGTAACCTCGTCTTGTGTGTGTCCTTGGGTTATACAAAACCTCCGCACGTATTAGCGGCCAGTCGGATATAGACAGAGTATCTACAACTTATCTCGTTATTAGGGCGTAATCACCAGGCATGGATAGTGTCTACCTGCATTCAATAGTGAAAATTCATCCCCTATAGGAGGATATATATATATATATATATATATATATATATATATATATATATATATATATATATAATAATAATAATAATAGCCCCTTCAGTCATAACTGACTATGGGAATGCGCCCCTGAGGTGACAGCCCTCAGCTGCTTATTTTCCTGGTGCTCCTTTCGACGTTTTCTCCTCACCTATGCTTCTTGTGTGAGCCTCTCGTCCCGTGTTTTGCCGACACCTATAGGGTGAAGCTGGAGTGTCCTCTCCAGGGCGCGAGCTTGGGCACAGTTATATGGAGATCAAGCTGTTGCCCATGCAGCATGTTCCCCCTCTCCACACAGCCGGTAGATCCAAAGGAACGGCAGTAGCCGATACAGTTTGGTACCAGCCATGTCGCAGGAGTTGCCAGAATAATGTCGAATCGACATTAGACTGTCTTAGGGACTCCGACTCCGGATTTATCCTCAGGGTTTACTCCCGAAGCCAATTCCATAAATGGATATTCCCGCAAGGCAGCGGTGGTTTAAATTCAGAGTTCCTTCTCTTAGATAAGCTACCAACCAAGGATCACGAGCCCTATCTGCCCGAAATATATATCATACATCACGTAAGTACATCTGTACTTGTACACCCATATCTGTGAAAACAAACTTTCGTAAAAAATAAATAAATTATAAAATAAAACAAAAAGCATCAATTTTTGTCATGTAAGTACATCTCTAACTTGTACACCCATATATATAAAAAGAAAATGCGTAAAATATAAATAAATACAACAAAAAACAACGCATCATCATATGTCACGTAAGTGCATCTCTAAATTGTAAACCCATATCTATGAAAACAAACATTCTTAAAAAAAAAAAAAAGATAAATAACCGAAAAAAGAACGAAAGAACAAAAAACAAAAACGCATCAATCTATTTCACGTAAGTACATCTCTGAACTGTATATATATATATTTAACGACACTACCTGGAGTTCACTATCATTGTCGATTTCACTACAATTTTCTAACTCGACAAATACTCTTACACTTTAAGTCAACCACGACAAATGAGGGCTCAGTCCAGTATGAATCTCTCATAAGATTCTATCTTTATTCTTGGAGTTTAGTGTTCTGCAGATTATAGGAATTTTTATCCCCTAGACAAATCGAACTATTTCTTTTGGAAGAAGTCTGAACAGCGTTTTTTCTCCACAGCAATCATAAATCTTAAGTTACATTTATTGTTCATTTTACACATGACACAGCTGGTTAAGGTTGCTGGTATCACTGCTGAGTTTTGGGTTAGAAAATCTGACGAATATTGTTGTTAAAGTCAGAAAAAAATTTTTTAAGGGTTAAATATTTTTTCCAGGTAGTAGCTCTTTAATCTGAGATAAGAAGCTACAGATAGTCAGTTACTACCTTGCATCTGTACCAAGGGAGGGTGTTCATTCGGATGATAGTAACCAATCCTCTCAATAGCTAAGTACTGACAGAAGTGGGGTGAAGTGATGATAATAATTTTACATCACTTACATTTTTTTGGAGTTTTTGGGGTTTTTGCTTGTCGCAATCAGAGTATCTAGAAACTTTTCGATTTTTTAAACTTTTCCCATGCTAGCCTAGATGTTATTGATTATTAAGTGTTAATTCACAAGGAAATTAATCAGCACCTAGTGGACTAGGTAACTAAGATCTCTAGGTTTATTCTTCTATAGTGTTTGCTTACCCTGATATAATGGCCGATCTAGTTAAAGTGCATAGGATTACACTTGAGGTAGCTGAGTACATGGAGTTCGATGATAGCGAGACTCAGTCCCTTCTAGAATATGCAGAGATCCTGCAGAGGCAGTACGAAGTAGACGACTTATTCGTAAACCGTTTAGCCTTGGCATGGCCCTGTGCAAAAGCTGGAGACAGCGAAGCAGTCATCCGAAATTATGTAGAAGAAGCGATGAAACAGGACCAGAAATGGGAAACAGAAAGACAAGAACGGGAAATAGAACGACAAGAAAGGGACAAGAAATGGGAAACCGAACGACAAGAACGGGAAAAGCAGCTACAAGAACAGTACAAACAATTTGGAGATGAAAAGACAAGAAAGGGACAGAGAAAGCCAAGAAAGGGACAGGCTACACCAAATCAGAATGAATGAACTGGAAAGCCAAATCCGGAGGATGGAAACAGATACTAAATGTAGTCACTCTAGTTCCACCGCTATTGCGCCCTTATCGGACAACGCCCCTGTAACCATTGCACCCCTGAAAAATAACTTGCCCGCTAAAACTGCGCCCCAACTCCAGAAAATTGACTTTCCTTTGGACTTGGATCCGAAGCCCAAACAAGGACAGGTTTCATGTCGGGACAGCAGCCCAAAAACCACGGGAAAGAGTACGAAACGATCCCAGACGTGGAAACTGCACAAAAGTGGGACAGGTGCTAACAAGCATTATAATTCGGATAGTTACCGGTTGCCAGCCGGAGAACCCCGAACCTCTCATGCTCCAGATGGAGCACCACTTAACCGACACGTGACGTCGAGAAAAGGGAGCCAAATCCTATCACGTCATATTTCGCAAGCTCCCCGGCGGGACAGCGAAAATCCATATGCAGAGGCGCATCCCTCCAACTCAACGATCGGAGAAAGAAGGTGCCGCCCCTCTCATCACCCTGAGCTGCTAAGGTGCAAGAATGAGGCGCCTTCTAAAAGAGTTTAAGTTTCCAAATTGTTCCAAGGAACTCTGGAAAAAGACACCGAGAGCTTTGTCTCGGGCACTTCGCGATCTAACGGGATCTTAAACCGTCCAGTCCTTTGCTTGCAGTCTGCGGAGCCTGTAACCCAGGAAGTAGATCTGTCAATGCAGGACATCGGCCAACTGATGCCATTAACTTCCTCAGGGGAGGGCAAAGTTGACGTTTTTAGTGGACACAGGGCTTCAGACGAAGTGATCCCTGGTATTCCACTTGAGTCTCACATACTTCTCAAGGCAGAAGACAGTGAGGAAAGCTGCCTTACTACTTTACAAGGAGCTATTGTTGACAGCTCTGGCTTACTTCATGTTGGTAGGGGTAAAGCGACTCAACCAATTCTGCAAATCTCAGATAATACCTATCTTTCTCCAAAGATAGAAGCTACTGAACTCTGTTATGATTCAGTAGAACCCCAGAATGCGATCGAAGACTCTACGCTTCAGGCATCAGAGTTCTCTTATTGTAATCGCAATATTCCAGCTGTCTCAACCCCGCTGACGCACAGCAACGTAGTCGCCTACGCCAGGCCACTACCGAGCAACTTGATCATTTCCGTTGACCAAGCCAGAATTGTGAGAGGCAAGGAAAGTTCCAAACCCGCCTTTAGACGGCACAGGTCTGATGATTGATCAACACTCCCACCGAAGCAGGGGAGTAGGTGTGGAGAGGCAGAAGGAGAAATACGCGACCGTTTCTTCGGCCAGCAAACTGCTTCATTTGCCGACTCGGGTTACACGCGCGCGAAAAATTCCGGTAGGCTGCAGCTATCTCAGGTCAGTTAAGTACACGCCCGTGACACGTAAACACATAAGGAAACGTAAGCACCCCGAGTCCAGCAATGATTTCACTGTATGTAACAGGCGGATTACCTATGCAGTGGTCAGTGCGGCGCCTAAACTCAAAACAATTACGGATTTTTATCCGGATGATAAACAGGCAGAGCGAACTATGTAACCAAGGTCAGGTTCACAGGGAAAGGAAATACGTCAGGGTCGAATGGTCTAGCAAAATCCCATTTGCCGAGCGACTACTAGACAGAGGGAAGAAAAGAAATGAACTCGTAGCCATACGGACAGACAGACAGAAGTTGAATACGAATTTGGCTTATGAGTATAGAATGTTTCAAGGACATATAACGGACGTCTATGGAAAAGGTAAATTACTGTCCTTTAGTCCGTAGTGCACGAACTTTAAACGGGGGTGGGGGGAAACTTGTCACGGTGACTGATAACTTATTTTACCACCAGTCCCATTTTTTATTACTCTTTTAATGTTCTGGTTTCCTCGACTTTTTGTATTTTTCTTTCTTTTCGGATTTTACCTACGTAGCCCATTATTCCCCTCTAAGACCCCACCCCGCGGCTTTGTTGTCGTTCTGGCCTCATTATAAATTCCCAACTGGTCAGTGGCGGTCAGCTCAGCTACGATAATATTACCTGAGCTGCCCCTGGCGTTTGTCTGACCAGAGGAATGTCTCTTGCGCGTAACAGTGTTTGATCACGAGCGAGAGGGTTCCTTGAAGAAGCGGACCGCTAGCGGGAGGTACCCTTTGAGGTCTGGGTAACCGACTTCATCTCCAATTTAAGGGGAGATAACACTCACGTTCGTTCTGAGAGATTTGTTGTGGCCCCTGACCATAATATTATGTATTGTCTATCTGGGAAACTTTCTCGCGGTTGTTGCTTCGGATGTATACCTCTAGAATAACATTTGTCTTACTCTTGATTACGTTATACACCGAACATCTGTAGAAACCGGCTATGCCAGGTGTCCTGTGGTAGCGTCATTTGTAGACTATAAAATTAGATAGATTTAATCAGTCAAGCACACTCGTAAAATGTTCCTGCCCGTGATGATCAAATGAGACTAAGGCGACGTTAACACAGAACTAAATGTTATTGCCTATATGGTCTCGTCATTCTCGGGGTAAGTAGACATCTATTATAATATATATATATTCATGTTATCTTATATACCCGATAGGAGTGTGACTTGAATTCATTTAGAGGATTTCTCCCGGTAATTAATTCAGTGATAATGTAGCGCCGTCTACCGCCTTAGTTAACAGGAGAGCTTAAGCCAGGTGTCAGTGTTATTGTTTACAATGGGTTAATGGTAAACTTACGATAACAGACACTTACTAGGCGTAGAATCAGAGTAATCCGTTCAGTGCTTACCATGGGTTAAGAGTCGGCTAAAATAACGGTCATTACTGTAAGGAACTGTCAGCGGTGTAGGTTATTCACTTAAAACTGAATAGGCATGTGCAGGCACCATAACACTGAAGTATAGGAGATAGTCACTTATTACTTTCTGATAGAAACTTCTAATGGTTGTGTGGAAATTTTATATGCCTACTTGTGTAGTTAGACACCAGTTTATAACTTTCGCAGAAAAAAAGCAGTCACCAGCCATAGATAACATTATATCTTAGGTTTCAGTCACAACTGTATTATTATAGCAAAAACATTGCATTTTCCATGTATTCAATTTTGGGAGGTTAATACATTTCCCTTTTTTTGTGTATCGACCCAAGGGGGGCGGATACCATTTATTATGTAATGTCAAATGCTCTATTTTTATGTAAATTCACTTAATGTTGTAAGATGAATAGCATATCCAGTCAGCTGGAACTACAGGGCTAGATATCCCTTATGTGGAGTTGGAAGAGGAAGGAGTAGATTTTGCTGTCAGAACATTTACTGACAGGTACATGTGTTTAAAAATATATTAGCATATGCGGGCGCATGCTGATAAATTGATAGAGTGGAAGGAACAGGAGGGAGACTTATATGGATAAAGACAGCCCGAACCTATCTTAGCAATGATTAAAATAATTCAAATCCCATAGTGGAGCATAACTGTTTAGCATAACGTTATTGTAATTTTATTGTTTGCTTGATGTAAAGGTCGTCTCTTTTTTGGGTCTCAGTTTCAGGATATACTGCATTTTGCTATCGCAAGAGTCCAGTCAGGTGACGAACGTAACATTCTCATCGCTCTCACGGCTCCAGAACGCAATTAGCACTACGAGTTGTCAACCCCCATACCTGAAGCCAAACCCTTTTGCCAACGCCCATCCCTCTAATGGGAATTAAGCTCACGCAGAGTGCAACGAGCCATAGCAAATCTGGCAATCTCATTTTGCAGTAGTGGTTTCCTACTCGCCTTTTGATCACCAGTCAGAGCATTGTGGCTTACAACATATCTACCAGCCCAGTGTCTTCAGCAGAATCAAATACACCAGGTGTGTGCTTAAACGGAGCACCCCAGTTACCAATAATAGTTCAAGCCAGCCCAACCGGATTGTACACCAAGCACGCAGGCATAATTTCAGCGCCGGGATAATAGCGCAATGGACCATTTGTCCTAAAGTAACCTCGTCTTGTGTGTGTCTTCGGGTCATACAAAACCTCCGCACGTATTAGCGGCCAGTCGGATATAGACAGAGTATCTACAACCTATCTCGCTATTAGGGCGTAACCACCAGGCATGGATAGTGTCTACCTTTATTCAATAATGAAAATTCATCACCTATAGGAGGATATATATATATATATATATATATATATCTAAAGACACTACCTGGAGTATTAGTCGTGGCCCCTCAAAAACGGAAGGATTGAATACTCTGTTTATTTATTTCTGAATGTTCTACAGGTTTTATGTTGGTGGTTTGTGGTTTCGTTGGTGTGTAATTTCATATTTGTATACTCAATGTGATTATTGAGACTGTTCTGTGTTGTTGTGATGATGTGCATTATTTTCATATATATTTCTTCTTTAATAAATTTTACTCATTTATTAACGCGCTGTTCACGACCCTTTCATCCATAATTAATATTACAAGCTCTTTACTATAGTCTCTATTTTGACAAGAGAAAAAGAGAGAGAGCGGGCGGTGCTTAGACTATATAAGTGTGTTGAGGCTTGGAGAGAGAGATAACTTTTAATAAATCTTCTTCCAGGTTGGTCTCAAGTCCACCCCCTATTTACACCTTATCTACGTGTAATCTATAATTTTGCCAGTTCACTATCATTGTCGATTTCACTATAATTTTCTAACTCGACAAATACTCTTACACTTTAACTCAACCACGACATACAACCAGTGCGCAACAGGAACAATTAGCATTCATACCTTTCGACATTTGCTGAGGGAGACTGAGCACCTATGGGTTTGCACGGAGTGCAATCACGTCGATTCTGATTAACATTAACATTAATAGCAACTTTATCATGGAAAATAAATTGCTAAAAAAAGACATGAAAGCTTTGATGCAAGTGGTCTATCTGCATCGGTGTCTCAATGCTCCGTCAGAAAAGAAAAAAGGAAAAGAAGAAAACCCTCATAAACAAAGTAGCATAGGATGACTAGAAAACTAGCCATACCATCACAAACTTATGTAGTAAATTCACTAAACCCTCACAGACTAATACAGTAACAACTTCATAAATAGAACGCTTAAACCTTATTGCACGACATAAGGACGATTAGACCATCTACTAACACATGCAAGCAGCAGTCATGATTGGACGCTGTTACTTAAAGGTGTCGGTGTCACAGGAGTTTGGATCATAAATTGCCTATATCCTCTTCTTTTTCCTTCACCCATATTCTCTAATTTTATTATCGCAGTTTACCTTTTTCCTGTATTTTTTTTTTTTTGCATCCATTCGTTTGCGAAAAATATTTTCATCCTCATTCCTAACGTTTACCTGTTTCGTTTCTAATACTAGAAACGCAATTATTGCATAAGACGTGAAGTCCCTGGGCGGACTGACATTAGTGTTAGAACATGTCCCAGCAGACAGCTGTCTACAGTTTCCCCCTGGGACGGTGTTTCTTCGGCTTAGTTTCTGGGCCTGTAGCGTGAAAATTCACTTCGCCGGACATGGCCGGCAGACGGATTGTCTACATTTTGCAGCAATTATGAGAGCTTTCGTCAGAATAGCTCCGGCGGAGTGTGGAAATCGCCCATGCACTGCAGACGGTTGTCTGAGATTTGCAACTGACACGCGCACTCTCGGTCACTGATGGCAGTTACGGCATGCTGATCAGCGTGAGGCGTGAAGTAGAGAAGTGTCAGTTCATGGGTGTCTTCTAGTTGACGTAAGGTGTTTTACACGTACAAGGGGAGATTATTTCGTTTGCGAAATAAGTTGAGGCTTTTGTCTAATTTTAAGATATTGGCCCGAGTTTGAAACTAACTTCACTCATTCTCCATTTTACAGTAGACGTGGTCACTTCGTTCTAGAACACTTAAACTTATAAGTGATGTCTCTTAGTTTCGTTGTGATACGTAGTTCTGTTTGAGGTAAAATATTATATCTAGTATATCTAGTATTTGGCGAAATGTTTAAAGTGGTTAATCGCTTATTTATTTCCCTAGTTAGATTTGGTGCAGAGCGATTAATTTATAAGTCTGTATTATTTTATAGTGACGCATACAGTGGAAAGCAGAATAAATTATATTTCTAGCTTAACAAACATGTAGCCATAATGAATTTAATTTAACTGTTAACTACTCAGTCGAGTATATTTCTCTAAACAAACTTATAAATGCTAGATGCATCATGAGTGGTGACGGAAATATGCAGATATTCCTAATTCATGATGAGGGATTTTTTTTTATATAACTTATTTCACGGGAAGCTTTAAATATAAGTCAAGCTGTAGGCTTGCCGTTTAAAATGTAAGATTATAACGAGTACATATTCTGTATAGTATATTATATGTTGTTTTTCTTCATTCAGTGAATACTGGGGTGAACCCAACTTGCCGGCGTTTAGTAAAGAGACATACTTGTGAGAAGCATAGACATTTCCTATCTTTAACCACGTGGGTTTTTTCAAGTAACACTGGTCTGACAGTGCATGTGCCATCAGAGATAAACAGTAATACCAATCCCACTAACGGTTGCTAAAGACCAATGTTTATACTGGGCTTCTGAGCCAGTTCATATTTCTTCTCAAATTGAAATATACATGCTGCCTGGCGGCGAGAATAAATTTCAAGAAATACCATTAACATTTCCGACATTATCGAAAGAGTGGATAGTGAACCAAGACTATCTGTTGAGAGCAGTTGTCCACTGGTCAACTTTTTCCAAAGTAAGGGAATCCTCGTGTTTTAGACTCTGTGTGCCAGTTTAAAAACGCTTACCCAAAACTGATTCAAGTGACATTAACAGTAAATCTAAAATTTACACTGGTAAAGTGAACGCTCCCCGAAGACAGTAGAAGAAACCTGTATTTGCAGAGCTGGGATTCGCTTTATCCAAAGAATCCAGATTCACTGTAGAGAAGTGTCCTAAGGTTGCGCCAGACGGTGATCAACATCAAGTTTTTTTAGGTAAGCATGAAAGCCAGGGTACCCTGATGAAAGAACCGAGTGAAAGTGACGGAAGGATGTTCGTTGTTTAATGCACTCACTTTGTAACTTTTCCTTATGAAAGACTTGCTGCTTAATTCAATTGTTCCTTTAGAATAGATACTGCTGTCATAAGTCAGTTCTTACCTTCAAGAAAGGGGACAATATTAGACCCTAACCATATGCATATATAACTCTTTGGGCCATCATCTGTCATCCTAACGGGGCTGTGGGCTAAACCTAGAGTTAAGATCATAACGGGGCTATCATCCTTGTAGCATTTTCTTGAATTTTATGACTTTTTGTATATATTTTCCTTGATGTATTTTTTTAGGTGTTGTGAGAAGATTTTTTTAGATGATAATCTCTTTTGAACTAAATCAGTGCGTTGGTCAGCTCGTTCTAGTATATATATATTCATTGTTATAGATTTCCGACGTCTGTGTGTTTAACTGTCGTCACGTGTATGTGCGTGCCCGTGAGTAGATAGAAATATATGTAATATATATATCTGTGTTTAGACTGTCTGACGCCTTTAAAGCTGTCGTAGAGGATAGGTGAAAGAGAGAAGATTTCCTCGATTTTTTTCAGAGACAGCCTCTATATCACAGTCTATCATCTCACTTGTGGAAATTCTATTTCTTTTTACTAACTCTCAATGTGTCTATCACCTATTCAAACCTATTCAGAAGGGACCATCCCAAGTCTTAATTCTCCTATCAAAAATCTACGACAGTCGGCACGCTGCATTTATTCCAGAATGTTCTCCGCATTAGTGCAGTGAAGAATTCATTCAGGCAGAAAAAAGATGGATAATAAAGTGTGAAGATGCCTTGTTTTTTGCAGTGTTTCTGTTTAGAGATTACAAGTTAAAGGTGTATTTTCGTGAAATAGATTTATTTATTTATTTTGTACGAAATGTTTTTTTTCTCCTCATAGATGTGGTTTATAAGTTAGAGAAGTACTTACGTGATGTTTAAAATGCGTTGTTTTGTCAGTATATCTGTTCAGAGATGTGGGTGTACAGTTCAGAGATGTACTTACGTGAAATAGATTGATGCGTTTTTGTTTTTTGTTCTTTCGTTCTTTTTTCGGTTATTTATCTTTTTTTGTTTTTTAAGAATGTTTGTTTTCATAGATATGGGTTTACAATTTAGAGATGCACTTACGTGACATATGATGATGCGTTGTTTTTTGTTGTATTTATTTATATTTTACGCATTTTCTTTTTATATATATGGGTGTACAAGTTAGAGATGTACTTACATGACAAAAATTGATGCTTTTTGTTTTATTTTATAATTTATTTATTTTTTACGAAAGTTTGTTTTCACAGATATGGGTGTACAAGTACAGATGTACTTACGTGATGTATGATGACGAGCAGTTTTTTTGTGTTTTTTTTTTTTTTTTTTTTAAACAAATGTTTGTTTTCAAAGAAATTGATTTAAGAATCAGAGAAACGTACGAAAATTTCTTTCTGACAAAAAAACGTACGAAAATTTCTTTCTGACAGAAATACGAACGAAAATTTCTTTTTGAAGAAAAACGTACGAAAATTTCTTTCTCACAGAAAAACGTACAAAAATTTCTTTCTGACAGAAAAACGTACGAGAATTTCTTTCTGACAGAAAAACGTACGAAAATTTTTTTCTGACAGATATGGCTTTACAAATCAGAAGCTGTACTGGCGTGGCGAATTAAGACCATTAATCTACGAACATTTCTATTCAGAGATATGGGTTTACAAGTCAGGGATACACTTACATGATGTATGATAATGCTTTTCTTTATTAAATGTTTGTTTTCAGAGACACGGGTTTACAATTTAGAGATGTACTCAGTGGCGGATCTACTATGAAACTAATGAAGCTTAAGCTTCAGGGCCCCTAATCCCGGAGGGGCCCCAAAAGCGACTTTAGTCCACATTGCTTAAAAATGTTGGGTCTACTGTATGAGAAGGGGTTTTTTTTTAATAATAATATTAATAATATACTTGTTAAACTCTTTCTTTGTGTGTAGTTGTTAACTCATACTGGCTACTAGTTGTTGAATCATGCTTTATTTGCTAAATGATGTGAATGTCCACCAGTGGATAAATGTAGATGTTGGGACTGGTGTAGTAAAGTGTAACGATTGTCAACTCATCAAACCCAGCACAGTTTTGGTCATACAGGTCATCTTGTCCTGGAACGTGATGAGGCTCCGACAAGAATGTGAGTGTAAACAATGAGTGTGTATCTGAATGTCAGTACGCGAATGGTAGAATGATTCGATAGAGTTGACAGGTTGGTAGTACATCACTCATACTCACACTGTTCGAATTCAAGAAGTACTGGAACTACGGTGGTCTTTTTATAACATTTAATGGGACGCACACTTGGACAGTACGTGTATGGTTACAGGAACAAATGTCGACATAGACAGCATAATGTTGATCACAGGAATATCATCTTAAGTTAGCATTCATGCTTGGCAAATATCATAATGGAGCATTCGTAAATAAGCATTCAGCGTTCCATCATGTAAATCATCTGGCTTTACTGACTGGGCACGTCAGACCATAACCAATACATAGGAAGGCTCCTAGACCTAACCTCGTCTAGCGAATATTCCTTCACGTAAAGTTCAATATATATATATTTCATAATATAGGAATCCCAGACATGGGTTCTCACATGTAGCAGTGATCTCTTGGTTCATCGAGCGATAGTACAGGCATCCCTTTTTCTCACTCGATAAATACAAAGTATATGAATTTCAACATGGCTGTTCTCTCTCTCGTGAGCTTCACTCACTATAGAATATAGACCAAAATTAGTCATTCATTAAATGTCCTCATTTCTTCATAGGTTCTCTCATAGAGGTAATTGAATAATATCATACAATCCAGTGCTGATACATAGGAATGTCTTCTTCCTTTGAATGGATATTCTTTTTAAAAGTACCACTGTGCATCTGCTTATCAACAACGATGGCGAAGCCCAAGTTCATAATAAATTGTGGTTTTACCTTTTTATGCGAAATATAACTTTGCCATTCCTTGGCAAAAGAGAATAAACACTGGGGTAAAGTACATACAACATGTCTAAATGATTATCACTTTTCCCCATCCATATATAGATCACTATTTCGGCAAAAAGCCTGCTACAACAAAACTCGGCATCCTCACAGGATGACAGCCATGGATCACACCCCTTGCTAGCGATACTTCCGCTGCATAGCCTTTGACCTTTTCTAGCGACAACCAAATTAGTTCGACTTAGAAATGCAAAGATATCCATATATAAGACAGACTCGTCCTACTCATACAAACACTACGTATAAATTCAGGCCATAGATATACTGAAGCAAGAACAATCTATTCCTACCCAGCCACAGAATAAATCGCAGTAGGCCTAGAGTCGTCTGCGGAGTCCGATCGAAGATGACAGAACTATTTTCAAGGGAAGCAACCCAAAAATGACTTCTCCTTAAGCACTTAAAAAGGAAATACTTTGCTTACAAAATATTTGCGAACATAATAAGAATATAAATGTATTATATTGCAAGATAGTAAAAATTGCCCTTTACAGTCTTACCACACCTCCCGGGAAAAAAAAAATAAAATTTTTTTTTTTAAATACATCTAGGAGCACCGTAGAATAGGCTCACAACGCAAGAATACTGCGCAGATGAAAATATCAGGAATAACTATAATTCCTAATATGACTGGTGAGAATATATATCTCAAAATCTGAGAGAAATTGTTTCCCTACGAATAAATGTTTCCAGGAAGGTGTGATGTACGTATAATACAATTCTGGTAATTATACAATGCATACCAAAAATTCACACTATAATCTTAAATTTATGATTTATGAAGAAACAATCATCAAAGAACAGCGGTGAATTAACATCAATAAACCGCTAAGTAGCGATACCATCATTCTATTATTAAATTACAAATGTGTATCTTAGTAAAGAAACAAAAAATAACTGTTGTAAAGTTATACATATTAAAAAGATCCAATATTTAACAGTTAAGTGGCATCATGTGGGCATCTGGACAGAATGTCCGCCATCACATTTTCTGAACCACGGATAGCTCGTACCGAAAAATGAAAAGGTTGAAGAGCGATTGCGTATCGAGTTGATCTCGAGCTCTTCAAGTTCTTACTTTGGATAGCCGTAAGAGCTTTTTGGTCAGTTTCCACTACGAAATGCGCGCCCAGAAGGAATCTTTGGAGTTTGAGAATTGACCAAACCATTGCCAATAATTCACGGTCTAAAACCGAGTAATTCCTTTCTGCAGCATTAAGTTTTCTGGATATATACATTACAGGATGCAGAGTTCCAGAGTACTCTTGCATTAGTGCCGCTCCAATCCCAGTGGATGAAGCGTCACTACGAAGAACAAATGTCTTATCTGTTGTAGGTAACACTAAAATAGGTGGTGATGAAAACATAGTTTTGATCTTCTCTAGTGAAGATTGGCATTCATGAGACCAGTGAACCATGTTAGGCGACCCTTTCTTTAATAGTGTAGAGAGAGGTGCCATGATAGAGGACAGATTCGGAATGAAACGTCCATAAAATTGTATGAGACCTAAAAGACTTCGCACTTGCTTTTTAGTCCTAGGGATAGAGATGTTAAGTATCTTAGTGATATTATGGTCTTCTGTCTTCAAGAAACCGTGACCTACTCGATGGCCTAAGAAAGCAATTTCGCTAAAGCCAATACAAGCTTTAGATGGTTTTGCTGTCAGGTTATACTCACGCAGAGTTGATAATAATTCAACTAACCCTGAATAGTGATCTTCCCAAGTATCGCTGAAAAGACAGATGTCGTCTAGATAAGCAATGACATCTGACCGATACGATAGGATTCGACGCATCATGCGTACAAATGTAGCTGGTGCGTTCATAAGGCCGAAAGGCATAAAATTCCATTGGAAAAGGCCTCTGGGAGTAGAGAAAGCGGTAAGAGGTTTGGCGCGTTCGGATAATGGAACTTGCCAATATCCTTTAGACAAATCAAGTTTAGTGAAAAAATGCGATTTAGAAAGACGAGTAAGTAACTCTTCTAGTAAAGGCATAGGTTCAGCATCGAACTTCGTAACTTGATTCAATTTGCGATAGTCAACGCAAAGACGTATGTTATTGTCTTTTTTTCGAACAATAACCATCGGCGAAGAATATGCAGAAGTGGATGGTTCGATTATTTGTAAATCTATCATTTCATCCAACTCCTTTTCAACCTGTGTTTGGAAATGTATAGGGATAGGATAAGGTCTAACCCTAATTGGAGTATGTTCAGTTAGAACAATGTCATGCTCAATGACATGAGTTTGTCCAGGGATGTCAGTGAGGACATCCTGAAATGTTTGTAACATAGACGAAACTTGTCGCCGTTCTCCTAGAGACAAATCAGGAGAAACAGTAACGTCTTTCCATGATTCACTAGAATGAAGTGGGATCATTGGAAGCGGAAGATTAACATCCGAAAAACTTGTTTCCTCATCCTGTATTACAGACAGTGATGAGTAATGACCATGTTTGACATGAGAATCGTCCGTTGCCTGGAAAATAGGCTGTAGATAGTCAGGACGTTCATGGAACTCCGTAAGCATATTGATGTGGAAGGTTTTATGCTTCCCGTTAATATCGACGATGTAGTCAACATCTGAAATTTTCGATATTATATCGTACGGACCTTTCCAACTAATAAGGAGTCTATTTTCACGACAAGGTAGCAAAACAAATGCTTTGTCACCAGGACAAAGTTGTCGTAAAGTTCTCTTCTTATTAGCAAATTGTCTTGCCTTCTGCTTAGCAAATTCAGAAGAGGACGTTGCCAATTTGCATGCTTCGATAATCTTTTGTCTCAGCGCGATGACATACTCGTAAGAAGATTTTGTGTCATCGTCAATATTGTCAGCTGTTATAAGATCATGCAGCAAAGACATTGGGCCGCGCGGTCGCGCGCCAAAGACAAGTTCAAAGGGAGAAAACCCTGTATGTTCATTGGGGACCTCTCTGTACGCGAAGAGGGCCGCGGGTAAAACCCTATCCCAATCTTGAGGATGATCCTCAGTTATCTTCCCTAATAAGTTCTTAAGTGTTCTATTTAGTCGCTCGACCATCCCATTGGACATAGGATGATAGATGCTACTCAAAGATCTCTCTATCTGTAGAGTAGACATTACTTGAGACATGGTATCCGATATCAGTTGGGTGCCATGATCTGATAATATTTCTCCGGGGAATCCCAGCCGAGAAAATATAAGCCAAAGAGCATCTGCAATGTCAGCGGTAGTAATGCTCTTTAGAGGGATAGCCTCTGGCCAACGTGTGCACATGTCTACACACGTTAAGATAAACTGATGTCCTCTAGCAGATTTGATCTTGAATGGACCAATGATGTCTATCGCCATTTTCTGGAATGGACGAATAGGAATATCTGCAGCCTGAATAGGCGCAGCATGACGAGGACCTTTGGATTTGACTTCTTGACATACTTTACAGGATCGACAATAGATCCGTATGTCCTTGTTCACAAAAGGCCAAAAGAAAGCCGCAAGAACTCTTGACTTTGTACGGGAAAAACCCATGTGACCAGCACACTGAGAGTCGTGTGCATGTTGTAAGATCTTAACTCTCAAATTCTTGGGTACAAGAATCTGAGAATGACTTGACTTAGTGGAGTCTTGCACCATACGTACAAGTACGCCATTCTTCATTGTAATCCAAGATTTACAATTTGAATCTTTATTCGGATCACCTTTCGTTACAAGAGTGAAGAATTTCTTAAGAGTCGGATCTTCTTCTTGTTGTTTTATAAACGAGTCACGAGAAATTACCAAGGGATCATCTTGGTTATGCACTTCATTATCTTCAACAGATGAAGTTTCAGGCATATTGAGAGCTTGAGCTCTAGTGACTACCGCATTAGCAGATTGCATATTTTGATTTTCCCAAACGGAAATTTGCTCCGGAGTGCATTCTTTGACTCCGTGAATGCGACCGATGATAAGATCAGCGATCGGATTCGGCAAAAGACATGCGTGTACATCTCCTGTGAAGAAAGGAGTAGCAATCCTAATGATAGCGGTAGAGTATTTCTCTATGGTGCCGCCAAATGTTACGCATTTGACTACTTTGCCTGTAGAATGAGAAGGATCTATGAGTGACTGCCTAACCCCAATAGTTGTGCATCCAGAATCAAAAAGTACTGAGACTGGATTGTCATTTACTAAACCTTTGTGTAAGACAAGAGAACCTCTCCCATCATGCGCGATTGACGCAGGAAGAGCGGGAAGAGGATGGCCACAGCTTAAAGTAGACACTGTGGTTGGCTCAAATAATGTTTTGCATTGGGGGCACTGAGATGCTCTCCCAAAATCAAAAGCGGCACATGCCATATTATTAGAGTCATCATTATCTTTATTTTGTTTATAGGCTTCGTGGGACTCTTGCTGTGCAGAGTTCGCCTGGTAATGAGCTTTATGTTTTTTGAATTGTGCTCTACCTCTGTTATTATTGCCTCTGTACTTATCATTGTTTCCACTATTATAACCTCTACTCGGGTTTGAATCATAGCTCCTTTGGTTACTATCATCATATTCATTATAATGAGTATCTCGGTAATTATGATCCTGTTGTCTCCATGAAGGAAAACTTGGATAGTTTCTAGAATGACTTCCTTTGCGAAAGTTCCTGTAATTATGACCACCCCTGAATCGAGGGCTGTCAGCTCTTCTCCAGGTATTCGAAGAAGAACCCTGAAATGATTGGTTACCTTGGTTCTGATAACTGTAATAGTTACCTTTTTTATTAAACCTATTTTGAGGTCCTTGGAATTTGTGAGAGTGATTAGGGTTGTATGGTGTTGCAGAAGCAACTGGCATACCTTCTTTAACCTTACTGTTGCTAATAGCTACGTCCGGATGTGCAGTGACGTATTGGGTACAATACTGTTCCATTTCTTTTAGAGACTTAGGTTTACGCTCATGTAAGAATTCGAGGAAAGGTTTATTTATACTTGACATAATCTT
>JAMPIV010002719.1:0-171351 GCA_024509875.1 Oreohelix idahoensis | reverse complement strand
GCTCGGAGGTGTGTGGCATTTGGGGCTGTTTTTAAAACAGGCTTGAGTGTCCTATCCTCAGCCTGCGTTCTCCTCATCTCCTCTGATGAGCATTTATAGGTTCACCTTCTTCCTCCTTCTTCTGGTGACCTGGACCGTTATCCTTGCGATGGGAAGTGTCATGAGTGGTATGTCCTTAGTCGCCCCCTTGTATTTCCACTGTTTCTGTGGTATACTGACTTGGGTCCACTAGGCTAGACTTCACAACTGAATCATAATCCAAACCTGTATCATAAAGGCACCTTATGGTGACCCCATTACAAATAACATCCTCACAAACTGGGGGGTGATAAGGTTCCTGTTGTCCATTAGGATTACCCTTTAATCTTCGCGTCCCCGACTTCATTGCAGCAATGTTTGAAGGTTTCCTTCTACAAAATTCGGTGTTATGGTTATCCTTCTTGCACCATTTACACCATCTTTTTCCTTGGTTCAACGGTTTTCTTTCATTGAACTTTTGGTCATTGAACTGTGAGTTTCTGTCGCGATAGTCATTTCTTGGCCGCTCAAAGTTTGTCCTACTGTAACTGTCTTTTTTTCCTTGTTGATGTGATCACTGGCCCAAGACAGTATACATGTTGTTAGATGTGTAGTGCGAGCGTATGATGAATTGAGTGTGGGTGCGAATGAAGGCGCGAATGTGTTTAGGCTCGTATAGATGTAGATCCTGCAACCCATACTCTCACATGCAGTAATCAAGGATGCTTTGACACTGCAGGCATGTTTCAAGACATTTATTGACGGGAACACACATAGTATCAACAGGAACAGTCAGTGTAACAAGGTCATGCTGACCTGACATCGATAGGTATACATTTGGCATTCAAAAAAGGTAAACATCAGAATAGACGTGCATGGTCAATAGCAAAGTTCTTCAATAATGACAGTTCGTAGCGTCGCCCTTGGCGTCTCTGACTAAACGCGTCAGATGCCTTAGTTACTTTGACACACAGGTGCAACTTGGCACTCCCCGCCAATTGCACATATCAGGCTGTAGTATAATAGCCGAAAGCACAGGCCTCGTTCTGACGTCGGCCGTGTACTTCTGTTAAATAGGTTATCATCAACCATGCAGTAATACTTATTGTAGATATGAATTCCGCCAATCTGCGGCTCCCACAATATATCTTCGTCACTGGATTTCTGGACAATATAAGACTAACAGTCTTGGATGGCTACCTCGAGCACAAATATATAAGTTCTGAAATGGCGGATCAGTGAGCTGCTGTTCACCCTAGGTAATCCTTTACATGTTCTGCCACCGAAAAGCGTAATAATGCATAAAGGTCGGTATTACCTGGAAAATGAATCCTCAGAACTAAACAAGGAATTCTGTCGTCATCCCGACGCACAGAGATTCACTGGGGAAAACTGCCATAGCAGTTACTTCGAAGATTCTCCCCGAAAAACAATGGACTCTTGGTCCCTTCAGAAAAACAGGACCTCCCGGCTTCCCGGAAGTATATCTCACTCCCGCTTAAAAAAAAACCTTCCCCTAGGCCTACGCCGAACTGTCAACCTCTGACCCTAAAGGTCAAACACAATGAATGAATAAACAAGGGAAGACAACCCCTAATCAACCTGACATCGCAGGTAAAGACACAATTATACTTATGATACAAACATAAGCAAATAACTTGACAGATGACTCCGTCGAAAATGACAGCAACATTACTACCACCCCCCCTGTAAAAAAAAAATGCAATTTTTTTTTTTTTTAATATGTTCATGAGCAAGATAGCACCAGTATCACTTCTGTGCTCATGCAAACAATGAACCTAATATCAGGTACAATAGAAGAGGGTACAAATCATCTCCCAACATAGGAGAAAATATTTCCTTTAAGCCAAACAAACTAAGGGATACCATTCAAGAAACCTAAGTTGCTGGCAATACCAATCATATATCAAACATTACTAAATAATATAATCATAGCAATATACAAATGTCAATGCTATTTTAGCAACATATCACTGATGGATGGACAAAATGAAATTTGTTAAATTATCTAAACATCATCCAAATACATTTGTATTACAACATATTATGATATTAAGGACAGACCTAAGTCTGAAAGTATATCAGGAAAAACTAGGACACAAGATTTAACTGGAATCATGTGGGCATCTAGACAATATGTCCGCCATCACATTATCCGAACCACGGATAGCTCGCACCGTGAAATGGAAAGGCTGAAGAGCAATAGCATAACGAGTAGATCTCGAGCTCTTCAAATCCTTACTTTGCATAGCCGTAAGAGCTTTTTGGTCGGTTTCCATAAAGAAATGCGCGCCCAGAAGGAACCTTTGTAGCTTAAGAATGGACCAAACCATAGCCAACAATTCACGGTCCAAAACCGAGTAATTCCTTTCTGCCGCATTCAGCTTCCTAGAAATATACATTACAGGATGCAGAGTTCCTGAATATTCCTGCATTAGTGCCGCTCCAATGCCAGTGGAAGAGGCATCACTACGAAGGACAAAAGTCTTATCAATCGTCGGTAGTCTTAAGATAGGATGAGATGAGAACAAATTCTTAACCTGATCCAATGAAGATTGGCATTCTTGGGACCAACGCACCATATTAGGAGAACCTTTTTTCAATAACGTTGAAAGTGGTGCCATAATGGAGGACAGATTCTCAATGAATCTTCCATAGAATTGTATCAATCCCAAGAGACTACGCACTTGCTTTTTTGTCTTCGGAACCGAGATATTTAATATCTTTGAAATGTTTTGGTCCTCTGTCTTCAACAGACCATGACCAACTCGATGACCTAGGAAGGAAATTTCACTAAACCCAACAAAAGCTTTAGAGGGTTTAGCAGTCAATCTATGCTCACGTAGAGTAGATAGCAATTCCTTTAGACCCAAATAGTGTTCTTCCCAAGTATCGCTGAAAAGACAGATGTCGTCTAAATATGCAATGACATCTGCACGATCTGATAGAATTCGTCGCATCATGCGCACGAAAGTCGCTGGGGCGTTCATAAGCCCGAAAGGCATAAAATTCCATTGAAACAGACCCCTAGGTGTCGAAAAAGCAGTGAGAGGTTTGGCGTGTTCCGTCAATGGGACTTGCCAATAACCTTTCGACAAGTCTAGTTTAGTAAAGAATTTAGCTTTAGAAAGTCTAATAAGTAGATCATCTAATAACGGCATAGGTTCAGCATCGAACTTCGTAACTTGATTTAATTTGCGATAATCAACGCAAAGACGTATGTTATTGTCTTTCTTTCGAACAATAACTATCGACGAAGAATAAGCTGAAGTGGATGGTTCAATTATTTGTAGTTGAATCATTTCATCCAATTCTTTCTCGACTTGTGCTTGAAAATGAATAGGTATTGGGTATGGTCTTACTCTGATCGGATTACGATCAGTAAGTATGATGTCATGTTCTATGACATCTGTGTGTCCAGGAATGTCGGTAAGGACATCCTGATATGATTGTAACGTAGAGGATACTTGACGTTGTTCCTCAAAAGACAAGTTGGAAGAGACTGTAACGTCTCTCCACGATTCCGTTGAAGTAAGTGGAATCGCAGGAAGAGGTAAGTTCACGTCAGAAAAAATAGTTTCCTCATCCTGTATAACAGACAGGGATGAGATGTGACCATGTTGAACTGGAGAGTCGTCCGTCGCCTGGAAAATAGGCTGTAAATAGTCTGGACGTTCAATAAACTCTGTTAGCATATTTATATGGAAGGTTTTATGCCTTCCATCCACATCGACAATATAGTCGACATCAGAAATTTTCGAGACTATAGTGTATGGACCCTTCCAAGAAATGAGAAGTCTATTCTCTCTTGAGGGCAGTAAGACATATGCTTTGTCTCCAGGACAAAGTTGACGTAGGCGTCTTTTCTTGTTAGCAAATCGCCTAGCTTTTTCTTTCGCAAATTCGGAAGATGAAGTTGCTAACCTGCACGATTCGATAATCTTTTCTCTAAGAGCTATAACATATTCATATGACGATTGTGTATCATCGTCAATATTATCGGAAGTTATCAAATCGTGTAACAAGGACATTGGCCCGCGCGGTTGCGCGCGAAAGACAAGTTCGAAAGGAGAAAACCCTGTATGCTCGTTGGGAACCTCTCTATAGGCAAAGAGGACTGCAGGTAAAACCCTGTCCCAATCTTCAGGATGATCCTCCGTTATCTTGCCAAGTAAGTTCTTTAGTGTCCTGTTAAGACGTTCTACCAATCCATTGGACATTGGATGATAAATACTACTGAGAGACCTTTTAATGTCTAGCGTAGCCATTACCTGAGACATAACGTCCGAAATTAACTGAGTGCCGTGATCCGACAGTATTTCTCCGGGGAATCCCAGACGAGAAAATATGAGCCAAAGAGCATCAGCGATATCGACAGTTGATATGCTCTTCAGAGGAATAGCCTCTGGCCAACGCGTGCACATGTCCACGCAAGTGAGGATAAATTGGTGTCCTCTGGCTGACTTAATTTTGAACGGACCAATGATGTCTATAGCCATTTTCTGAAACGGCCGAATCGGAATATCTGCAGCCTGAATAGGAGCAGCATGTCTCGGACCCCTAGACTTGACCTCTTGACAAATTTTGCAAGATCGGCAATAAATTCGGATGTCTTTATTCACGAATGGCCAAAAGAATGACGCAAGGACTCTAGTTTTAGTTCTGGAAAAACCCATGTGTCCAGCACACTGAGAATCGTGTGCATGCCGAAGAATTAAGGCTCTCATACACTTAGGCACAAGAATTTGCGAATGCATAGACTTGTCCGAGTTTTGTACCATTCGTACCAATATACCATTCTTCATAGTAATATACGATTTGTGATTCGTATTTTGATTGGGATCCCCTTTCTTTGCCAGAAGGAAGTATTTCTTCAAAGAAGGATCCTCTTCTTGACGTTTAGCAAACGAGTCATGGGAAATCACCAAGTGCTCGTCTTGGCTATCAACTTCATTACTATTATCAGATGAAGTTGGGGGATTAAGAGCTTGAGCTCTTGTCACCACTGCATTGACCGTTTGAATGTTTTCTTCTTCCCAACTAGAAATTTGTTGCGGGGTGCATTCCTTAACCCCATGAATACGACCGATTATAAGATCCGCAATAGGATTAGGAAGAAGACATGCATGGACATCTCCTGTGAAGAAAGGAGTGTCAATCCTAATAATAGCAGTAGGATAGCTTTCCATAGTACCACCAAATGTAACACATTTGATTGTTTTTCCAGTGGCACAGCAAGGATCTATCAGAGACTCCTTAACCCCGACGGTAGTACATCCCGAATCGAAAAGTACTGAGACTAGCCTATCATTTATTAGACCTTTATCTAAGATGAGAGATCCTCTCCCATCATGCGCAACTGTAGCAGGTAGAGCAGGAAGAGGGTGACCACAACTTAGCGTAGATACAGTTGATGAGTCAAACAATGTTAAGCATTGGGGGCATTCAGTTGCTCTCCCAAAATCGAAAGCACAACCAGTGATAGCCCTAGAGTTACCACTATCATTTACTGTATTACAGGCTCCATCAAACTCTTGTTGTGCAGAGTTTGCCTGTTGGTAAGGTCTTTTCTTGTTAAACCTAGGTCTACCTCGATTATCATTTCCCCTGTAATTATTTCGACTATCATTTCCCCTGTAATTGTTATCATATTGCCTATTGTAATCATCATTCCGGTTTGAATCCCGGTTTCTAAATTCACCATCGTCATAATCTTGACGTCGAGAATGATTACCTCGAAAATTTGAATAGTTATTATTTGGATAGCCTTTGCGAAAGTGTCTCAAATTATTACCACTAAAATTACGAGAACTACCATCTTGTCTCCACTGCATAGACGAAGAACCATCATGTGTTGGATTACTCCGCTTCTGAGTGTAATTTTGATTACTTCCCCTATTCCAATTTTGTTGAGCACCCTGAAATTTTTTTTTGAAATTAGGGCCATATGGTGTTGCCGAAGCAGCTGGCAACCCTTCTTTCACTTTAGAATTGCTAACTGTAGCATGGGGATGTGCTGTGGCATACTGACAACAGTATTCCTCCATTTCTTTTAAGTTTTTAGGCTTACGCTCATGAAGGAATGCAAGAAAAGAATCATTAACAGATGACAAAACCTTATCTCGCAATAATAAGTCCATTAGACCTTCATATGTTTTCTCAATCTGAGACAACTCAACCCATCGTGTAAATGTACGACGTATCTTTGTAACAAAATCAGAGAAATCTACTCCATTTTCTGGCAACATTGTCCTAAAACGAAGACGATAGTCTTCTTGTTTTAGTTGATATTTTTTTAGCAATGCTGCCCTGACAACATCATAATTAGTCCTCTCATGTTCGTCTATTGTCATAAGAGTAGTCACTGTGTCACCTGTAAAAAATGGCATCAGTTGTTCAACATATTTTTCCTTTTTTATGTTATGCGCATCGCACAAAAATTGGAATCTATCTAGATAATCTGCTACGTCATCCTTTAAAGGATTGAAATGAGGCAATTTAATCCTACTAACAAACTCCCTTGTCGTACTCGAAGTTGTTTGCTGAGCACCCGTACTCGCCAATTTCAATTTCTCTAACTCCAAAGTTGCGAGTTTTTCATCAAGTTCCATCTTCTGTTTTCTTTCCTCATGTTCCATTTTTCTGATTTCAGCCTCAGCTTGAGCTTTCCTCTCCTCTGCAGCAGCTTGAGCTTTCCTCTCCTCTGCAGCAGCTTCTTTGTCTAATCTCTTTTGTTCAGCTTCAAATCTCCTTTCCTCCACCTGCATCTGCAATTTCTTTTGTTCAGCAGCAATATCAGCTTCTCTGTCTAGCCTTTTTTGTTCCGCCGCAGCTTCTCTTTCTAATCTTTTCTCTTCAGCCTGAGCTTTTTTCTCTTCTGCAGCTAATGCTTTGTCATACTGAGCAACAGCCCATTGTTCTAACTGTTGACCAGTCTTATCAAGGGCTCTCCCTTGTGTAATAAAGTAGTCCAATGTAGACATCTTGTCTACTGAGATCAGTAACTTGCAGAAGCAAATATATTAAATTATCCCACTTTAATGGGAGACAAGTCTGAAATGCTAGACTTGTATACTCACTTCACTTTATTTTACTGTCTTAGTCTTAGACAAAGACTTTGTATGTTCCTCTTGTTTATAATGTACCCAAAAAATCACTTGAGTACCTGTGGAAAAAAAAATTCCCTTATATCCCACTCACTATGGGCACAAGTCTTTTTTATAAAGAACTTGAATATGTATTTCACCTTGTCTCAATCTTTGTAGATAACAAGTCTTTTATCAAAGAACTTGTATAAATATCTTATATAATAATATTTTTATTAAGAAACTCTATATGAAGAGTCTACCTTATCAATAATATCAAAACATGACCCAGTATGTGTATGTAGACTGTGCATGACAGTAATGTAGTACAACCAAAAAAAAAATACAAAGACAAAGATACAAAACAATACAAATGGCAACACTGTTTTAACCAAAAATGTGTAGAGAAATACACAAGAAAGGAGAGACCTACAGAATACAAACAAAACAAATCGACAATCAAAACTGAAAAACAGACAAAATATTACAAAAACAACGTTAAGTACAATTACATCACAGCTAACATCAATAGCGACCAATTGTCACTAGCAAATTTCCAAATTAAGAAAATTGGCACCTACAGAACGCTTACAGTAAGCCTCGATCAAGTGGCATATTTACCGTAAGACCCACCAACCGAAAAACCCGCAGAAAAAAACACAAAAACAGCAGAAGTAACATAATATAGCAATCAATTTCAATGTGTTGCAGAACAAGTTCAGTCACAGCTGAAACTAAAATAAATTCCTTGCTCCTTGCGAACACAGAAACGAAATGTCAAACGCGCACTGAACGTCAAATCCACTGTAACATAAAGTGGTATTCACGAACCAAAGTTACTATGACCTTCTCAAATTAGGACTTGCACATTGAATGTTTACTATTTCCACGTACTGTTTACAGACACTTGACCTCCAACAATGTAGCTTGAATGCTCTGACCTAGAAAAGTCTGTTGTTGAATGAAACGTGTAACAACCAGCAGTACTGTTTACAATAGGAACCCGCCTTCTATGCAGTTATGGTCCACGTAGCAAATGCCTAGTAGTTAACTTCAGTACATGTCTTGTTATGCTTTATGTAGCATTATAATATAAATGCTCGTACTGTTTATTTGTGTCAACCGTTGATGACCTATATCTGTCCTGTTGTAGCCAAAACTTGCAAGTGTAGAATTAGCGCTGTGTGTTACGGCTGTCCCGTGTGTAGCTTAGACCCACAGATCAGAAGTGTAATGTGTACTTGTCCTTCTTGTAACTTTCTCGACAAAACTGGAGACATCATACATGTAACAGCCAACCAGGAATGTAAATTTCTGGATCCATAAATGTCAACAATAATGTCAAATGCTCGCTCTGTTCTTTTTAAACCCACAGATCTGGTCCATCAGAAATGTAAGTTTCTAGGCCACATTGGCGACAAGAAATGTATCATAAGAGCCCACGTAACTGGTCCACCAGAAATGTAACTGTCTTTTTTTTCCTTGTTGATGTGATCACTGGCCCAAGACAGTATACATGTTGTTAGATGTGTAGTGCGAGCGTATGATGAATTGAGTGTGGGTGCGAATGAAGGCGCGAATGTGTTTAGGCTCGTATAGATGTAGATCCTGCAACCCATACTCTCACATGCAGTAATCAAGGATGCTTTGACACTGCAGGCATGTTTCAAGACATTTATTGACGGGAACACACATAGTATCAACAGGAACAGTCAGTGTAACAAGGTCATGCTGACCTGACATCGATAGGTATACATTTGGCATTCAAAAAAGGTAAACATCAGAATAGACGTGCATGGTCAATAGCAAAGTTCTTCAATAATGACAGTTCGTAGCGTCGCCCTTGGCGTCTCTGACTAAACGCGTCAGATGCCTTAGTTACTTTGACACACAGGTGCAACTTGGCATTCCCCCCGCCAATTGCACATATCAGGCTGTAGTATAATAGCCGAAAGCACAGGCCTCGTTCTGACGTCGGCCGTGTACTTCTGTTAAATAGGTTATCATCAACCATGCAGTAATACTTATTGTAGATATGAATTCCGCCAATCTGCGGCTCCCACAATATATCTTCGTCACTGGATTTCTGGACAATATAAGACTAACAGTCTTGGATGGCTACCTCGAGCACAAATATATAAGTTCTGAAATGGCGGATCAGTGAGCTGCTGTTCACCCTAGGTAATCCTTTACATGTTCTGCCACCGAAAAGCGTAATAATGCATAAAGGTCGGTATTACCTGGAAAATGAATCCTCAGAACTAAACAAGGAATTCTGTCGTCATCCCGACGCACAGAGATTCACTGGGGAAAACTGCCATAGCAGTTACTTCGAAGATTCTCCCCGAAAAACAATGGACTCTTGGTCCCTTCAGAAAAACAGGACCTCCCGGCTTCCCGGAAGTATATCTCACTCCCGCTTAAAAAAACCTTCCCCTAGGCCTACGCCGAACTGTCAACCTCTGACCCTAAAGGTCAAACACAATGAATGAATAAACAAGGGAAGACAACCCCTAATCAACCTGACATCGCAGGTAAAGACACAATTATACTTATGATACAAACATAAGCAAATAACTTGACAGATGACTCCGTCGAAAATGACAGCAACACCTACCTTTATTTCCCTGCTCTCTATTATCAAATTTATTAAATTGCTGTGGAGCTTTAAAATTGTCTATGTGCTTCTTCTTAGCACCACTTACCTCTGCCTGAGCTGCCTGATACCTCTCAGCAACATTTAAAATTTCCCCCAACTTCTCTGCACCTTGTTCCATGAGAAATTTTCTCATGTCTGGAGCCATGGACTCTCTCAATTGCTCAATCATGATCATTTCTTTAAGATCTTGGGTCTTCCCCAGAGCCGTCCATTTCTCCAAATAGGTTTCTAGTCTAGCAGAGAATTGGTGGTATGTCTCCCCAGACAACAGTTTGGCATTTCTAAATTTCTTACGATAAAATTCACCATTCTTCTCGTACCTTAATAACAAAGCCTGCTTTAACATGTCATAATTGTCTTGGTCTTCCCTGTTCATTTTGGCAAATACTTCATAAGAAGTACCTCTCAATCCCTGTGATAGCTTTAAGCTCCACCTCTCTCTCTAACCCATATGTAGTAGCTAATAACTCAAAACGTCCTAGGTACCCCTCTATGTCATCGTCTTTTTCAACAAAATGGTCTAAATGAAACCCCATAGCGGAGTTTGAGGCTCCCAGACTAGGCGTAGCATCTGAGGCAAAAGGGCTGGCACCATTTTCAGGAGCCGGGCCTTGTAATTCCAGCTCCCTTAGTCGTAATTCGTGCTCCCTTTGCAACCTTCTATCTTCTGCCTCCCTTTCGGCAGTCAATCTTTTTTCTTCTGCCTCCCTTTGCTGTCGTTTTTTCTTCTGCCTCAATCTGCAGCCTCTTAATTTCTCTATCAGCCTCTAACCTCTTCTCTTCAGCTAACCTCCTTTCTTCCCGTTCAATATATTTATCACATTCAGTCGTTACGTATTGAATTAAAATTTGACCATCCATTCCCATCTCCTTCGCGGTGAGCACAGCAGCTGATCTAAATTTTGCCAGCTCCGCCATACTTTTTAGACAATATAATAATATACAAGCTAAATCTCTAACCAGTAAATACACTAAGTACTTCTTATGACTATAGTCTAACTAATTCCAACTAACCAGTTAACTAATTAATTATTACTGGCTGTGAAGATTCACCAACTTTTATCTGCAGGGACACTTTTAATGTTAAAGGGAATTTTACAATTTATTTCCCTACTTTTATTTCTCCCACCAGGAGATCCTAATATTACTGTTGGGCTAATTATCCCTGGACAAGACCCCAATTTATGTAGTGGTGTTGATGGTATTGTATGATGGTGATATTACTAAATGTAATTGTATGAGGCCAGCTGTGAAGGCTCCTGAGATAAAATGTAGTTGAGAATTGTCAGAAGGCCTTTCTTGCTACCACTACGACCTCACACTTAATTTTTTTTAATGAATGTGGCTACGTAAAGTGTCTAGGGTTATGATATGTAGTGTGGTGTAATAGGTTATAGATATACCCACAGATATTTAACAAGACTAATAATATTAATAAATGTTAAAATACACTGAACTAACTCACGTGTGTAAAATTTTTTGATAGAATTATATTACATTTATTTTATTCTGGATCAATTTTTTAGGTTGACCAGAACTTAAAAGGATTTAGAGATTATGAAAAGAAATGCATGGAATATTATATCATAAATGCAATAGTGTACATATATATGTACTATACTAGTTAGTTTTATTAAAATGTTCTAGTAGTCATCTACTTGGAAGGATAGTTAATGTTTGTGCTGTTGGGGTGGCCTCATCACACCTGTCTATATTGACTACACAGTGTCCAGAAAATGGTGGGAATTTTGATGGGGATATTAGTAACTACACAGCGTTGGTGAATGTCCAGCAGACCAGAGGCTCACTCATCTTGTAGTTGTAGCTCTGGTGCTGAAATCAGGTGGTCCCACCTCTCCGTGCTGGCGGGCAATAATGGTGGTCTCTGTCACAAGTACTGCACAGATACACTCGAGTAAGTCACCAACTGAATAGACACTGCTTGGTTGACAACAGAAACTCACAGCTCTGCAATCAAAGTATGGGCCATGTGTCAAAATCTATTCTCTACCCACGTCTGGACACAACACTGACACAACAACCACATCATACAGACAGGTCAGATCTCTCTGACCAAACAGCACATTTACCATGGTGGGTTTACATCAGATAGATCCTCCCAGACTATAGATTCTGAAAAATATTTATTAGTTGTCTGCCCTAAAAGAGGATAGGTAATATGTCTCATTATTCTCAACACTTGATCTGTCTTGCCTAACTCTTGCTGGAGTTTATGTACATTGTTGGTCCCTAGACCCTGACGTGGGCGGGGGGTCTAGAGCAAATCCCTACTTGTTTGTAAGGCTAGATTTCGATATGGCAGTATCAAATCACTCGAACATGAAACAATATTCAAAATATATAAGGAAATAATTTCAATCTTACCAGATTATGAATAAATAACACAGAATTGCTAGCAAAACTCAGCTGAGCTGCTGGCTATAGTATGGCGTCCCTAAACTTCTTACACTTTCTTTCATATGGAAATCACCACACTTTAAAATCTGTGTCTATCACTGAACAACTATTGAGAAATGACCCCACTTTCGCGTCTGAGCGCTAATGATATGATTGTCTGTGGCCAATCACTGCCTAGGTTTATTTTAAATTCAAATTTCCTACCATAAAGTCATTTCAGTCATGCTTCAGTCAAGTATGGATGGTTATCTGTTAGTCTGTCCGTCTCTACTTGTGTTTCTACAAAATTGTACTTGATTTTTGAACCAACCTTTCTCTCCCCTCCAAAATTTTGTCGTTAAAAGTTATATTTAGACACAGCTACCACCCAAAAACCCTCTCCTCCATACTAAGTAAATTTGAACACCTGCGTCTCGAGGTCGTGTTTTTTTGTGCAATTAGCGACACTTTTAGATTCAATACAGTCTGTCGATGATGTGAACAACACTGTCTTTTGTCATTATCTTCAATATTATCTATCCGTCTGTAAAATTAAGAACATATTAGTTCACTGCTCAGAATAGGCCATCCGGCCAGCTAATTTTTATATTCCTAACATTAATATTAAGAAAAAAGTACTTTTTAATTTTTGTAATATTCCTAACATCTGCGTTTAGCCGCTGAATTCAAATCAAGGGCTTGGTATCGCGCAAAAGCGTCCAATAAATGACTGTGGCGTAACATATCTATGGTCCCTTCTGTCGAGTTGCTTACTTTTTATGTCAACTTGGGAAACGTGACTTTTCTCCGTTTCCCCCCCCAATTGCGTCTCCTTAGCCTTTCTAGTCTCACGCAATCTTTCCAGTCATATTTTTTTCCTTTTTGATCCGCCGTTCCCCTCCTGTCTAGCAAGTCAATTTTTATGGAGGGTGATGACCCGCGGTCTAGGCGATCATGTACTATTCGCAGCCTACGCATTATGTTTTTATCCTTAAATGTTATCTTTGGAGGTATTTTACCGTTGTATCTCTGTCAATTTCACTACATCTCTTAAACTTATTGCATTCTGTTAGTCTCAAATTTTTGTAACCTAAAGACATTTGTCATGACAGAACAGCGGTTCCTATAATGTGTATCGTGGCTATCTATGTAAAGATAATAAAAATATAATTCTAAAAGCCTTTTATTATTTTAATGATGAAAATTATCCCATTCAACCTCTGATGGTTTATAATTCATCATCTCATCTCAACCCGTAACCCGTCATGGGTCGTAGGGGTGCCATGGTGGAAGCATCAGCAGACAGGGTCCTCCACTGCTCTCTATCCTCAGCAATGCGTACAAGTGTGGAAAAACCGTGCCCTGCCCATTCTTTGATGTTATCAGCCCAGGATTTTCTTTGCCTTCCTTTTCTCCGTTTACCTTCGACTGTTCCCTGGAGGATCGTTTTCGAAAGGGAGTCATGACGAGTTACATGCCCAAACCAGGCAAGCTTTCGACGTTTCACTACTGACAAAAGTGGTTCTTGGTGACCTGCATACGTGTTTATTTTCTCTCTAACATAGACATTTGTTTTGTGCTCTTTATAGCAAATGCGCAAAATTCTTCTATAACATTTATACTCGAAAGCCCGAATCCTTCGCTCCGTATCTGCAGTGAGTGTCCAGCCCTCACACCCATACAAGAGAATAGATAATACTAGTGATTTGTATAATTTGATCTTCACAGGAAAACTGATGTTACTTTTCCAGATCACATTCAGCCTTGTCATGGCAGCTGAGGCCATTTCAAGTCTTGTCTTGATTTCTTTACTTGATCTTCCATCACTACACATAGTGGACCCCAGATATTTAAAGGTGTTAACTTCTTCGAACGTTTGCCCATTTAACGTAATGTTGGTCGGAAAATGTTTCTTATGGCTATTCACCAATATCTTGCTTTTTTCTATATTAATTTTTAATTAGGATATATATTGTTTTCAATTCCAAATATTATGAATAATTGCCGATACAGGAAAGTGGCATCACATCTGTCAAATCATTGTAAAGATGGCAAATCAAAATTATCAATTTTGCATGTATGTTGAAAAAAAAACCACACAAACAAAAACGTGATAAAACAAAACAAAAACACCAAACAAAAATAATATTCAGGGGGGAGGAATATAAAGGCCTGATGTTTCCAGTTAGATATTTAATTGACTTTCGCTAGAAACCTGAAAAAGGGCTTGAAATAAAAGTATAAAAGAAAGGAAGAAAGAGACAAAGAACCAAAGAAACAAAGAAAGAAACAACGAAACAAAGACAGAATTAATATTGAATAAATGTAATAATGCACTTATTTCAAAAGCACTTGAGACTAACTGTATCATTTCATGAACACACATACGTATTTCAGAAAACTTTAATCAAAAGCTGTTCTTTTCACGTCAAACACGCAACACGCTAGAAATTTGACCGACCATTTTTGCCCTGCAACATTTACGTGCCGTAATGTCGAGAGGCGAAGGTGTGCAAATTGTGGGCATATATAGATACTGCTATCTTTACAATAGCGAGACTCCTGCTTCGATTCTGTCACTCATTCTACAGTCTCACTCGGCATAGCCTCGCTCAGCATGTTCATATCGTTTTCTGCTTCTCGGTCGCTAATAACCTCTCGAATCCCATTTCGAATCGCATTTAGTCGAATCAGTCCACAGAGATTTTGCCATATGTTTCTTACTGTTACCGAATCTCTATTTTGATGTGCTTACTTTGTAGAGATCTTCTATTTCTGTTGTTGTGTCCGTGTGTGTTATTTTTTTTTCGTTATTTTTTTTTTTAATGACAGAAGGTTTACATCTTCCGAACCTTTTCTCTGTTTTATCTTATACTTTTGTCATTTCTTTACTCTCTGTCCTTACATCTTCTCTCTCTTCCTTTTGTTATTTCTTCATTCCGTGTCCTTACTATTTCACAGAGCGTCCATTTAGCAGAGTGTTTAGTATGGGCCTCTCGTGGCAAAGGTGCCGGGTTCGATACACGGAGGCATCACGCTCCAGTCTACCCAGTTGTAAACTTGTACTTGTCCTTGATGCTGAGTAAGGGAAGGTAAAGGCAGCGAGGAAAAAAAAGGTCACTGCACCTCTCGACGCTGGATCTATAATAGTGTCATGAAATATTCTAATCCACATATATAAATTATTAGGTAAATATGAAGCCTAACAAATAAAATTAATAAAGAGAAGAGCAATGGTAAAATGACAGTGCTGTCACAAAGAATGTACTCGAAATCCCCTTTGTTTTCTGCTTCGTCTGCAAATTGTAACGCTTTCACGTTGATAGTAAAGCTTACTGTATTATTACCCGCCTTCTTCAATGAAACGTGTGCTGTATTTCTTGGAAAAGCATTGAGACGTACTGCGTAATGACCTAAATTAACCCTAACATTAATTATACTGCGTTACCAAAACGAACGAACAGATGGACTAAAGGGATAAAAAGAGAAGGGAGAGGCAGAAAGCCGAACACTAAACCCGCTTCGCGCGATACACAATTACTACCATCACGCGTGTAAGTCTACATGCACTAAATTTTTTTTCAGACGGACAGTGATAAAATACACTACCCTTTCCCAGAGTTAGGTTTATAAATCATAACAGACTCTTATTAGAAAAGACAACATTATATGGGTTTACGTTTGAACACATAACAGTACCCAGACAGCACATCTTCTAAACAGGAGATAGAAGAAATTGCATATTTTGAACGCAGCCACGTAGCTCCTTTAAATTAGTATTTTTGGGTTCCTTAGGGTTTGCTGACAAATAATATGTAAAACGTTACGCAAATAGTCCAGGAATTAATAAATTATACCCAAAATAAAATATTGGGGGTGCCTGACAGCATAAAATCATTTCTGCTCATAAAATTTTTTTTATAACGTGTTTGAAAAAACCTTACGTTACATAAATAGCCTACCATGTAAACTCCAAATTGATTGGAGCGCAACAAATGAAAGCCTAACCACGATTGGTCGGGCTATAAATACTATCTTGGTTGTTAGGGGAGACGGGAAAAGATAACATTTTTTTCAAACACTTGTCGAAACGTGGCTCATTGGCCAGTCTCGCTGATATACACACTTGGGAGCGTTAGTTCGAGACCACTAATTCAAATAAGCTTGATAAAGCGACAGTACGTTGAAGCCAGCTCACATTTTTGCTAAAATAAAAGCCTGGAACATAGGCAGAACGGAATTTGTGCCAGTTTGTGCCAGAATTCATTGCTAATCAACGTATCTGTGTTTATTTCCATGAAATTGTGGTAAGCTTGAACCATTCAGTATCTTTTAATGAAAAATTGAATGTGAATTGTTGATTTATGCCTGTATATATATATATATGTGTAGTTCAGTGGCAAACGTGAGGTAAAGCCTATAATGCTCCAGCCTGAACAGAGGGTGTCGGAGAGAAGTAAAACGGCATGGAATGGCCAAATAGTACACTGACACCTGGATGATTGACTAGAAAGAAATAATGCTGGAAGTGCAGAGGCGTAGTAACCATTAAGAAGGGTAATACTGGAATAAAGTATTTCAAATGAAGCTGACTGTTGGCCTAACGCTCTGAACGCAATGTTTGTGCTGTATTGTGATCAGTGTAAAAGAGAATATAAATTAGTTATGAAGTAGAAGGTACATCCTTCTTGATTTCAGGGACAGTGGTCTTGATGGTACTGAGCAGCATCTGGTCAGAGATTTGCTGAATCCAGTGTCGGACAGCATACTCCTTGGTCCTTTTAGCTATCAGTGAGGTATCTCCAGAGCCCAGAAGAGAATTCGAGCAGAGGAGTCCTCTCCTGCCGCCATCACTCAAGATAAGCAGAGTTGGCCAGCTGAGCTCAACATTATGTCCCCTCATCTAGAAATAACTTTATAAAAATACCATTCAGAGGGGAATTTACTTGTCTTAAAATCAGGAACTGTGAACATCTCCAATACTGATCCCTAAAGACAAACTATTGAAGTCATGATGACAAATACCAACAGAGCTTGAACAAAACAAAACCAGTATTACCTCATTTTACTACTACACAACTGACACACATAGAACATTTGTACTAATATATGTCACTACAATATTCATATTAAATACATTCTGTACATAACTTGTAATTTAAATTGATTGTGATTCCTGGTTCCCTTGTAGTTGAATCAGGACACATATTCATTCATGCTAGTAATGAATACATATTGTTATTTGAACCGTTACGAGTGACTTCTTTAAGCTATTCTCATAGAGTGTTATATGTATGTGAGTGTCACAGTGTTGTTAAGAGTAGTGGATTAAATTTAATTGTTTATCTGTCTGTTGTTGTGACTTACACTTCACCATACTCATACCCTAGACACATAACGTAGCATCACACTATTCCAGAATAATTCTGACTGAGATATATAGATATGTGGTAGCAAGTAAGGTTATCTATAATACACTACTCTTAATAGATATAGATACCTTCACAGCTGATCTCAGTCAGTACACTAAGTTCCCTATAAGTATTTATAACATCCCACTTCACCACATATATTGGGGTCTCGCTCTTGGGATTTTGAATCTTTAACTATAAAAAATATTGGGGATAATTCACTTCAGGGAATATAAGAATTAAAAGGTATCCTTGGGTGGAATTAAATAAGGTTGAGCTCACGGTGCCTGTGTTGTCCATTAGAGATTGAATTGTTGGTTAGACATTGTATTAAGTTACCTGATAGACAATGGCGGACCTGGCCAAATTTCGATCTGCTGCGGTTCAGACTGCAAAAGAGTTAGGATTAGATGGGCAAGTTATGGTTGCCTATGTCACAACGGAATGTGACAAATTTATTGAACGCGAAGAAAGAAGATTAGAAAAAGAAGCCGAAAGAAAGTTAGAGGCTGAGACTAAGAGGTTGCAGATTGAGGCTGACAAAGAGGCTAAGAAATTGGAAGCAGAAAGAGAAGACAAAAGATTAGCTGCAGAAGAGAAGAAATTAGCTGCAGAAAGGGAAGAGAAGAAATTAGCTGCAGAAAGGGAAGAGAAGAGATTAGCTGCAGAGAGGGAAGCAGAAAAGGAGGAGAAAAGATTACAAAGGGAACATGAATTACGACTAAGGGAGTTTGAGTTTCAAGGCCATGCTCCTGAAAATGGTGCCAGCCCCTTTGCCTCTGATGCTACGGTTACTCAGGGAGCCTCAATCTCAGCTATGAATTTTCATTTAGATCATTTTGTTGAGAAAGACGATGATATTGAGAGCTATATAAATAGGTATGAACTATTAGCTACCACGTATGGGTTAGAGAGAGAAAGGTGGAGCTTAAAGTTATCTCAGGGACTTCGTGGGGCAGCTTATGAAGTTTTTTGCAAAAATGAGCAGAGGTGATCAGGAAAATTATGACATGCTAAAGCAGGCTCTTTTGTTAAGGTATGAAAAGAATGCAGAGTTTTACAGGAAAAAATTTAGGAATGCTAAACTACTGTCAGGTGAAACCTATCACCAGTTCTCTGCACGAATCGAGACATACTTGGAGAAATGGACTTCTCTGGGGAAAACCCAAGATCTTAAGGAAATGGTCCTTATAGAGCAATTAAGAGAGTCCATGGCTCCAGACCTGAGAAAGTTTCTCATGGAACAAGGTGCAGAGAGGCTGGGTGAGTTGCTAAATGTTGCTGAAAGGTATCAAGCAGCTCAAGCAGAGGTAACAGGTAATAAAAAGAAACAGGTGGATAACTTTAGGGCACCACAGAACTTTAATAAATTTGATCCTAGGGATCAAAATAAAGGTAAGCACCAATTTGATAGGCCACGGTATGAAAATAAAAATAAATTCCCACAATTCGATGAAAGGAAATATGATGAAAGAAAATCTTTCAACCAAGGAAAAAGGTGGTGTAAAAAATTGTCAGATGGACAATCATGACACTGACCGTTGCAGAAGGAAACCTGTGTATATGGCAACCCTTCAGGTCAGGTCGACCTCAAGACAGGAGGAGGATATTATGTTAGATACCACTCCAGAAGAGATGAGGAAGGCACAGGCTGGGGATAAAACACTCAAGCCTTGTTTCAGAAAATTGTCAACTTGTCATACAACTCCATGCAAGGGAGATTTTTACATGAAAAACAAGTTGATGTATAGGAAGACTGGAACTAGATCCCATGGTCACGGACAGCTGGTTCTTCCAAAAAGATACAGGACAGAATTAATAAGGAGCCTACATGTGAAACCAGATGGGGACCATGAGAAGATAGGTACCATCATTCAAAAGGTGGCTCACAATTATTATTGGCCCAAAGCAAGATGGGACATTGAAAATTTTGTAGAAAGGTGTAGCATAGCACATGAGGGAACACCCACAAGTGGGAACATGGATCAGGACCTGGACACGCCCCGAGGCAAAATCAGGCCTGACAATAAAAGGAAAAATAGATTTGATAAAGTGGACCAAATGGAATGGGAAGCCCCTTTTCACGGACAAGCTTCACTTAACTGTTTTACAATGGCCACTATGCGGAGAGTGCAAAGAGATGTCTTACCCCAGGATAAGCCGAAAATCCCTCAATCGGACTTAAACAAACTGGAGGAAGAGGATGTAGAGAGGAAATCTCTCATCAAGAATTTTAAGAGGGGAGAAAGCCCCAAAAGAAAAATTGGTAGCGGTCGTTTTGTGAATGATAATTCTGGGAAGAAAAATCATCACTATAAAGCTTCGAGAGGAAGAGACCATACCGGTGCATGGACAAATAGGTCCACACCATTAAAGGTCCATATGTAGCTTTGTTAAGAACGTGGACTGATGAAAAGGCAGAGGAAAACATTACATCTTCATACCAATATGTGAATGAGCTGACCACTCGGTTGAAAACTGGCTGGAAACTTGCCAATGAAAATTTGAAACAAGCCAGGAAGAAACATGCTGCCTATTATAACAGGAAGGCGAAAGACAGAAATTTGGCTGTGGGAGAGAAGGTACTGCTTCTTTTGCCGGGAGTCAGAATAAGTTACAAATTGGATGGCAGGGTCCATATACAGTTCTAGAGAAGGTGTCTAGAACAAATTATAAGATAGATAAGAAGGGGAAAGAAAAAATCTATCATGTGAATCTCCTGAAGAAATATTTGGAAAGAGAACATCAGGAAGAGACACACTTGTTGACCTTGTCCATCGCCATGGAGATGAAAAAGGAACCACTTTCATCATTTGAATATCCATTACACCCCTGTGAGACAGCAGCACAGGTGAAAATCAGTACACATTTAACGAAAACTCAGAAAGAGAGAGTGCAACAGGTTCTAAATAATCATGCAGAGGTGTTAACAGACCGACCAGGGCATACAAACCTATTGGAATATGATATGAAACTAATAGACTCCACACCTGTTTGTATGAAACCATATTCGATTCCGTTTGCTAAGGAAAAA
This sequence comes from Oreohelix idahoensis, assembly GCA_024509875.1. Classification (NCBI taxonomy): domain Eukaryota; kingdom Metazoa; phylum Mollusca; class Gastropoda; order Stylommatophora; family Oreohelicidae; genus Oreohelix; species Oreohelix idahoensis. Next base: position 150,726 of record JAMPIV010002719.1, on the reverse strand, counting down.
GCTTTGAAGGAAGAGATAGACTATCTGTTGAAGGAAGGAATTATTTCGCACAGTGAGTCTTCGTATAGTTCCGGTGTTGTACTTTTAAGGAAGCCCTCTGGAGAACATAGACTCTGTATAGATTACAGGAGACTGAATGCTATTACAGAAGGACAGGTGGATCCATTGCCGGATACAAATCAGCTGTTTGCCAGACTAAATAAAGCTAAATATTTCTCAAAAGTGGATCTGAGTAAAGGATACTATCAGATTCCAGTAAAGCCTGAGGTTAGACCATACCTAGCTTTTAGTACCTCAGAAGGACACTATGAGTTTAATAGATTGCCATTTGGATTGAAGAATGCGCCTAGTGTCTTCTCTAGAATGATGAGAAAATTATTGGATCCTCTGAATAATCCCTGTATAAAAAATTTTATGGATGATATCCTTATAGCAACAGAAACATTTGAGGAACACATTGACTCTCTGAACATGCTGTTTGATCGACTTAGGGAGGCAAATTTAACAGCCCGACCAACCAAATGTTGCGTTGGATGTAAAGAATTGGAATTTTTGGGACACACAGTTTATCAGGGGAACATGACCCCTGACCCAAAGAATTTAGAGAAACTACAGAAAGCCCCGAGACCACAAACCAAGAAGGACGTGAGATCCTTTGTCTCATTATGTGGTTTCTACCAGAAGTATATCAAAAACTTTAATTCCATATGTGCACCTTTAACGGAATTGACACGTAAAGGACTTCCAGATCGCATTACATGGACACCACAATGTGAAATGACTTACCAAGAATTGAAGGAAAAGCTCACAAGTAAACCCATTTTGAAATTACCTGACTTAAGTCAAGAATTCATAGTAAGGACGGATGCAAGTAATATTGGGCTAGGTGCAACTTTACTACAGAAATCAGATGCATTGGATGGGGAATTAAGCCCAGTGGCATATGCTAGCAGAAAGTTGAATAAAGCTGAAATCAACTACTCAACTAGCGAAAAAGAATGTCTTGCAGTAATATGGGCAATAAAGAAATTCAATATTTATCTATATGGGAAGGCATTTAAGTTGCAAACTGACCACAAACCTTTATCGTTTTTTAGCACAGGCTAAGCATGAGAACTCTAGGTTACTCCGATGGTCTTTGCTTCTGGCTCCATATAATTTTAGCATTGAATATATATCTGGAAAAACCAATCTGGGAGCGGATTTTTTAAGCCGCCATCCGTGTGATGAGAATCACCGTAAACCCCAGAAATAATAATAAATTTCTCTATGTGTATATAGAATAAAGGACTGACATATAATGTCTGTTTTAAGAGGGGAAGTGTCATGAAATATTCTAATCCACATATATAAATTATTAGGTAAATATGAAGCCTAACAAAAAAAATTAATAAAGAGAAGAGCAATGGTAAAATGACAGTGCTGTCACAAAGAATGTACTCGAAATCCCCTTTGTTTTCTGCTTCGTCTGCAAATTGTAACGCTTTCACGTTGATAGTAAAGCTTACTGTATTATTACCCGCCTTCTTCAATGAAACGTGTGCTGTATTTCTTGGAAAAGCATTGAGACGTACTGCGTAATGACCTAAATTAACCCTAACATTAATTATACTGCGTTACCAAAACGAACGAACAGATGGACTAAAGGGATAAAAAGAGAAGGGAGAGGCAGAAAGCCGAACACTAAACCCGCTTCGCGCGATACACAATTACTACCATCACGCGTGTAAGTCTACATGCACTAAATTTTTTTTCAGACGGACAGTGATAAAATACACTACCCTTTCCCAGAGTTAGGTTTATAAATCATAACAGACTCTTATTAGAAAAGACAACATTATATGGGTTTACGTTTGAACACATAACAGTACCCAGACAGCACATCTTCTAAACAGGAGATAGAAGAAATTGCATATTTTGAACGCAGCCACGTAGCTCCTTTAAATTAGTATTTTTTGGGTTCCTTAGGGTTTGCTGACAAATAATATGTAAAACGTTACGCAAATAGTCCAGGAATTAATAAATTATACCCAAAATAAAATATTGGGGGTGCCTGACAGCATAAAATCATTTCTGCTCATAAAATTTTTTTTTATAACGTGTTTGAAAAAACCTTACGTTACATAAATAGCCTACCATGTAAACTCCAAATTGATTGGAGCGCAACAAATGAAAGCCTAACCACGATTGGTCGGGCTATAAATACTATCTTGGTTGTTAGGGGAGACGGGAAAAGATAACATTTTTTTCAAACACTTGTCGAAACGTGGCTCATTGGCCAGTCTCGCTGATATACACACTTGGGAGCGTTAGTTCGAGACCACTAATTCAAATAAGCTTGATAAAGCGACAGTACGTTGAAGCCAGCTCACATTTTTGCTAAAATAAAAGCCTGGAACATAGGCAGAACGGAATTTGTGCCAGTTTGTGCCAGAATTCATTGCTAATCAACGTATCTGTGTTTATTTCCATGAAATTGTGGTAAGCTTGAACCATTCAGTATCTTTTAATGAAAAATTGAATGTGAATTGTTGATTTATGCCTGTATATATATATATGTGTAGTTCAGTGGCAAACGTGAGGTAAAGCCTATAATGCTCCAGCCTGAACAGAGGGTGTCGGAGAGAAGTAAAACGGCATGGAATGGCCAAATAGTACACTGACACCTGGATGATTGACTGGAAAGAAATAATGCTGGAAGTGCAGAGGCGTAGTAACCATTAAGAAGGGTAATACTGGAATAAAGTATTTCAAATGAAGCTGACTGTTGGCCTAACGCTCTGAACGCAATGTTTGTGCTGTATTGTGATCAGTGTAAAAGAGAATATAAATTAGTTATGAAGTAGAAGGTACATCCTTCTTGATTTCAGGGACAGTGGTCTTGATGGTACTGAGCAGCATCTGGTCAGAGATTTGCTGAATCCAGTGTCGGACAGCATACTCCTTGGTCCTTTTAGCTATCAGTGAGGTATCTCCAGAGCCCAGAAGAGAATTCGAGCAGAGGAGTCCTCTCCTGCCGCCATCACTCAAGATAAGCAGAGTTGGCCAGCTGAGCTCAACATTATGTCCCCTCATCTAGAAATAACTTTATAAAAATACCATTCAGAGGGGAATTTACTTGTCTTAAAATCAGGAACTGTGAACATCTCCAATACTGATCCCTAAAGACAAACTATTGAAGTCATGATGACAAATACCAACAGAGCTTGAACAAAACAAAAACCAGTATTACCTCATTTTACTACTACACAACTGACACACATAGAACATTTGTACTAATATATGTCACTACAATATTCATATTAAATACATTCTGTACATAACTTGTAATTTAAATTGATTGTGATTCCTGGTTCCCTTGTAGTTGAATCAGGACACATATTCATTCATGCTAGTAATGAATACATATTGTTATTTGAACCGTTACGAGTGACTTCTTTAAGCTATTCTCATAGAGTGTTATATGTATGTGAGTGTCACAGTGTTGTTAAGAGTAGTGGATTAAATTTAATTGTTTATCTGTCTGTTGTTGTGACTTACACTTCACCATACTCATACCCTAGACACATAACGTAGCATCACACTATTCCAGAATAATTCTGACTGAGATATATAGATATGTGGTAGCAAGTAAGGTTATCTATAATACACTACTCTTAATAGATATAGATACCTTCACAGCTGATCTCAGTCAGTACACTAAGTTCCCTATAAGTATTTATAACATCCCACTTCACCACAAATAGTGAAGCTTCTAACACTTAACTCCTCTACGGCAGTATCTGCTGTGGGACTACCGTTATCTATTTAACGTTATTTATTTAACGTTATCTATTTAACGTTATCTATTTAACGTCATCTATTTAACGTTATTTATTTAACGTTTTTTAACCTTATCTATTTAACGTTATTTATTTAACGTTATCTATTTAACGTTATCTATTTAACGTTATCTATTTAACTACTTCATAATCCTTGTTTTTATTCCTTATTCTGACATTACTCATCCCTCTTTCTCTTTTCTTTTTCTTAATATTTTTCAATATAATTTCTTAACCCTTACCATATGGCTTCCTTTCATTTTTTCTTAATCTTTTCCTTAAATCATTCCATACACTGGTTTTTAAATTAAGTTTAGTTATTTATAAACTCATCGTTGTGGCTGGTATTTACCATTAACACCTTCTTTTCTTCTTCTTGTTTGTTTGTTAGTATTTCAATAAATATACCCGGGGGGGGGGGGGGGGGGGGGGGAATATAAGTATAAGTAATAAACGCATTGAAAATCATAGACGACCAAGTTTACTTTTACTATATATATATATATATATATATATATATATATATACAAGAAGATTCAAAGACAATCGACCATTTAGAGAGACGTTCTAAAAATGTACATGCCAAAAATACCTAGATAAGAAGGTCATTTTCTTATTTATTTTATTAATTTTGTTACCTGTGATATAATATGGGAAATATATGTATAGAATCCGATAGAATTTTCCAGAATTGTTCAGAGTTATATTTAGTAATTTAATTTATCTTATATCACATAGATACAGTTCCACACGATATATTGTTGTGAACGGGGATTTCCGCTCTGACAAATATCCAAGACCAGAAAAGAGAAAGGCTTCTTTGTGTTGATGAGAAGATGAGAGTTTGTTTGTCTCAAATAAGACCTAATATAAAGGAGATTACCCGATAAAAACAAGCTCACACCTTTCAATGAATCGTTCCCGGTAAATACTCAATAGCTAGGCTACGAACATTATGTTCCCGGTAAATTCCCAATAGCTAGGCTACGAACATTCACTTTTGAGGCCGACCAAAAACAACTTGGCGGAGAACTGTGGAGGCCGAGACGCAAAGAATGACCCAGAGCTGGGGCACTGCTCGAAGGATGGCTGCCGACCGAGCAAAGTGTAAGCAGTTTGTTGCTGCCCAACAAGACGCCACCAGGCGTGATGGCCACATATTGCTTTGACAATCGGCGGCAATGGATCAAAGAAGAAGAAGATATTTGGAGAGCTTTGTTTTCTAAAGTTGATTGATGCAGCTCTTGAGCTATCTATCATTGATTTAGTTATTTCAGCAAAGATTTATATGCTGAAATATTTAGTCATGCTGCTGAGAGAACAATAGAAGAATAAGCAACGAAAATACTTCTACTGATAAAAGGTGTGGTAAGTTGTTGTCATAGACACTTGAAACCTGTAGCAGCTAGATCTTACAAGTCAGATTTCTACCAGCCTGACATGAGCCACCGTGTAGTTCCAAGATAATCTCTGAAGACAGAAGCAAAAATTAGGACCCCAGCTCCACCTGGCTTACTAAATGAGGTGACTAATATACGAGTATGCATGGAACTGACAACATCATCATTTAATATAAACTGCTAGAGAAACAGAAAGATATCTTCTACGGGCAACTAGCAGATGGCAAAAGACCATACGGGCGACCGCAGCTGAGGTTCAAAGATGTGTGCCAGAGAGACATGAGGGCACTGGATATAAATCCAGCAACCTGGGAGGATGAAACTGCTGATTGGACCAAATGGCGATGCTCTCTATGGCGCCACCTCAGATTGGGCGAAAAGAAGATCTGACGGCAAGCAGAAAAGAGGAGAAAACGTCGAAAGGAACAAGAGGGAAAAAAGCAGCTGAGGTCTGTCACCTCAGGGGCGCATTTCCATAATCAGTTATGACTGAAGGGGTTATTATTATATTTTTATTATAGGGGGACACAACTGCTGTAAGAGCGTATGAATGCTTTAGTGCAGGCTTCATACAAGGAAAGACAACTGTAACGGTGGCACCACGCTACATAGGGAGCAAAAAGGGACATAATGACGATGATTATGATGGGGATGGGAGCCGCGATGGCGTAATGGTTACCACACTGCGCTGGCGATCGGGTGATCCAAGTTCGAGCCCTGGCGAGTACATTTGAAGAACTGTCGTCGACCGGGACTTGGACTGGAATAATTCGAGCCCTGGCGAAGACATTTGAAGAAGTATCGTCGATCAGGGACTGGAATAACCTCAACGGCACCTGAGCCGACCCAGCTTAATGGGTTACTCCGAAATCGGCGAGTATCTGCCTGAATGGCGAGAGGATACCTGTCATTGTACAGGGAATAAAAAAATTTAAAAAAAAACATTTTAAACACAGGCACTAAAAAGCCACTAATAATTTTTCAAGGAGTTTATAGTTTGCAGTCAAAAAATGTAACATCGAATTGACAAAAAGCGTGGGGCGCTTAAGCGCTTATCATATATTTTATCCATAAGTGTGTAATGAAGCATAAAGCAGAAATTAATTTCACGTAGAATCAGTGCCCCAGGCTTTTTGTCAATTTGATGTTACATTTTTTGACTGCAAGCTATAAACTCCTTGACAAATTATTTGTGGCTGTTTAGTGCACTAAAAGACTGTGTTTAAAATATTTTTATTTTATTTTTTATTTTCTTCTTTTTAGTGCTATTTTTAAATTTAAGTCAAATGTAATCGATCCGCTAATGACATTATCAGTTTGCGATAAACGAGTCCAGAGCACATGCGGATTTCATTATTCAGTATATTACACGGAAAGTTAATATTTTTTTATTTTTTTTTTTTTAAATTTTGATGGGTTTCAATATTTCTTTCAGGAGAGACAATCTTGTTGGAAATAATACACCTATATTATTTGCAGTTATCGCCAATTTCACTGATGATAAAATACCAAAACAAAAAACAATTATTTTAATTTTATTAATTTTATTATTTTTACGACTGATTATTGTAATGAATACACAACTATGCCAAGTTTCAGAGCTATTGCTAATCTGAAAGTGGTTGAAAAATCGATTGCAAGATTTGAAGGTGACAAGAGAGTGACAAGAGAGTAACATAAGTTAAAGAAAAGCCTGTAAAAAAGGGATACTCACGTAAAATCAGTCTCAGGTTAGACATATTAACATGAGATTTCTCCTCGAGTAATAGCGGGCGTACGATAATTTTTTTTTTTTTTTAAATGATGGAAGATGCTGTTATGAGCAGTCTACGTTCTTGTCACGTCTTCCTCGTTCTTTTCATGTCTGTATGTGTACTCGAGTGTCCGGCTGGCTAGCGGCTAGAGCGCTGTCCTCTCGCGGCGAACTTACCGTGTTCCGGGATCGAAATCATGTAGCGTCACACTGCAGTCTACCCAGCTGTAAATGGGTACCTGACTCTGCTTCAGAGCTAGGGAGAACAAAGGGCAGCGAGCAAAGGAACTGGTCACCACACCTCATAAAAGAGGTGGACCGAGTATGGTGAAGTCTCTAACACTTCACGACCCTACAGAAGTATCGGCTACGGGACAACTGTTACCTTTTATGTTATACTCTCCTGCGCGTTTTCTGTGTCTTTCCTCAGTTTCTTTTACTCCTGGAGGTTTCAGAATGGAGATTACCTTATGCTACTAACCAATTCATTTTTAAGTACCTGGCCTATCTCAACGCCATTTCTGCACCTTGTGCAGAGGATCAAAGATTAGAAACGTATGAATTTTGAGTGATATCCCCTTTCCACGGTGGCGGCTTAAATATTGATTCCAGCGAACCTCTACTTGCTTGTAGAGACTAGTCAAATAGAGACACAATAATGCTGCCAGGCAGGTAGGCTGGGGACAGTGAAAGTTTAAGTAATGCAACCCGATATAAATGTCTGTTGAAATCTGATGCACTTGGCCACAGGCCTAACGAAACAGTGTAACGTACATCGCTCGATTATGACGTTATTAACAAGTAAGCAGAAGGGGGCTAACTCTATGGAGTTCCGCCAGACTGTAACAAAGAAAGCGCATATGGCCGTCACCAGTACAATTCGTGGACAAACTCTATGGAGGTACAAATAACCTCAAGCTGACAACTGTTTTCTTTGTAAATATTCAAGTAGACGTCTCAGAGCGTACGAAGAAAAAGAAGAAGAAGAAGAAGAAGAAGAAGAAGAAGAAGAAGAAGAAGAAGAAGAAAACGAAGAAGAAGAAGAAGAAGAAGAAGAAGAAGAAGAAGAAGAAGAAGAAGAAGAAGAAAACGAAGAAGAAGAGGAAGAAGAAGAAGAAGAAGAAGAAACAAGAAGAAAATTCGCATCTTTTTTACCATGCAATTCATAAAAGGCGACTTGGAAAGATTAAATATTGGAGTGACTACCATTTTATAAAATAGTAAGGTAGTTGCATAAACTTGTAAGAGATTTTAATAAAACCACACATTCCAGTCTTCGGAAAGAAAATAAACGCCCTTTATTCAAGGAAGAGTGAGAACATTTTTATAATTAAATAACTACTAGCAATAACCCGTCAAAATTGACAGGTTATTAATTAGTGTGTTGTTTCTGTTACATGTATTACAGACGGTACTATCACTACTGTTGTCATTTCATTGCAGGCGACCGTCATTAGATATTTGTAGTGAAAATTATATTGATGTATTAAATATGAAGACATGGAGTAACCTTCCTAAATGACATGTGGAGCAGTGATAATGATCTAATGGATTGTAAATTGACTAAATAACTAACATTTCTTTTATGATCGAGGAAGTTGAGGGGAACTGCGGTAAGACGGGGAATACAATGGATGGGTTTGAAAAAAAAATCGAAAAAAGGTGATTCGCCTTACGAGGACAAAAGACAAAGAAAATAGTCTACGTTACGGCCACAAGGCCTTCGTCAGGAAAGGAAAGAAAGTGAAGGCTAGATAGGACACATAAAAACTAAATAAAATAAAAACTGGGTACTTCCCTGAAGGCAAGAACCGAAAGATATATCGATGATGGCATAGGTCTCACAGATATGTCTGAGACTGATTTACACCGCTTCATCGACTTTGTGAACCACTTTCACCCCACCATCAAGTTCACCTCCCTCGTCTCCACAGTATCTGTCAACTTCCTTGACATTACTATTTCTATCACGCCCTCCGGCCTTAATACCTCAGTATACTACAAGCGGACAGATGCCCACAGCTACCTCCTGTATACCTCTTCTCATCCTCGGGCCTGTCGTGACTCCCTTCCTTTTTCACAACTTCTCCGCCTCCGCCGTTTATGCCAAGACGACGATGACTTCCACTTACGAGCAAATGAGATGTTGGATTTCTTCCGTAACAGACTTTATCCAGAACATGTTCTCACCTCTGCTCTCCAACGTGTGCTCCCCATCTCTCGTCTGGAGGCCCTCAAACCTCACCATAAATCCACTTCGGATAGAGTCAAATTAATCTTGACCCATCACCCTCACAGTACTACTGTCAAACAGATCCTTTTCCGCCACCTCCCTATCCTCCAAGCAGAGCCTCTGACCCAAAAAGTATTCAGTGAAGCACCTTTGGTGGCATATAGACGTGACAAGAACTTGAAGGATCTTCTTGTTCACAGCCGTCTCCCAAAGGAGAATGCCACTCACGTTGGCACACTACCCTGTGGTCGGACACGATGCAACACGTGCAAGTATGTCATCTCAACCCAGAAGGTGTCCTTTCCTAAGGCTACGTACACCATCACTAGTAGTTTCACGTGTGAATCGCGCAATGTCATTTATACGATCATATGTAAACGTTGCTGCAAAACCTATATTGGCCAAACAGGCAAACGACTTGGGGACAGATTCAGCCAGCACTTAAATGACATCGCTCAGCAAAAGTCCACACCAGTTGCTATACACTTCAATGGTCCTGACCACCATGGTCCCATCGACATCCAGGTCACAGCGATCCGATCCTGCTCCTCTGACACTGCCAGCCGAGAACAGCTTGAGAACCGTCTTATCCACCGCATGGGGTGTCTAAAACCAGCCGGTCTCAACACTTTTCACACCTTTGTCTGAGTTCCCTCTCCTCTCTTGCTCTATTTTACTCTTTCCACTCTTATCCTATTCTTCTATTTGTATGCCATATACATTTTTTTATTTCATATTTATTTATCTCCCACTCACTCTGTCCTCTTCTATTTCCAGTCCCCACTTTTATCACGTTGGGTAGTTTATTGTCCGGTTTCGTTTTTTAGTTTCTTAGTATGCATTGTGTACATCCGGCGGCGGAAGTCACTTTCTGTTCAGCCACGCGGTCATCAATAGACAGCGATTTTGATAGAATTTCGGTTCTTGCCTTCAGGGAAGTACCCAGTTTTTATTTTATTTAGTTTTTATGTGTCCTATCTAGCCTTCACTTTCTTTCCTTTCCTGACGAAGGCCTTGTGGCCGTAACGTAGACTATTTTCTTTGTCTTTTGTCCTCGTAAGACGAATCACCTTTTTTCGATTTTTTTTCAAACCCATCCATTTCTTTTATGACAACATGTCTCGTAATTGTTCGTGCATCTTATAAAATCTTGACTTTCCATAATCAAACTGTTCATGCACACCGTCATTTGTGCACTTTTCTATTTTCGGGAGATTACATTTAAGGGAAACAATACAATTATTGTCTAACTTTCAACCACAGTTGCACCCCCTTAGCTGTGGTTGAAAGTTAATGTACTCTCTCGAAAATAAAAAAGTGCGCAAATGACGGTGTGCATGATGTGACCGACCGACCGACGTACTTCCGGCGGTAATTATGGAATTGGATATCGAGACGTAATAACTGTAACATACAGATACAGACACTTAATAATTTATCGGTTAATTTATTGTTTGTGACCAAGAACTTTATTACAGGGTGTCCCAGATGCCTTAGTGCAGTTTTGAGCTTTAATAACTTCAGAAGTATAAAGGCTACAAACTAAAAAAAAACCATCATTTGAAGGTTCAATTATTTAAATTTGTTTTACATTTATTTAGTTCCTTAATTTTTGAATAATACATTCTTAATGTTAATTTTTTTTTTTTTTTCAATCCCTCTGATGGAAGATGGCAAACGTTGAAGAAAAAGTCAACTGCGTTCTCTGGTTGTCTGAACTCAAGTCCACCGCAGTAATAAGAAGAAACTTCGCTTCCCATTTTAAGGAAGCTCTGCTTGCTGTCAATGTCCTTCAAACTTGTTTTAAAAACGAAAAAAAGGCAATGTCAAAAAAGCTAATGGTCAATCAAGAAATTATTTTTTTAAGTAACCAGACAAAAAAAACAAACACATTCTTATCGGCAAAAGCGAGCAAACACGGCTACCCAAATAACGTTCAGCCACACTAACATCTATTTTAAAAAAAAAATAAACACACACACACACACACACAAATTAGCAACAAACCTTTGAGTGAGTTTGGGCCAAGACGTCCATGACCCAAAATTCCATCGATTGAATATCCGTTCATTCTCTGATTGGCGTCCATTATACGCTGAGAAGACGTCATCGTGTCATCAGGATGAGATGGGTGATTAGGAACTCCTCCAAGACTTTGACCCTCGCCCAATTGGCGAACTGGGAATCCAAACATCCTTCCCTCGGATTTTAGAAAGTCTGCAGCGGTGGCCATTGTTTACGAACTAGTGTCTGATAAATCACAATGAATATAAAGACAGATCTTAGAATAGTTAACTGAAGTTGTACCGATGATCACACTGCAACAGCTGCCGCAGATAAGTTGAAGGGAAGGATATCTCAGCTTGAATGAATACATTGATGTAAAAGTCAAAATGTAGTTTAGTGTTGTTTTCAAAGTCCAAATCTGCTGCTGTTTATATACTTATCATTGCCTAGACACACACATCTTGTTGGTTTGTGAATTCTAACCAGACCATTCCTGAAAATTAAAGAAACAAAATTATATGATTATTTGAAACGGTAATGAATTATTTAAATTGTAGTTTTTGAATAAAATAAACATATTTTGAATAAAATAAACATTGAGATACCATCTATTCAACAAGCTAAAAGATAGGAACTACCGACCAGTGGTACTGATAAAATAACTGTTGAACATCTGCTTCAAAGTTGCCCAACATATGCGGAACAAAAAAAGCGCGTATGGCCGACACCAGTACCATTCGTGGAAAAGCTCTACGGAGATTCAAATAGCCTCAAAATGGCTACTTCTGTCTTTGAAAACATTCAAGTGGACGTCTGAGAGTGTACGAAGAAGAAGAAGAAGAAAAAGAAGGAGAAGAAGAAGAAAATATACTTTTCTGAAAAAAACGTACTGCGGTCGCGTTCAACACTGTGATTATATTAAATCTCCCAATTTTCTAAGTGTAACGTAACGAGTGAATCGAACAAATTTCCACCTACTTTTCATGATGAAGGCGTGCATTGCACCGTAAAAAAAAAAGAAAGCAAACACCCATTAATATTAAGCGTATGCCTTGCGATTTGTTCACGGTATATTGTAGGGAAAGTAAGAACAAACGAACGAACGAAAGAACTTTATTATTAAAGGGTTAAGAACTGGGCACGTCGGCCCGTATAACATTCTGCCCTTCCTTTTTCTCCCTCATATCTTGCAAAACTGTATCCTTTCATACCGACAAAAAAAGTCGAGCAGTGCTCCGTGGGAGATAAATTGAGGAGCCACTGAGAAAACGCACATATCTTTCCATCTTTTCGTGGTGTATGAGTTAGAAATATTCATATCATTTTTTTTTTTTTTTTTTTTTTGCAACATTTCTGGATTGTTTTACCATTTATTTTATGCAGAGTTCCTCGTGAAATGCATTGCGTGTAAGTATGAATACGTATCTCTTAGCTTTATACTTAACAACAGACAATGGATTGAGTTCACTACATTTGCAGTGCCACGGATATGTAAAGGCCCTTCAGCACAACTTTATTGGTGCTGAAACCATCACAAGTGGTTATAAAGGCGAAAACTTTTTCATTCTACATATCTCGTTAGAGTCAAGCGATACAAGCCTTCCTTTCCTTTCATCCTGAGACTTCGTCAGTGTCCTGTGGTTTTCGCTTTTGCCAGAAAATCAACAAAGAATTGGGGCAATCATTTTATCCATTTGGCGTATACCTACCAGAAGCAGTCTTTACACATGGTCTACTTTATGTCGCGCTCACGCGAGGAAGGAACCCAAACAATTTTAAAGTATATTCCAGTACAAGTTACCAGGGCAAGATTTTAAAAGATACTCATACATTTATAAACAACGTTGTGTTAAAATGAGCTGTTAATTAATTAATCAAATGTCCTTCCACTAGTTTAACTTCACATCTCCTCGTCCCATTCTGAGGAGCTGCTCCATGGCTTTAGAGTCAATAACTTTGTCTGCAAAGATCTAATGAATGTGAAAATGAAATTAAGGAATAAAATGACCACAGGAGAAATGGTGCGTCATTATGACATGCAGCAGAGAGAGAGAGAGCGCACTTGGTGCGTCATTATGACATGCAGCAGAGAGAGAGAGAGCACACTTGGTGCGTCATTATGACTTGCAGCAGAGAGAGAGAGAGCACACTTGGTGCGTCATTATGACATGCAGCAGAGAGAGAGAGCACACTTGGTGCGTCATTATGACATGCAGCAGAGAGAGAGAGAGCACACTTGTTGCGTCATTATGACATGCAGCAGAGAGAGCACACTATAATTCAATTACTTGTTTTGGCTGAAAGATGTGTTTACAATTAATCAGGCTCTCAGAAAAAACTTGTACAGTGTTTTAGAAAGCTTGATTTATACACTATTTCTACTCAAGACTGTTTGGTTACGTTAGTTATTACCACGTAGTGCTTTTGTTTCGTTTGCTGTGGGAACAAAAATATATTGATACATTTCCAGTATATGTATCTTCCGTGTTACCAAATTCCATTAGTAGCGCAAAAACACAACAAAATATTAAAATTTTGTTGGCCGGGACTTAGTGCTGCAATAAAAATCATCTATTAACACTACTATGCATCGCCGTAAGAGTGAATTAAGAGTGTATGACCATGGGGCCCGGTTACTAAAAAATGACACCCCCCCCCCCCCACCCCCCCCCCCCCCCCCCCCCCCCCCCCCCCCCCCCCCCCCCCCCCCCCCCCCTCCCCCCCCACCCCCCCCCCCCGGCCCCCCCCCCCCCCCCCCAAAAAAAAATGAACATGAATAAATTATCCTAAAGACATAAAGCAGTTTCTGTAGCAATTTGTTTTACACGATGAAGTTGCCGGCCTCATGCCCAACCTCATATGTCGCCTAGTACGACATGCTTGATAGAGCAGTACTCCTATTCTTTATTTGTCTCATCAGAACTACAAGTGCCAAAATGCACAAGTGTGGTGGGTTTTGATGTTATGAAATGATGTTGATATTTTTCCTTAATGTACTGAATGAGGCCAGCTGTGAAGGTCCCTGATTCTAACAAATTTAGGGTGAGTTATCAGGATACCTTTCTGCTACCACCTTATGGCCTCAAGCAGACTTATTCTTGACTAGTATGAATGATAGCTACGTCTAATGTCTAGGGATATGCAAGTGTGGTGTGATGGTACTTTAACAATAATACACAGCTATACAAAAACGTATTTAAGGCTATGATTAAGGGAAATAACACCTGGGATAAATTTGTACAATTAATAATTTTCTGTATGATTTATTTGGTCCTGATCCTAGTATTCTTCTAGTCAGGACTTTAAAAATGAAAAGAATTCAATATATATACAAAAAGTAAAGTTTAGACACACAGGGACAAGTGTCCAAACAAATACTGTTAAATTATACTAATAGTGTTACTAAAATCTGTCTATAACTGGTTTCTACCACTGGATGGCTGTTTGGGATTTTTTAATCACTCCCAGTCTCTTTACAATCTAACGTCACTGTTTATTTCACTATGGAAATATTTTATTTCTTGAATACAGGGGTATGCTGCTCTTATAGCTGATGTACTGTTAGGGTACCAGATATTTCACTTATCTAGCCCACTGGAACTGTCTGAATTCTTTCTGCCGAATGACCACTGCTCCAAAAGTAATAGGGGGTATACTGGCGACCCCTATCACTACTGGCCTCCAAAACTTCTCAACAGCTTTCACATAGAACTCTGGCACCAGACTAGTGCCAGATAAGACCCAGAATTCAATGGAAAAAAACACAGGTACGGTGAATAGCAGATTCCAGATGTACTGCTGGCTGGACTGTGATGCCTATACTTTCATATATATTTGCTTTAATAAGGCTAATCACTTTTCCCAGAAATTCACAACTTCCTGCTCTCGGGACTATCTTCTACAAATGGCGTCAAGCCGTTGAATTTTCTTAATAATATGAAAGGCTGTGGCCAATGACCGAACGACAATGTTGAAATTTGAAATTAAAAGCAAAAACAGACTTGATTTTTGGACACTACCAAGTTTTTTTCCTCTCTCATTCTTAGATTTCTACTGCTAAATATATTTTGTGTTAAGCCATCCCATAATTTTTCTCCCCCTTTTCTGCCCCTTCCTACAACAGACTACATGTAACCTTTTCCTGCCTTTTTCAAGGACGCGTCAAAAAAAATCACCGTTAGTGCAAGTCCAAACGAGCATGTGTTGGTCTGTCTGTACGAACAAATACCGTCTTTTGTCTATAACTTTATTTCTATCTGTCGGATTTTTTATTCGAAAGCATATTACCCATCATGGCAAGACCAGCTCTAAGACTAGCTAATTTTTATGATCCTAAACCTATTAATAAAGAATTCAATATATTTTCCATTTTGGTGTTCGTTGTTTTCTAAGTTTCAACTACTTGAATGTTATAAAAATCGCCTCAGATCTTCCTTTTTCCCGATAGGAAGTAATTATGCGTGTGTGTATATATATATTTTTCCACAGTGTCTGTGGTTAGAAATGTATTGGACTAGCGGGGTATTTTTAAATTTTCAAACTTGCGACATCGTTTTCGACACAAGCTAACGGCAATGTCTCGCACTGTTGGCCCGAGTAGCTAATTCAAACCTCTAACACTTGACAAGCCGGCAGCAGGTGTCCGCTCTCTCAATCTTATGCGTTTGTGTGTTTTATTCTTTCTATCTTTCCTGGAACCAATACGCTAGTAGATTTTTCAAATTTTTATCGTTAACCCTTGACGGGCACGTTTTAAAGGCTAATACTACCAACGTGGCGATAAAATTTCTCACTATGTTCTATCCTACCTAAATCAATGCGTTTTCTGGCGCTGGAAGAAGACGCGTTACAACTTTACTAATTTTATTTCTACTGCTATTATTTTGACTTTAATATATAATTAATTAATGATTTTATCGTTGCATCAATGTACTTCACCACAACAAGCTTCATTAAATGTTAATACTAAAATTGAGTCAAATGAGTCTCTTAAATGGTACCCAGTTTTCTCAATCCGCAACATATAATGTAACTTAAGCTCTCTCTCTCTTAACTCTTTCTCGGCCTTCTTTCTTCAAGTCCGATACCTGATGGCCTAGGTGAACATGTTTCTCCACAACTTCCTGTCTCCAGTATATTTATCAATTCTGTTGTTGACTTCTTTCCATACCATGATGACAAACTGTCCAATATATTTTCTCTTTATCGCCCGCTATCTCTTTTTCCTTCAGTCTTTCTCGATGTTTCCAGCTTTATTCTTCTCATAGCATCCGCAAAGAAAATTGACAAGCTTCCTTCTAACATGAGGAATAAGCTTTTTTAAGCGCACTGGCCGCATTTCTCCCCCTACCAACCATATAGCCCCAGGATATGCTTTATTTTTCTCCCAACTCACGTCTGCACTTTGCACTTTATAAAATAAACGTATAAGTTGCGGACGAGACGTAAAACATCTTATAATTTCCTTGAGCCTATTTACAAACTTTTAATTAATGTATTTATCTTAAGCTACCTTCACATACAGTTACACGTGTTTCCTGCATGTTTTAAAACATCGTCAGTGGGGGGAAATAAACTACGTCAATTTTGACACCTGAGTAAAACTTACACACTGCGGGGACATAAAGAGTTAATGAGCCAGGACTGGAAATAAAATAATAAGTTCTAGAACATCTAAGCATTGTTCAAGCATATTGCGACACTAACTCTTCAATATATATATTATATTAAATTCAGAACTGCCCTTTCAAGCTAATGTCACTGTTTGTTAACAGTTAACCGAAAAAGCAATGATCTGAACATAAGTTGTTGAGAGTTGTCGTACATAATTCTTTGAACTGGAATGTCAGCAACATTATAACCTACCAAAATAATGAAATAAAATAAACGAACGTCACTTAATGTGAAAAGATACGTCAAGTAATAATTAAAAAAAAAAAAGAATCTATGAAAAAGACTTCTATGTCAGAATTCAAGAAGTCAAGGATAAAAAGAAAAGAAAAGAAGCGAAAATGTATTTTTAATAAGTAACTCAAAGGTAAAGACAACAACGGGCAATAACGGCTTCAAATGTTAGTGGAAAATTGTGGACTTCGGAGATTGAATACAAAGTGGAGAAATACTCATAAACTTCCGTGCTTCTATCAGCTGGCTATAGGAAGAAGAATGCTCTTAGGGGGTCGGAGTGGAAAGAGGTATGGCGTCCGCCTCGAATTCTAGAGGTACCGGGTTCGATTCCCAGTTGAGGGAATATCATTTATGGAAATTTTTTTTTAGAACCAGTGGCCTAAATACCTAGCCTTCTCGGATATGGGCGAAAAAATAGGAGGTCCCGTGTGCAAGTTGCACACGTAAAAAATTAATCGGCAGTTGGAAATCGTAAAGAGTAGGCCTATCAGGCCGCTGCCCTGGTAAAATAAAAAAAATTAGAAACTTACCCACAACAAAATTATTTATAGAATGTGTGATCCCTATATATACAAATTGGGATTCTCGCCGGTGCTACGGAGTTCTTGCACTGCACTGAGATCCTCCTTGTGTAATCTAAGTGAGGAGATCGGAGCACTGATGGAGTTGTCCGTGTGCAATGAAGATAATCCTTAAAACCAAACCAAACCAAATCAAACCATGCTTCTACATAAAAGAATGCACAAAGCAGCTTGGATATCACCAGACAACACGATCAAAATTAAATGGATCATAAACGCATAAACAAGAAGTTAAGATCATCATTACATGACGTAAACGTATATATATGACCCGATGTGGCATCAGATTACCACCTTTCAGTTAGCAACAAATAACTTCACCAGACAGCAGTTTAATGTAGGAAATCTCGTAAATAAACAAACAAGATACATATTTCCTGTCACAATATCTTTCGGTCGGCAGCGAAGATATGTCACACAAAAATTTCACCAACTTTCTAAAAGGAATAATTCATATACTCCAACCGCAGAAAGACATTCTGCCATGCTCATGTACGAGGAGTGTTCAAATGAAACCCGTCCCAGTGGCTTTATAACAAATATATGTAAGGTACATCAGCAGGAGTAGTAGAATTAAATACAGCAATTGTTATGAAGCAAGTACTCACTGGGGTTCTTTAGAAATAGTCACCATAGGCATTCAGACACGCATCCCACTGCATGGACAGACGGCGGATACCGTCCGAGGAAAATGAATTTGGTTGGTTATTGAACCATTTGGTCACCGAGGCCCTGACGTCTGCATCAGAGTCGAATCGTTGTCCCTTTAGAGATTTGTTTAAGGGTCCGAACAAATGAAAGTCACATGGTGACAGATTGGGGCTGTAGGCTGGGTGTGGCAGAACTTCCCACCTTTTCCTTGCTAACGCTTCCTGCACAATGTTCGCAACATGTGGACGAGCATTGTCGTGCAACAGAATCACACCACGCGAAAGCATGCCGGGTCGTTTATTCTTGATGGCTGTGTGCAGGTTGTCTAGTGTGTCTTTGTAGCGGATGGCATTGATGTTCAAGCCAGGCTCTTTAAAGTCAAAAAATGCGGTCAACATAACCTTACCGGCGGAAATCTGTGACTTGAATTTTTTGGGTTTTGGTGATCCGGGATGTTTCCATTGCATGCTCGCTGTTTTGCTGCACGGCTCAAAGTGGTGGCACCACGACTCATTGCCTGCCACTAGGCGCAACAGAAATGCATCACCCTCCTCTTTGTAACGCAGCAGGTCGTTCAAACTCCACCCCATGCGTTCTTCCTTATGGCGATGGCTTCTTCTGTCGCAACAATATGCACCTGACCTGGCCGCAGAAGATCTTTCGTTAACTGACGTCCTTCTCGAAACATTCGTGCCCAGTCTTTCACTGTAGTCTTAGACACACTTTTGTCACCATACACTGCTTTCATTCGGCGATGAATGTCGGCTGGTCGACATCCTTCGGCTGTTAGGAACTGGATCACCGCTCGCTGATCGACCTTGGACGGATTCCGTATCACAAAGGCCATTTTTTTAACGGTCTGCAGCACAAACAATGAATACTAGGAGAATGAACACTTACACACTTGTACATTCGTATGTGCTTATTACGTCAGATGTGACGTCATCATGCTCCTCCTACAAATGTCCACTTCGCGCAGCACGGGCGGGTTTCATTTGAACACTTACACACTTGTACATTCGTATGTGCTTATTACGTCAGATGTGACGTCATCATGCTCCTCCTACAAATGTCCACTTCGCGCAGCACGGGCGGGTTTCATTTGAACACGCCTCGTACATAAACCATCTCACTTATTGCTTCAGTATCTGAAGTTACCGCAGCTCTATCATAATTAAACGACTCGGCTTCCTTCCAACCCAAACACTATTGGTATAGTCTTCTGAAATTAATTTTTACTTAGTTCCAAAACTGGTACACAACTGAATATTCGTTCTGTTTGATAATTTAATGTTCCACCTTTAAATCTAACATTAAAAAGCAAGTAACTCGCCAAAACAAGGGAATGAATTACGAAGTGCTCTTTCTGCTGCAAGTCCTGATGACGGTATTATTTCTCATGTTATCATTTCCAGTGGTGTATCCTGGTAATGCGAGCTAGGCGTGCTGCTACTTAAAATGAATATGTACGCCTACTATTTAACTTCTTCCCCTCTTAATTTAAAAACCATCTATATTCAATTACACAACGATAGTTATTAGGGGTATATGTCAATTATCTCCGAAATACTAATTAACTTACAACTTGAAACTCACTGTCACTGTAATAATCTGCATTCCCGGCAACTAACAAAAATTAATCACAAAATACACTGGACGGACACAGCCGATTTTTACAACTCGAGAGCTGCTAGGCCTTCGCACACATGTTCGCATTGTATTGACGTATCTGCCCATGACCCCGGTTCACACAAACCAGTCTTTAGACGTGAATCCGAACGGTCCAGCACGCATTGTGACGGAATTACCCGAGAAACTTCGGGCGATTGCTACAACCAATAAAAACTGCACTATAAAACGCGTCTGTGAAACTGAAACTAGATGTACTCGTAGATTCTATGCGGGAAAATCCGTTATCCTGATGCGTGCGGTCCGAAAGCAGAACTTAGAGGAGAAATATTTTATAGAATAATAAATTAAATTTTTCTTTTTCTTTTTTTATAGGTGTGCGCAGCACGCACAGCACACATAGAGAATACGCCACTGATCATTTCATTGCTTTACATTCCATTTCAACATAATTGGATCTTTGTTATCAAAGTTATCAAGGACTTATGGTTAATGATTAATGCACGTTAGAGAAAAAATGGAAAGCCTCATTTTATCTTCAACGGTGCAATGCACGCCTTTTCCGAAAATTCTCCAGAATAGGTGGTGGGATTGTTTTATTGCTGGTTACATACGTTTCATTAAGACAATGAACAACATTAGAATAGGGCACCGTCTTGCTTCAGGTGAATTTTGTTTTAACGTAAAAGCTCCGTTTGTCCTGCACGTGGCGCTATGCGTTTGGATGTTCTTGAACTGATTTTTTTTGTTTTTTCCTTAACCAGCGGCACTTGGGCTTTCAGCCCTTCGGCCCAATGACATGTCATTGCGAGGCTGGGGAGCCTGTGGACTTGCCTTCCAACCCGGTCAGGAGCGTAGCTCCTTCCCATCCACAGAGGGTTTATCTCAGGAGCCGTTCAGGTTATTCAGTCAAAATCCCGGTCAATGACACATCTTCAAATGCTCACCCCAGGGCTTGAACCTTGAACACATGATCGCCAGCGCAACGTGGTAACCATTACACCAGCGCGGCTCCCTCTTGAACTGATCAAATCTACACTTCGTTTAGTTACGCTAGACAAGGGTGGGGGTAGGGGATGGCTTGCCCTTGAACGTCTTAGCCACACCAATCAAGTATCACTATATTACTTTTAAAAGGCGTTGTCTTGTGTATGGTAATTCCTTAACAAATAATAAATAAATAAATAAAATACGTAAATATTAAGCACAAGTAAGAAAGAATGAAAGAAAGCAGGAAGACATAAGACAAGATTAAAAAAACAATAAAATAAAAGAAGCAACAGGCACTCCGGAGATTCTGTACAGACCTATCCAACTAACGCCAACGCCTGTCCGCGAGAGTGAACGTTTTACGACATACAACCACCTAAACGAAATTGAAAAAAAAAAAAAAACGAGACTGCCGTCACCGGGGTAGTTGCTTTCACTAAGCAACACGTAACCATGGAATTAAGACCTGATCGACTCTGACATTGTTATAGACACGATAACTTCTAAACTTCCCTATTGACAAGCATTATTATTATTATTATTATTATTACTACCATACAGCCACCAATGGAGCTTATGCCTTCAACCAATACAGCCCAGTGTTATCCACTCAGGGTCACTCCGTGTCTTATTTTTCCCATTTATTTCTCTCGTCACCAATCTTCTTCGTGTGTTTTTTTTTCTTCATCTGTTCTCTCTATACCTCTATTACCCTGTGGATTCCGAAACAAGGACTGCCTTGTAATATTGTTAATAGGATTCTTCAGTGTGGGTCCAATCCATAGCCAATGTCTTTCTCATATTATTAACGAATATTGGCCGAATAATACACAATACGAAGGCTGTAATAATCAATTATAGTAGATTTTAGTTGATCAGGGATACTATTAGTAGTTGTCTAAACGAAATGTCCTGTCTCGAACAATGGAAAAAAATCTCACTAGCTTTTCTGGGAAACACGGAAAAGACGTACATTACACTGTGAAAGCTGAAATTTACCCTAATGAAAACAGCACACAGGCCGTTCAATTTTTTTACATTTTATTTTGGATTAACTATACAATACCATAATTCCCGCCGTAAGATACTTCTGTCGGTCGGTCTGTCACACTTTGCACACCGTCATTTGCGCACTTTTTTCTTTTTTCGGGAGAGTACATTAACTTTCGAGCACAGCTAAGGGGGTGTAGTAAATAAATATTAGACAAACATAAAGGTATGTTTTCAGGCACTCGTAAGAAATAAAGAAATAGAAAACTAGACAACAGAAAAACAACAGACGTGAGTGGTTACCCAGGACTCGAACCCAGGACCTTCCGTGCGACAACCCCGCCTAGCTATGCAAGCAAATCACACTATCCTCCCTGCCATCTAGGCATCACCAAAAAATGATGCGTCGATGACGGGTCGTTAGTGCGACCCGTACATACCTTTATGTTTGTCTAATATTTATTTATTGTTTACAGGCCTCGGGTTTTCCTTCCTACTTATATGTTATAAGGGGGTGCAACTGTGGTTGAAAGTTAGACAATAATTGTATTGTTTCGCCTTATATGTACTCTCCCGAAAATAGAAAAGTGAGACGGTGTGCATTAAATCAACAGACAATCAAGATACTCTTCTGTCCAGTCTCATTCGGGAAACGGATTTAACTCATCATTTTTCTTGAAAATAACCTTAAAATGTAAGTTTTCTGATTGTTTCTTCGAGACACAATTTTATTTTAAAGTATTGCAGACTTATTATTATGGATCAAAATGATAAGATGGCTAAAAGGAAGAGACGATCGCGTCATTCACAGCGAGCAAGCGAAACTATAGAAGAAGCAGCAATGTAATACGTGTAACAGAAACAACACACTATAATTACAAACCTGCCAATTTCGGCGGGTTGTTGCTAGTTTACCATAAGTCAGGATAAGTTTGACTACAAAGATTCAATGATAAGTTTGACTACAAAGATTCAATGATAAGTTTGACTACAAAGATTCAATGATAAGTTTGACTACAAAGATTCAATGATAAGTTTGACTACAAAGATTCAATGAAGGTGAAAGAGAGTAGAAAGGAATGAAATAACCACATGAGAATTAATACCGTCATGAGGACATGAAGCAGAAAGAGCACAACCAAATTATTTCCCCTTCATGATTTGGCGGGTTACTTGCCTGGGGATAGCAGATAATCGAATGTTTGGTTTCAGTTTACTCATAGCACTCTTGACGAGTTTTCCTTCAGTACTCTAGAGCTTCCTCGCGTGGGATATCCCAGCCAGAAACGAGAAATACTATCCTAAATATAGCTTCTTGTAAATACTCGTACATATCTAATCTGTCGTTTTCTATAACACCTTTCATAGATCAACGTTAACATCATTACCACCAGGGCCGGGTTAAGCCATAGAAGGGCCGCTAGGCTTTTTTTTTTTGGTGTTTGGTGTTTTCACCTAATTTGCAACAATTTTAAATTTTTTTTTTTTTTTTACAAACCCCTAAGCGTGGTGATGGTATATACTAGTATTATTAATAGACTGGTATGTTAGTTTGTTAGCACTGCTTACCTCTTTTATTACTAATAATTTTTTTAAAATTAATGTGTGATAGTATTATTTTTATTATTATTACGGTAAACACAATAAACACATTTTAAATAGTTCACGCGCCGTTATGATCTTGCCTGGGTTGCATTATGTCTTTTAATCTTTTTGTTTGTGTTTAGTCTTTTTAGAACGTTATGAATGGGATTGCGTGGTGCAAACATTTTATTTTTTGTACATAAATCTATGCAGTAACAATTTTTTTAAATTTATGCACTGGCCCCCAACAGCTCCGGGCCCCGAGGCTTCAGCGTACTTAGCCTAATGGATAATCAAAAAACTGATTACCATCATCATCATCATCATCATCATCATCATCATCATCATCATCATCAATTTCCATTGCTCTTCTTACAGATCACGCAACGCCACAGGAGCTGATCCCTTTTCAGGAAGCTGGCACCAAGCAGTCACGTGTTCTTGCAGAGTTGGTTTTTGTGACAGTTTGTTTTACATGTTGCCAGCCTCTTGCATAGCTTCATATTTGTCGCCGTGTACGACATGCCTGAGGTTGTGGTATTTTTTTTTCTGTCTCTTCGTAGAGTCCCGGGAACTGCACGGGATATATAAACCAATGTCGTCATCATCATTAATATCATCATTCTAGTCATCATCATTAATATCATCATTCTAGTCATCATTCTAGTTCTCATCATTAATATCATCATTCTAGTCATCCTTCTAGTCATCATCATTAATATCATCATTCTAGTCATCATCATTAATATCAGCATTCTGTCATCATCATTAATATAATCATTCATATCATCATTCTAGTCCTCATCATTATTAATATCATCATTCTAGTCATCATCATTAATATCATCATTCTAGTCAACATCATTAATATCATCATTCTAGTCAGCATCATTAATATCATCATTCTAGTCATCATCATTAATATCATCATTCTAGTCATCATCATTAATATCATCATTCTAGTCATCATCATTAATATCACCATTCTAGTCATCATCATTAATATCATCATTCTAGTCATCATCATTAATATCATCATTCTAGTCATCATCATTAATATCGTCATTCTTGTCATCATCATTAATATAGTCATTCTAGTCATCATCATTAATATCATCATTCTAATCAACATCATTAATATCATCATTATAGTCATCATCATTAATATCATCATTCTAGTCATCATCATTAATATCATCATTCTAGTCATCATCATTAATATCATCATTCTAGTCATCATCATTAATATCATCATTCTAGTCATCATCATTAATATCATCATTCTAGTCATCATCATTATTATCATCTAGTCATCATCATCCTTCAGCTCCACAATGATTATAAGCCTGCTACAAACTTATACCATGACGTCATGTCCCGTGCCGTCATTTCTAGGCCTTTCCGTGGCTTCTTCTGCCTGTTCATGTATGTCTCCAGTTATCTTTCGTGTGTTCTTTCGCCATCCTCTGCCTCTCCTACCGTGATGATTCCAGAAAAAAAGCATTGCCTTGTCATGCTATCAACAGATCTCCTCACCGTTGTGTCTCATCCATCGCCAGCGTCTTCTCTCCATCTCTTGCTCCACTGGCACTTGTCTGGTTGTTGTCATCATCAGGTCCGCATTAGCGATCTTTTCAACCCATTTCAATCCTTCTTTTCAACCCAAGCACCCATTTATGAAAAGTAAATCAAAATATGTTTGCTTAACTCTAAATAGCTTATTATAAATAACTTTCATATGTTCAATCATTACATCGCACATATCACTCACATGTAACCATTTCCCTTTAAATTCAATACAGGGACATACTAAAGTATAGAAGACCTATTTTCTTCTCTGTGGGGTAAACGATAATAAGTAAATAAACTTTACTAATTTACTAATTTTCTTTTTAGCGTTTTTTTTCCCCCTTCACGAAGATTAAATACAGTTATATATCGTTCGTTCTTTCCCTCGTATTCTTTTTTTTTTTTCCTTTCAAAAATATCCCCTGGTGCATACAAAATGCGATAAAATACCAGCTTGGCGTGAAAATGAAAATTAAGAATGAGCTTCTATCAACATTGTTCATCTGGCAAACACGCCCCATACACTACAATGATGCGCTGCTTAATTCAACACACAAGCTGCAAAAAATGTCGGACGGAATTTATTTTAACAGGGCTGGGGAACATTGGCGTGTTCTCAATCTTCTTTTAACATCACGTCATTGAAAAAAAAATAATAATCTATATATAAGAAGATTTCTATAACGTGACTTCATTTTTGGGGAGGTCGATTGACATAGGGGTTAGAGCCCTGGTTAGATTTACGGTTGTCAGACACGTTCCAGTCTACCTAGCTGTAAGTGGGAACCTGACTTTGATCTCGAGTTAAGGTAAAAGTAGCCCCACAACAGATACTGCGGTAGGGGAGTAAAGTGTAAGAGATTTCACCGTACTAGGTCCAGCATACAGTGGGCTGATCACCTGCTTGCCAACCAATCTGATTACGGAAACAATGATAGATTGTTTGGTCTGTTTTTGTTCCACAAAGACGCCACTAGGCGTGGTGGAAACAGCAATAGATTGATCAATTTGTTGTTGCCCTAAGACGCCACTAGGCGTACTGGCCACACACTGCTTTGCCGGTTGGTGGCTAAGGATGGAAGAAGAAGAAGAAGGTCCAGCATCGATAGATGTGGTGATCAGTTCCCTGTCCTTCCATAACTCAAAGTCAGGTACTCATTTACCGCTGGGTAGACTGCAGCGTGTCGGGTCCGGTGATTCGAACTCGCCCGCCTTTGCTGCGAGAGACCAGTGCTCTAAGAACTATGTCAATCGGACGATCCCGTTAGGGAAGGAAATAGTAGCGGGGAAGGGAAGTGGTCATTCCACCTCTCGATGCTGGAACTAGTATAGTGAAGTCTCTAACGCTTCATTTCTCTCCAGTAGTATCGGCTACAGGACTGCCTTTACAGTTTTATGCATATCTTATTAAAATAAACTGACTGCATTTCAGTTTGTTGATATTTCCATGGTAACAGGGGCCACACCATGGGTCGTAGTGCGTAAGGTTTGTTGAAGTGCTGTCCCATTAAATCGCTGACCGGAAGGGAGCTTGGTATCGCAAGAGGTTTTATGGAAGAAGCGGAAGCAGATGCAGGGAACGGGTGGCGTGACACTTCTTCAGTGGGATGAAAACTAGAGCAGACAGTTTGTGAATGTTAAAATTCAGGTTATATTAGCCTTGATGTCTAATAACGATCTTGCTTTGTTCTGTTTATTTAGGTTTGATTACGCCATGTTTCGGCCTCTTAACAATGAGGATGTCCAGAAAGGGGCCAACGCGCAAAGAAAACTTATTTCACAAGTTTGAAAGAAGTAATCCACTTTTTTGGGCACGTTGTGAGAAGAGAAAAGCTGGAAAATATCGTAAGAACAAGTAAGATTGAAGGAAAAAGAGGTAGAGGAAGACAAAGAGAGCAAATACTGGACACATGTGTTATATCTTCCTTATGTGTTATAAATACTGGACACAGTTTAACATCGTGGCATGGAAGGAGGTCAACAACAGAATTGATAAATTGTACTGGAGACAGGAAGTTGTGGAGAGACATGTTCTCCTACGTCACTAGGTATGGTACTTGAAGAAGAAGAACACTAAAAATAGGATCATCAATGTGGAACTGATGACAAGAGTGGAACAAGAAATGAGAAGAAGAAGCTGGAGATAGATAGGACACACACTGAGAATACCTGTTGATAGCAGTTCCATGCAGTTTTTGTTCTAGAATTCTCAAAGTCAGAGAAGCAGACGTAGAACGGAAAACTCATAGAACAAAGAACTGATGACAGAAATAAAAATAATGAGGAAGATATAGAAAGACCTTGAGCTGATGGCACGTGACAAGAGGACTTGGCAGGAGTTTGTTGAAGGTCTATACTCCCTGAGGGACTAAAGGTTAAGGAATGAATGAATGAGCATTAAATAAAATAGATAGTACAGCAATCCCCTATATACTAATTGTTTTACTAAAACGTATGTAACCAACAATGAAAAAATGCCGTCCTTTTGTTCGGGAAAATAAGGAAAAAGGCACACATTGCACCGTGAAGGCTAAATTGAACACCAATGACAATTCTTCTTCTTCTTCTTTCGTTCGCTTGAACTATATTGTCTATATCTGCAGCGTTGTTTCTTGTATAAACTTCACTGTCTTTTGTAGTTCATACAGAGGTCCATATAGTTTTGCTTCCAGTGTTGTTTCTCTGGACCAGTGGGTTTGCCTCAATATATCATATTCGGGGCAATCTTGAAGTACGTGCTCCGCAGTCTGGGGTGCCTGTCCACATGTACACATGGCTGAATTGCCAATCTTGAATTTTGTATACATGTGGCTGCGGAGGCGGTTGTGTCCTGTTCTGAGGCGCAGAATGACTATTTGTTCTAATCTGTTCATAGCTTGGTAGTCATCCTGTGTTGGTGTTGGTGGCTTTCTGATGGATTTGATCATCTTTTTCTTCTGATGGTACGTAACTGGTACATCCGGTTGTTCGTCTGCAGCACCTTCTTTAGCCAGTCCGTCTGCTCTCTCGTTTCCTGGTATTCCACAATGAGACGATATCCACTGCATGGCGACCCTGCGCTGGTTGCACAGTTCAGAAAGTAGGGCTTGTATACCTGGCAATTTTCTGGACTGAAGTGCTTGGAGTGCTGATCTTGCATCTGTCAGGAATACTACAGGCTGTGGACCGAGATTGGTGTTCAATAGTTTCTCAGTTGCCACCTTGATTGCCTGGACTTCTGCATCATAGTTGTTACAGAATTTCCCCGTTGGTACTCTGACCAGATCCTTAGTGTTGTTTGGGTATTCTATGTACACTCCTGCTCCTCCATTCTTTACTGCATTCTGTGCTGACCCATCCGTGTATACTCGGACCCAGAGGTCCTGTGGGTATTCATCATCCAGGAAACTGAGAGTGACTGTCCTACGTTGCACGCTGTTCTGTTCATCCCTGTCGAATATTCCTTTCACTTTTGTGTGGATGTGTACTGGTAGTCCATGCTCCTCTCTCCAAGGGGTTTGTTCTGGCATAGACTTTAGGGGGCTGTTAACTTCAGGCAGGTCTGAGGTTTGTCTACGAAATCGTTTGGCCTGGTGGATAAAGCTGCTTCTTTTCAGTCGCCCCATTGCTAGGTTTTGGAATCTGTCCTTCATTGGATGGCAGGGCATACAGAGGAACTTTTCTGCCTGTGTTAGCACTTTCGTGTCTCTGCGTTCTCTCAGTGCTTGTATCCTCCCCATTTTCTCCATCTCCACTATAGGTGTTGATTTCATTGCCCCCGTGATGACCCTAAGCGCCTGGTTTTGCACCTTATCTAGCTCTTGTAATGTGGTGTTTGATGCTGGACACCACGCAGCTGACCCATATTCCAGGTGTGGTCGTATGCCCTGCTGGTAAACTTTACTAAGTATTTTCCCGCTGGCTCCCCATGTGGTTCCACTTAGTTTTCTCAGGATGGCTAGCTTCCTCCTGGCCTTTGTTGCTGCCTTGTTGATGTGCTGCTTCCATGTCAGCCTATCATCGAATGTAACTCCGAGATAGGTGGGTTGTTTATCTTCTCTCAGGAGCTCTTCGTTTATCTTGATGACACCAGCTTTTTGTTTGGGAGAGATGGTGAAGAGCGTAGTGATGCACTTGTCTGTGCTGATGCTGACACACCATCTATTTGCCCATGAGATTAAGGCGTTTATAGCTCTTTGTAGCAGTTTGGTGGCCACTGTTGCATGCTCATCTGTGCACCATATTACCAGGTCATCAGCGTACATTGCCACTTTCATTCCATGTGGTAGTTCAGCAACCAGGTCGTTGATGTAGACTAGGAAAAGTGTGGGGGACAGAACCCCTCCCTGAGGGACGCCATGACGCAGTAGAATTTTCTTACTCTTGAGGCCATTTAGTTGTACTCGGGCTCTTCTGTTATGCAAGTATGCTTTCACCCATTTGTACATCTTACCATTCACTCTACAATTTCTCAGTTTCTTCAGAAGCCCTTCTTTCCAAACCTTGTCAAATGCTTTCCTTAGATCTATCCATGCTGCTAGTACCAGTTTCTTATCTTGGAACGCATTCTCAATCTCTAGGGAAAGGTAAGTTGCCTGATCTTCAGTGGAATAACACTGCCTAAAGCCCGCCTGCTGTGGTACAAGAAGGTTTTCACTTTCAAGGTACCACTTTAGCCTGAGGTTGATGATACTTTCCATTGTTTTGCAGAGGCAGCTTATAAGGCTGATTGGTCTGTAGCTGGAGGCAGTGGAACTGTCTTTTCCTGGTTTTAGGAGTGGTATCATGATTGCTTCCTTCCAGGTCTGTGGAACTCTGCCTGAGTTCCAACAGATATTGAAGATCTGCAGCAGCTTTGTTTTTGCTGCGGTTTCCAAGTTCTTAATCATTTCATTGGACACTCCATCAACTCCTGGCGACTTTCTCATTTTCAATTTGGATATTGCAAAGCTCCAGTTCTCTGAATGTGATTGGTGCCTCCATAACTTCAGGTATGGTTCCATCTCGTCCTGCGTATTGTTGTTTCTCACGAGTCTCCTGTTGCTTCTCTGGGCTAACTTCGATGTTGTTGTCTTTAGCAAAGGAGTCTGCAAAGTGATCAGCTGCCTGTTTTCCCATGAGGATGTTTTCATCTTTGTACAGAGCAATCCTTGAGTTTCTCCCTGTACCTTCATCGTTAAGTTGTTTTACCAGCTTCCACAGTTTCCTTGTATCTCTTTCGAAGTTCAAGGACTCTGTTTTCTCCTTCCAGCTTCTTTGCCTGGCCTGCAACTTGGCCCTTTGAAATTTGGCCTTAGCTTGCTGGTAGTTATTGTGGTGTTCTTGGCATGGACTGGTCTCTGCCTGCTTTCGAGATGTTTCCACGTCGTTGTGCAGCTGCTCTAGTTCACTATTCCAATATGGTTTGTAGTGCTTACGAGCCCCTCTAGGTATTGTTTCACGAGCAGCCTGTAATATGCATCTGCTGAATTCATCGACTAGCTTATTGATGTCTTTTTCTACAGTCAGATCTCTAGCCAGTATACTAGTACGATGCTGGTACATTGTCCAGTCTGCCTTCTTGTAGTTCCACCTAGAGAGAGTGCTGCTCTCCTTGACAAGTTCATTTTCCACAATTAGGAAGACTGGCCGGTGGTCGCTGCCTCCAAGTTGTTTCCCTACAACGCGTGTGGTGTTCCACTCCAGGCCGGGTGAGTGGAATGCCAGGTCTGGTGTAGAGGTGGTGTGCCATGATCTCGAGTAGAAGGTTGGTGGGTCGATTGGCTGGTTAATCAGGATAAGCCCATTGTCATCCTGCCAGTTTTCAAGCTCCTCACCTCTCCTGTCCATGTGATCATAGCCCCAGCTCTGTGAGTGGCTGTTGAAGTCTCCGCATACAATCAGTCTTTCTTTTGCTGGGATTGTATCTAGTGCCAGTGGGCGGTCGCTCGGACAGTAGTAGTTGAGCAGGTGGAATTCTGAACTTTCTGTCCTGAGATGAAGCATCTGGTATTCCGCCCCCTCCATATATGTTTCAAACTGACATGCACTGATGTTATTCCTCACGAGTGTCAGTATTCCACCCTTTCGCCTGTCTATTCGGTCAGATCTGTGGCACTGGTAGCCTCTGATTTTGAAGGCTATGTCCTTGTTGAGGTCTTGCCTCCTGGCTCCACGGGTCAATTGAGAAGGACCCCCAGTAGTAGGGGTTTGGCCCTTCCGAGGCAGAGGGCCCGGCACTGCGCCTGCCTGGGTGTCCATCACAGGGCGAGTGCCATAACGTTTTGCAGATATAGGCATACTTCCATAGCGCATGTGCGTGGCATCCTGATTGCTGTGGTGCGCCTCTTGACTGGTTGCCTCCGTCTTCAGCACCTTGACTTGCTAGGGCAGACTGTGGTCTTGCTCGAGTGTAGGAGGGCCTGGCCAGTCTTGGTTTTTCAGCCGCTGATGGCAGTACTTGAGCCCTATCTCCACGTCAAGGAGCTGGCCTCGATGGGGACCAATGACAATAATAAGCATGGCTTGCAATCTTTTCACAGAACATTTTGGGAACATATATATATATATATATATATATATATATATATATATATATATATATATATATATATATATATATATATATATATATATATATATATATATATATATATATATATATATATATATATATATATATATATATATATATATATATATATATATATGTCGGCGTCTGTTGCCTAATGGATATGAACGCAGTTTCATAATCCAGATATACCAGGTTCGAAACCTGCTGCAGGCGGTTTTGTAGCAGAACGCTTTGTGTGGATTTTTAACATTGGTATAAGTGCCATACCGTTCAGAAAGCAATGATATATATATATATATATATATATATATATATATATATATATATATATATATATATATTGTTGCGTGATAAATTCTCGCAACATCGTTTTATTTCAATATCTATTTTATAACGCAAGGGCAACAACTGCTTGAAATTTATAGTCACTTTTCTCGGTAAGCATTTGTCTTCTCGCGTTGGTATCGAATGCAGTTAAGTTTGAGCTGTGGTCATTTTGCGCTGGACTGCGCATGACTTGTCTTGCTTCTTGGTCGATCGGTTTCCGCCCACCACTAGTGGAGTGAGCGATTTGGAATGGCGAAAGAGATGCCTCGTTGAAGAGGGGATCTCCGCTATTTTTTGTTCTGTCAGGGATGTGTAGTCCTCTTATGGATATTTCGTTTATTCGAGATAATACCTCTAGTGTATTTGCACATGCCGGGAGGCATAATATTTCTGTGTATTTCCGGAAGGCAAGGTAAATTAACATTTTCATTAACTCTATCGATTTTTGGTCGTGAACGATTTCTGGTTCATAGCCTGTCTTCGAAAGTCGTCGTCACGAGATGTTTTCCTAGCTCACATGTCGCTGTATTGTGCTGCATCGGTTGATGCAGGTTCCAAGGACCATTACTTGCTACTTTGTTAAATGAACTAGGTTTGAAAAACCTTTATTATCTAGAGGATATTTTTGAGGACATTATTTATACTTCGGCAGACGTGTCTGTCTTGCTGAAGTCAAACTAAGGAGAGTGAACTGATCTCATACATCTGGTTATCTCCTGGCTGTTATAGAAAGGGATGGAGTTTTTCACCTGACTACATTTACAGCACTATGAAATATAACATGCATCTGACTCATCATTGTAATGCTGTCTACCGTCTATTGCTGTATTGAATGTTGCTGTGATAATGACTGTTTGATGTGCTTACATATTCGCGTAACCATTTTGTCACTGTGGCGTCCACAATAAATAATGAAGAAAAACGTCAACGGCTGTTACAAGAATCATTGACTTTATACGTCGTGAGTTTACTGACGTCCTATGTGGATTGCCCTGTTATTTTTGTATGAACATTGTTTTGACTGAACACATCTGCACACTACACAAAACCAGACATGCGGATACCATCCATCATCATATGGCATCACGCATCATTTGGTGGCCATAAGCTGGTTTGATTCTGGTACCAGCAAACACGGGGTCCCTTACCCACTTCATTTTCAACAAGAATTCATCAGCATCCTTCAAGAAATTAACATTCTTCAATACAGTCAACATCTTCAAAATTTTCAAAGTACTCGGCGTTGCCCGGTAAAAGTCAAAATTTCAACTTTTTGACGGAAACAAGAATTTGACAGTACCCGGCGTTGTTACATGTTGCCGGATAACTCGGACTGCTGTTATCTTTTACGCAAGTCAAGCAAGTTGCTGCTGTCAAGGTTCCAGTGCTGTCGTTTTTGTGAAGGTCAAGTGCCGGTTGAAACGGGTTGTTTTCTGAAGAAGGCCAAGTACCGATTTCCATCAACTTACTTTTGGATTAGAAGGTCAAGTGCCGAAACAACTCAACACACAGTATTTCAGAAGCTCTTGTACCATCGTGTTAGCAGTGGAAGCAGTTCAGATGTGCCATCATCGTTGGAGCTTCGCTCTTTAGGAAGTTGATTGACATCCGTTTTTTCTGCTGTTCTACGATTGGAAGCCTATAAGTTAAGTGGCCTGTTTGTATGTAAACTGTGCCCTTATACTTCTGCTGAGTCTTCTGTGTATCATCTCATTCTATATGTTATATGTTTATATGTTATTCGTATATTTATATGTTTATATTTCAGCGGGTTCTCGGTTGGGTGGTGTCTCCGTTAGATTATGCCACGTCATAGAGGTCGTCTATTGTGAGCGTTTTCTGTAAGGTTTGCAAATTTCCAATACTGGAATTTGCTAAGCGACTTCTGTTGCTATTTATGTTAGCTGTGATGACATGTTTTAATATTGTTTTCGTTATTATTTCGCATTCTTTAGTTTTGTTTTGATTTGTTTGTATTTGTTAGCCTACTCTTGTCTATAATTTAGTTTCATACAACATTTTTGTTTATACACTGTGGTGTCATGTATTTTGTTTAATTCTATCGCAGATATCGTCACATTTTTTGTGATATTTCATTAATTTCTGCTTTATTTTTAGTTGATTTCTGCGAACGTTTTTGTATTGTTGCTGATCTTTGTTATTGTTTACATTGTTATTGTTTACATTGTTTGTATTGTTTACATTTTCAATGTTTACATTCTGCATGTGTTTACATAGTCATTGTTTACGGTTATAGTAATTAGTTAATGGGCTATGCTAATGCACTGTTACTACTACACTGATGATAAATGAATGATGAATAGTGTCGTGCACTATTGAATGAGAAGTGCACTTATGATCAAGAATTGATTGTTGATATTTCATATACAAGTTCTTTGATTGGAGACTTGTTTCCCACAGAGACTGGGATAATATAATGTGATGTGAATATACAAGTGCTTAATTAAGACTTGTTACACTTAGGTTTGAAATAAATTAGTTAATTATTTCAGGTTTTGGACTCATATGTTAGACAACATGTCTACATTTGAGCACTTTATTGAGCAGGGTAAATTGCTTGGCAAGACTGGTGATAAGTTAGAAGAATTTGCAACTGCTCGATATGATAAAGCAATGGAAGCTGAACAAAAGAAACTGCATATGGAAGCTGAACAAAAGAAACTGCAGATGCAGGTGGATGAAAAAAGATTCCAAATGGAAATGGAAAAACAAAAAAGGGAATCAGAATCTGAGGAAAGAAAACTCCAGCTACAGCTAGAAGCTGAAAGACTTCAAAAAGAGGCTGAGAATAAAAGACTTGAAAAAGAGGCTGAAAATAAAAGACTTGAAAAAGAAGCTGAAAATGAAAGACTTCAAAAAGAGGCTCAGGCTGAGGAAAGAAGATTACAGAGAGAGTCTGATGAGAGGAAAGAGAAAGCAAAAATGGAACATGAAGAAAAGGTCTTAGCTTTAGAGTTGGAAAAATTGAAATTGACGAGCATGAGTAATGGTAATGATTCAAACAAGGGTTCATCTTCTGGTAAGGCTAATAATGATACTTTTAAGATTAAGTTACCAACATTTAGTCCTTCCAGCGATGACATAATGTTCTATCTGGACAGATTTGAACAAGCATGTACAGCTCATAACATAGACAAAGCAAAATATGTTTATCAGTTATCAGGGATACTGACAGGTAAAGCTCTAAGTATATTAAATATGGTGGATGAACCTGACAAGAACAATTATGAGGTTGTCAGGGCCGCTTTGTTAAAGAAATATCAGCTTAACGAAGACGGCTATCGTCTACAATTTAAAAACATGTTACCTGAAAATGGAGTTGAATTCTCCGAGTTTATTGCAAGAATACGCATTACTTTCTCACGATGGGTTGAACTATCTAAGACGGAAAAAACTTATGAAGGACTTATGGACTTAATACTTAGAGACAAAGTCATGTCGTCTGTCAATGAGTCTTTCCTTGCTTTCCTTCATGAACGTAAACCTAAAACAATAAAAGAAATGGAAGATTTAATGTTGCCAATACGTAACTGCGCACCCACACATAACCATGGGTAACTCTAAGGTGAAAGAAGGTTTACCAGTTGCTTCGGCAGCTCCGTATGGCCAAAACTTTGCTCGTAGATTCCAACAAAATTTTGATAGAAAGAGTAGCGGTAATTTCTGTCAAAATCATGGAAATCAATTTCATGGTGATTCTTCTTCGAAGAATTGGAGACAACCTGATAGTGGTCGTTACTATCACCCTAATAATTATAGGCATTTCAAAAGAGGATATGGTAATAGAGGTTATTCCTGCCGAAGACCTCAAAACCAAACAAATAGATGTTCGCATCAATGTGAACATGATAGTAATCGTGGAAACTGGAATTCGAACCAGGATAACAATTACATAGAGACAATAATAACTGCAGAGATAATAATAACTCTGATAACTTCAGAGGTAATAATAGTCGGGGTAGATCTCAACACAAAAAAAAGAGATATCAGCAGGCTAATGCTGTACAACAGGAAACTGAGGGAGCCTGTAATCATGTTGTTGATAGTAAAAACTTTGACGCTGTCACTGGTTCTGCTTTTGACTTTGAGAGAGCAAACAAATGCCCCCAATGCAGTACTTTATTCGAACCGGGTACCATAACTACTTTGAGTTGTGGTCACCCACTTCCCGCTCTTCCTGCTGCTGTTGCGCATGACGGGATGGGTTCTTTAATTCTACATAAGGGTCTTGTTAATGATACTCCGGTCTCACTACTTTTCGATTCCGGATGCACCACTATTGGTGTTAGACAATCGCTTGTAGATCCATGTTGTGCTACAGGAAGGGTTATTAAATGTGTCACATTTGGCGGCACTCTAGAAAAATATCCTACTGCTGTAATTCGCATTGCCACTCCTTTCTTTACTGGAGATGTGCATGCTTGTCTCTTACCTAATCCTATTGCGGACCTTATTATTGGTCGTATTCACGGAGTTAGGGAGTGTACCCCACAGCAGATTGCTGCTTGGGAAGATAATAACATGCAAGCTACAAATTGCAGTAGTTACAAGAGCACAAGCTCTACAAACACCCGAAACTTCACTGAATAGTGATAATGAAGTTGATAGCCAAGATAGTCACTTAGTAATCACTCGTGACTCTTTCATAAAATTGCAAGAAGAAGATCCTTCTTTAAAAAAATTCTTCATTCTTGCGAAGAAAGGTGATCCGAATCAGGACACAAATAGAAAATCTTGGATTGCAATGAGAAACGGCGTACTTGTACGTATGGTACAAGATTCGACTACGTCGGCACATTCGCAAATTCTTGTTCCCAAGAGCATGAGAGTGCAAATATTGCAACATGCTCATGACTCGCAATGTGCTGGACATATGGGTTTTGCCCGTACGAAGTCGAGAGTCCTTGCGGCTTTCTTTTGGCCTTTTGTCAATAAGGACATTCGTATTTACTGCCGATCATGCAAGGTATGTCAGGAGGTCAAATCTAGAGGACCACGACATGCTGCGCCTATCCAGGCTGCTGACATTCCTATTCGGCCGTTTCAGAAAATGGCCATAGATATTATTGGCCCTTTTAAGGTCAAGTCGGCCAGAGGACATCAGTTTATCCTTACATGTGTCGATATGTGCACACGTTGGCCAGAGGCTATTCCTCTTAAGAGCATATCTACTACAGATATCGCAGATGCTCTTTGGTTGATATTTTCTCGCTTGGGGTTCCCCAGAGAAATATTGTCAGACCATGGCACTCAACTCATATCTGACACTATGTCACAGGTGATGTCTACCTTACATATTGAACGATCTCTCAGTAGTATCTACCATCCTATGTCTAATGGGTTAGTTGAGCGTCTGAATAGAACGCTCAAGACTTTGCTTGGTAAGATAACTGAAGATCATCCTCAAGATTGGGACAGGGTTTTACCCGCGGCTCTCTTTGCCTATAGAGAAGTCCCTAATGAACACACAGGATTTTCTCCCTTCTAACTTGTCTTTGGCGCGCGTCCACGCGGCCCTATGTCTTTATTACACGATCTCATCACTGCCGATGATATTAGCGATGAAACTCAATCCTCATATGAGTATGTCATTGCTCTTAGACAAAAGATCATTGAGGCATGTAAGCTAGCAACTGCTTCATCAGAAATTGCTAAAGAGAAGGCAAGGGCAGTTTGCTAACAAGAATAGATGTCTACGACAACTTTGTCCAGGTGACAAAGCATTCGTCCTACTCCCCAGTAGGGAAAATAGACTTCTTATTGCATGGAAAGGTCCGTATGCAATAGTCTCTCGGATTTCCGATGTTGACTATGTGGTCGATATTGATGGAAAGCATAAAACTTTCCACATAAACATGCTTTCGGAATTTCACGAACGTCCGGACTATTTGCTGCCTATTTTCCAGGCAACGGATGATGCTCCTGCACCTCACGGTCATTATTCATTCCTGTCTGTCATTCAGGATGAGGAAGCTACCTTCTCTGATGTCAACCTTCCCCTTCCAGTGGTTCCATTACATTCCACGGAATCTTGGAAAAACGTTTCTGTTTCTCCTAATCTTTCTGGTGACGAACATCGACAAGTCTCGTCGATGTTACAAACATTTCAAGATGTTCTCACTGACATTCCTGGACACACAGATGTCATAGAACATGACATAATTCTTACCGACAATAATCCAATTAGGGTTAGGCCGTATCCTATTCCTATACACTTTCAGTCGCAAGTGGAAAAGGAATTGGATGAAATGATTCAATTAAATATAATTGAACCATCGACTTCACCATATTCTTCTTCCATGGTTATTGTCCGGAAGAAGGATAAGAACATACGAATTTGCGTTGATTATCGCAAATTGAATCAGGTCACAAAGTTCGACGCTGAACCGATGCCTTTGTTAGAAGATCTACTGATTAGACTTTCTAATTCTAGATTCTTCACTAAACTTGACTTGTCTAAAGGTTATTGGCAAGTGCCTTTAGCAGAGCATGCCAAACCTCTTACTGCTTTTTCTACACCTAGGGGTCTATTTCAATGGAATGTTATGCCTTTTGGTCTCATGAACGCCCCTGCCACTTTCGTTTGCATGATGCGTCGAATTCTGTCACATCGTTCGGATGTCATCGCATACTTAGATGACATCTGTCTCTTCAGTGATACCTGGGAAGATCACTATTTAGGGTTATATGACTTACTGTCCACTCTACGTGAGAATAATTTGACAGCAAAAACCTTCTAAAGCTTTTGTTGGTTTTGGTGAAATCTCTTTCCTGGGTCATCGTGTTGGTCATGGTCTCTTGAAGACAGAAGACCACAATACTTCCAAAATACTGAACATCTCTGTTCCTAAAACGAAGAAACAAGTTAGGAGTCTCTTAGGTTTAATTCAATTTTATGGGAGATTTATTCCAAATTTATCTTCGATCATGGCACCTCTATCAACATTGTTGAAGAAAGGTTCGCCTAATCTGGTCCGTTGGTCTGAAGAATGCCAATCTTCACTAGACCAAATCAAGAATATATTTTCTTCTCCTCCCATCTTAAGATTACCTACTCTTGATAGGACTTTTGTTCTTCGGAGTGATGCTTCATCCACTGGGATTGGAGCAGCACTGATGCAAGAATATGCAAATACTCTGCATCCTGTTATGTACATTTCTAGAAAACTAAATGCGGCAGAGAGGAACTACTCGGTTTTAGACCGTGAGTTGTTAGCGATGGTTTGGTCAATTCTAAAACTACAAAGATTCCTCCTGGGCGCACATTTCATTCTAGAGACTGATCAGAAAGCTCTTACAGCTATTCAGACTAAGAATTTGAAGAGTTCGAGATCCACTCGATATGCTATAGCTCTTCAACCTTTTCACTTCACGGTACGAGCTATCCCGTCGTGCGGATAATGTGATGG
Source organism: Oreohelix idahoensis (assembly GCA_024509875.1). Taxonomy (NCBI): domain Eukaryota; kingdom Metazoa; phylum Mollusca; class Gastropoda; order Stylommatophora; family Oreohelicidae; genus Oreohelix; species Oreohelix idahoensis. The sequence goes on along the minus strand of JAMPIV010002719.1, from coordinate 111,322 downwards.
CTGACATTTTGTCTAGATGCCCACATGACTCCAACTAATACTTCTGTCCTATATTTCCATATATTACAGAGTCATAACACACTATATTTTCTACAATAGATTAGCACATCTGTACTTACTTTATATGTACACACTATCGTGCTTTGTTGTCATCTTCTTCTGTTCGTTTTTTAAGATGATAGAGGAGGACTGAGTAGTTAATATAAGGGCCGTTAGTTTACTAAACAGCCACAATTATTAATAATGTATTGTACCTTATGAAGCATATTAGTTATTAATTAGCATTATATTGCTTGTACTTTCTCAGAATGTCATTGTTGAGCTGAGGACTTACCTTACTAGTATCAAGCATGACGAGTTCTAGATTGTGTACTTACCCTCGGAATACCAGAGCATATGTCCTGGATCGTCATGTAGTTTAACTTTACTATGTACTTATGTCATTACATGTCAAATAATGTACTATTTAAATTTTCCTATCAGATTTGTACATCCATTTTTAAAGACAATATTAGAGTATGCTGTTTAATGATGATTATGGTAACTTGCATACGTATATTGTGTTTACATGCTAACGTGATGTGTGTTGGTGACACCTCCCCCCGATGTGAATATTTTTTGAGACATATTTATTTTTTCTGTTGAGGTATATCCTCACCAGACACTCTATAATTAGCCTATTGTTTGGCAATTTAGTTAATTATCAGCGCATAATTCGTGCGTTTTGAGCCGCTTATCGCATGCTCTTTGATATTGAAAAAAAAAATATGTTCCACATTTTTTTTTTATCGGGAGGAGGTGGTGATATGTTGCGTGATAAATTCTCGCAACATCGTTTTATTTCAATATCTATTTTATAACGCAAGGGCAACAACTGCTTGAAATTTATAGTCACTTTTCTCGGTAAGCATTTGTCTTCTCGCGTTGGTATCGAATGCAGTTAAGTTTGAGCTGTGGTCATTTTGCGCTGGACTGCGCATGACTTGTCTTGCTTCTTGGTCGATCGGTTTCCGCCCACCACTAGTGGAGTGAGCGATTTGGAATGGCGAAAGAGATGCCTCGTTGAAGAGGGGATCTCCGCTATTTTTTTTGTTCTGTCAGGGATGTGTAATCCTCTTATGGATATTTCGTTTATTCGAGATAATACCTCTAGTGTATTTGCACATGCCGGGAGGCATAATATTTCTGTGTATTTCCGGAAGGCAAGGTAAATTAACATTTTCATTAACTCTATCGATTTTTGGTCGTGAACGATTTCTGGTTCATAGCCTGTCTTCGAAAGTCGTCGTCACGAGATGTTTTTCCTAGCTCACATGTCGCTGTATTGTGCTGCATCGGTTGATGCAGGTTCCAAGGACCATTACTTGCTACTTTGTTAAATGAACTAGGTTTGAAAAACCTTTATTATCTAGAGGATATTTTTGAGGACATTATTTATACTTCGGCAGACGTGTCTGTCTTGCTGAAGTCAAACTAAGGAGAGTGAACTGATCTCATACATCTGGTTATCTCCTGGCTGTTATAGAAAGGGATGGAGTTTTTTCACCTGACTACATTTACAGCACTATGAAATATAACATGCATCTGACTCATCATTGTAATGCTGTCTACCGTCTATTGCTGTATTGAATGTTGCTGTGATAATGACTGTTTGATGTGTCTACATATTCGCGTAACCATTTTGTCACTGTGGCGTCCACAATAAATAATGAAGAAAAACGTCAACGGCTGTTTCAAGAATCATTGACTTTATACGTCGTGAGTTTACTGACGTCCTATGTGGATTGCCCTGTTATTTTTGTATGAACATTGTTTTGACTGAACACATCTGCACACTACACAAAACCAGACATGCGGATACCATCCATCATCATATGGCATCACGCATCATATATATATATATATATATATATATATATATATATATATATGTATATAGATATATATATATATATATATATATATATATATATATATATATATGCACATATATATATATATATATATATATATATATATATATATATATGAGGTAAAAGTAGTCCCATGACATAAAGTACTGCCGTAGAGGACTGAAGAGTTAGAGATTTCACAACACCAAGTCCAAAATTTTATGAGGTGAGGGGTGACCTCTTGTTTTGTTGTTGTTGATTTCGTCTACTATGCTGCTTCCATTCTTCGCTGCCTTTTAGCCTTCCCTAAGAATTTGCGTACATCTGTCAATATCTATATTATATGAACAGTAATAAGCGTCAAGTGGCTGAGTAGTTAGAGTGCTTGCTTCTCGGAGACAATTTACCGGATTCGAAACCAGGTCACGCCACGCTCAACTTCACCCAGTTGTAAATGGATACTCGACTCTGCTCTTGAATCAGGGAAGGCAAAGACGGCGAGGAAAGAAACCAATCACGCTCCAACTTCACTAACATGCGACCTTGTATAGGGAGGTCTGTAACAGTATCTGGTGTTGGACCAACATTTGCCTATGAACGAATATGGTAGGTAAGTACAACAGAAAGCACAGCAATCCCCACCTACGATATCCTTCGTGAGTGAGAGATAGAAGGGCGTGGCTTGCCTCAGTTTCAGTTGATAACTGCACGTTCTTTAATGCTAGTGCCAGATGTACAAAGTATGCCAAAGTGTGTCATCATCGTCGCTGTAACTGGTAGGTAGTCCATTAGTAGATAATGCCGTAGGAGAGTGAAGTGTTAGAGACTTCACTAAACTAGGTCCAGCATCGAGAGGTGGGGGTGACCAATTCCCTTCTTCGCTGTCTTCACCTTTCCTAACTCACGAGCAGAGTCAGGTGCCCGTCTACAGCTGAGTAGACTACTGCTTTCTTTGAGAACATTCAAGTGGACGTCTGAGAGTGTACGAAGAAGAAGACTGCAGCGTGACGCCACCGTGTTTCGAACTCGGCCCCTTTGACATTCCGATGGGCAGGGTGGTTAGAGAGCCGGCCTCTTTAAATTGTAATATAGCAATGTTGGTCCCTAGGGCGTTGCAGTCGATGAGTGTTTGGCCATCCGTTGCCGTTCTCGCACACCTTTTGTTCATTAAATGTGTGTGGCGTCAGGATGGGCAGGCTGGTTGGTCTTGTCTGAATTGTTATAGGCGCACTTTGGAAAAAAGTTAGGTCCGGTTTTAAAGAAAAAAAAGGTATTACTTCTTACTAGTACAAAGGGCAAGAAAATACTCACGTTACAGCCACAAGATCTTCATCAGGGACAAACGAACAAAAACAGGAAGGAACAGAAGCGAGAATTAAGTAAAAAACTTAAAAAATAAATACAAAAATACCCAATGATGCGGCATGGCTAATCTCAAAATGGCTGCTACACCCGAGTTACAGACTGTCCTAAATGCGAATAGCATTACAAGGCAGTTACTGTCCTGGAAACTTAAGAAAGGTAAAGGGAAGATGAAAGACACAGGGAAAAGAGAACTGAAGACAGATAAGACAGGGATAAAGAAGACATAGAACAGATGGCACTGGTGCAGAAACACTTGGTATGAATTTGCAGCGTTGTCGACTCGAGTCGATGGACTCGAACTCGAGTCAGACGTAAGTCACAACGGCGACTCTTGAGACTGGACTTGAGTCTTTTATTATTTACTCGACTCGGACTCCATAATTTTAGCGAACCAACTTAGCCTTTCTCATTCGTAATGCACTCATACGAGTACAGAAAAACAGAAAATAGTTTTAAGTCTACAAGACAAAATGCGTCAATAGAGATTATTATGTCAGTATTAATTATATTGATTAATATGAGTGTGCGCAAGAAAATAAAACGTGTTTGTGACTATAAATAGCTTTAGATCAAAAATGAGATTCAACTTGGACTTGAATTGAAAGTTAATGTCAGCGATTTTAGATTCGACTTGAGGCATGTGATCAGAGACTTGAAACTTGACTTGAGACTTGGTACAAAAGACTAGAAAACAACTCTGTGAATTTACTGAAGGCCTTTGTTCTTTAGGGAACATAGCGATAATAATTAAATAGACATGTCTTTGACATGTAGAATCATATAGATACGTTGGCTGCAATACAGACATTGTTGGAGGGACAGACAATGATATCAAAGCAAGAATACAAAAGGCTACCTTCAACTCAAATGTCAAGTCAGTGCTATTGTATGGCTCTAGGACATGGAGAACAACAAAAATAACAACCAAAAAGCTGCAGATTTTCACAACTGGGTACTTGCATAGAATAGGTCTAGTGTAGGAAAAGACCAGAAATGTAGAACTGATGACAAGAAGCAGACAAGTGCCAGTATAGAACTGATGACAAGAAGCAGACAAGTGCCAGTGTAGAACTGATGACAAGAAGCAGACAAGTGCCAGTGTAGAACTGATGACAAGAAGCAGACAAGTGCCAGTATAGAACTGATGACAAGAAGCAGACAAGTGCCAGTGTACAACTGATGACAAGAAGCAGACAAGTGCCAGTGTACAACTGATGACAAGAAGCAGACACGTGCCAGTGTAGAACTGATGACAAGAAGCAGACAAGTGCCAGTGTAGAACTGATGGCAAGAAGCAGACAAGTGCCAGTGTAGAACTGATGACAAGAAGCAGACAAGTGCCAGTGTAGAACCGATGACAAGAAGCAGACAAGTGCCAGTGTAGAACTGATGACAAGAACCAGACAAGTGCCAGTGTAGAACTGATGACAAGAACCAGACAAGTGCCAGTGTAGAACTGATGATAAGAACCAGACAAGTATCAATGTGGAACAAGAGATGAGAAGAAGACGCTGTAAATGGATAGGACACGCACTGAGAAAACCTGTTGATGGCATTACCGGGCAGTCCTTGTTGTCTGGAATCCCTAGCGTGCGAGAGAGTTAGATGGTGCCCAAAGAACACATGAAGAAGAGGACGTCAGACAGACATGAAATGAATTAGGAAGACAGAAAGATCTAAAGCTGATGGTGCGGTACAGAAAAACTTGACATAAGTTTGTAGAAGGCTTATGCTCCTCGGGGAGCTTTAGATTGTTTGATGATAGGTTTGACAGCGCCCTCTTCTTTTGCGCAGAAATTTGATGTGAAGACAAGTCTATGGTAGCTCGTGAGATATTAACTGTATTGAAGAGCTGCGCACGATCATTGAAGACTTCGGGTTTTCCCGATACAGGATTCCTTCAATTATCGTTGCGTTGAAAGAAGTAAAATGCGTTGTGAAGTATGACGTCAAAAGTGAAAGTGTGACGTCAGTTAGAGAGTGGACGTTGGTCGAAGCTTGTGGAAGGACAAGGTGTCCATTTTAGTTGTGCGCAGTATTCATATTATGCAGGATGTGTGTATTTCTGAGGCAGGATGGCCTCTAAGGTATCCTTGGGAATCAAAAGTTGTCAAACCTCAGCTGACAAGGTTTCACAACAAACGCGTCCCGCCTTTCGGCTTTTCACTCTTGTTAAGAGCGTCCGATTGGCTAAGCGTTTGAGCTCCTACCTCTCGCGGCACAGTTACAAGGCTACGTTATCGAAACATGACACGCTCCAGTCTACCCAGCTGTAAATGGGTTACTGGCTCTTCTCTTGAGATAGGGAAGGCAAAGGCATCGAAATAGGGAACTAACCACCGCACCTCATAAAGGTAAACCAAGTATAAAGAAGTCTTTAACAATTAACTCCCATCCGGTAGTTTCTGCTATGGGACCACCTTTACATTTACTTACACTCCTCTTAAGTGCTCTTGCCAGGTGTCTGATTCTTATCTGTTTATTTGTAAAGCCGTACGCATTGTAAGCTTTTCCGACGATTTACGCCGTGAAGTAATGATTGTAAATTACAGCACGGAAAAGGGATAGTTTTTACTGCACTGTCAAGAACAACAACTTTAGGCGCATCAACAAATCAAGCATGTTTCGGAATAAAACAAATGCGATACATATAAAAAAAATAGACACAGATTGTAGCACCTCTTTTTGCACACCACAATGTGTTCATTATATTGAAACGTTGCAGTGCTCAACAAGAGAGTTGCTAAGCGTAGAATGACGTATAATAAAGTATTACATAATTGCACGTGCAGAGCAACGGCAGTTGGCTTTTTGAGGGGTCGCCAGCCGGACAGGTTGCGCTATATGTGTGTTCTCTTGCTGCCGCTATGTCCAGGAGATTCTTATAAAGAAGATGAGTATTCTGGGGATATTGAGAAATAAAATAATTATGTCGTGGACCATAACTCATCGGACTTTACGGAGAGGTGTTGAATGCGCCATTATTGTTGTAATATAACGGACTTGGAATTATAACCCAGTAGAGTTGGCCCGATGGACAGTGTATAACTATGAATCATTCTATTAATGTGGAGTTGCTCGTTGGACAAACTCATACCCTAGAATGAACTTGGTCATATTGTCTGCATTAACAATATTACATCGCAACACAGATAAAGAACCGAATAAAACGTATATTTAGCTCGGTTATCTGGTTGCCACTTATAGAAACAATAAATATACGTATCTAATATTAATAAGAAGAGACGATACGTCAAGGCCTAAAAACCCAACCCCTGCAGACCCAAGTAGAACAGTCCCAACTACGATGGTTTGGCCATGTCTGCAGAATGGGAGAAGGTCGGCTACTATGACAAGCATGGTAAACTAAAAACCAGGGATCCAGACCTCTAGGACGACCCAGAGTCCGCTGGGAGGACAACATTAGACAATCTTTGAAGGACCGAGGACTAGAATGGAACCAGGCCAGGAGAAAGACAGCCGATAGGATAGTCTGGCGCTCTCTCTTCCAAACCTCTACACCTCACGGTAGAAGATGAACGACTAAGTAAGTAATCTAATATTAATTCCGTTTAGATAAAAGCGCTTTCGAATATACAAAAAACTGGAATTAAAATCTCAACCGATATCGGGCACTGTAGTAGAGGTTATTGTACTGTAGTAGAGGTTATTGTACTGTAGTAGAGGTAATTGTACTGTAGTAGAGGTTATTGTACTGTAGTAGAGGTTATTGTACTGTAGTAGAGGTTAGTGTACTGTAGTAGAGGTTATTGTACTGTATGTCGTGAAATATTCTAATCCACATATATAAATTATCAGGTAAATATAAAGCCTAACAAATCAATTTAATAAAGAAAAGAGCAATGGTAAAATAACAGTGCTGTCACAAGGAATGTACTCGAAATCCCCCTTTGTTTTCTACTTCGTCGGCAAATTGTAACGCTTTCACGTTGATAGTAAAAGCCTACTATATTATTACCCGCTTTCTTCAATGAAACGTGTGCTGTATTTCTTGGAAAAACAGTGAGATACGCAAGCTGAACAATGACCTAATTTTAATATTTCATTCATTCCATTTTATACACGGCGTAACTAAAGACAGATGGACTAAAGGATAGAGAGAAGGGAGAGGCATAAAGCCGAACACGTGCAACACTAAACACGCGTCGCGCGATACACAATTACTACTATCACGCGTGTAAGGCCACATGCACTAACTTTTTCGGACGGACAGTGATAAATTCACTACCCTTCCCAGAGTTAGGTTTTTAAATCCTGAAAAACTCTTATTAGAAAAGATAACATTAGATGGGTTTACGGTTGAAAACATTACAGTACCCAGACAGCACATCTTCGAAACAGGAGGTAGAAGGAATTGCATATTTTGAACGCAGCATATTAGCTCTATTAAATTTGTATATTTGGGTTCCTTAGGGTTTGCTGACAAAGAATATGTACAACGTTATGCAAATAGTCTAGGAATTAACAAGTTATAACCAAAATAAAATAGTGGGGATGCCTGACAGCATGAAATCATTTCTGCTCATAAAGTTTTTTTTATAACGTGTTTGAAAAAAACCTTGCGTACGGAAATAGCCTACCATGTAAACTCCAAATTGATTGGAGCGCAACAAATATAAGACTAAACACGATTGGTCGGACTATAAATACTATCTTTGGTTGTTAGGGGAGACGTAGGAAGTTAAAATTTTTTCAAACACTTGTCGAAACGTGGCTCCATTGGCCAGACTCGCTGATATACTCACTTAGGAGCGTTAGTTCGAGACCACTAGTTCAAATAAGCTTGATAAAGCAACAGTGCGTTGAAGCCAGCTCATATTTTTGCTAAATAAAAGCCTGGAACATAAGCAGATGGGAATTTGTGCCAGTATTTGTGCCAGAATTCATTGCTAATCAACGTATCTGTGTTTGTTTCCATGAATTGTGGTAAGCTTGAAACATTCAGTATCTTTTAATGAAAATTGAATGTGAATTGTTAATTTATGCCTGTATATATATGTGTAGTTCAGTAGCAAACATGATGTAAAGCCTATAATGCTCCAGCCTGAACAGAAGGTGTCGGAGGAAAGTAAAACGGCATGGAATGGCCAAACAGTACACTGACACCTAGATGATTTACTAGAAAGAAATAATGCTGGAAGTGCAGAGGCGTAGTAACCATTAAGGAGGTTAATACTGGTATAAAGTATTTCAGATGAAGCTGACAGTTGGCCTAACGCTCTGAACTCAATGTTTGTGATGTATTGTGCTCAGTGTAAAAAGAGAGTATAAATTAGTTATGACGTAGAAGGTACATCCTTCTTGTTTTCAGGGACCGTGGTCTTGATGGTATTGAGCAGCACCTGGTCAGAGCTTTGCTGAATCCAGAGTCGGACAGCATACTCCTTGGTCCATTTAGCTATCAGTGAGGTGTCTCCAGAGCACAGGGGAGAAATCGAGCAGAGGAGTCTTTTCCTGCCGCCATCACGCAAGATAAGCTGATGTGGCCAGCTGAGCTCAAAATTATGTACCCCCATCTTAAAATAACAGTGTAACATAAACTTAAGAGGGGAAGTAAATTGTTTTAATATCAGGAACTGAGAACATCTCCAATACTAGTTCCAATAAAGACAAACTATTGAAGTCATGATGACAAATACCAACAGAGCTTGAACAAAACAAAACCAGTATTACCTCATATTACTACTACACAACTGACACACATAAGATACTTTTAATAATATATGTCATTACAATATTCATATTGATAAATTCTGTACATATAACTTGTAAGTAAAATTGATTGTGATTCCTGGTTCCCTTTGTATTTGAATCAGGACACATATTCATTCATAACAGCAATGAATACATATTGTTATTTGAAAAGTTATCAGTGACTCCTTTAAGATATCCTTTAGAGTGTTATATGTATGTGAGTGTCACAGTGTTGTCAAGTGTGGTGGAATAAATTAAATTGTTTATCTGTCTGTTGTTGTTATGACTTACACTTCATCATACACATACCCTAGACATACAACGTAGTCATCACACTATTCCAGAATAATTCTGACTGAGGTATACATATGTGGCAGCAAGTAAGGTTATATATAATACACTACTCTTATTAGATATATATACCTTCACAGCTGATCTCAGTCAGTACACTAAGTCCCCTATACATATTTATAACATCCCACTTCACCACATATATTGGGGTCTCGCTCTTGGGATTTTGAATCTTTCCCTATTAAAAATATTGGGGGTAATTCACTTCAGGGAATATAAGAATTAAAAGGTATCCTTGGGTGGAATTAAATAAGGTTGAGCTCACGGTGCCTGTGTTGTCCATTAGATATATAGTTAGAGACTGAATTGTTGGTTAGACATTGTATAAATTTACCTGATAGACAATGGCGGACCTGGCCAAATTTCGATCTGCTGCTGTTCAGACTGCAAAAGAGTTAGGATTAGATGGGCAAGTTATGGTTGCCTATGTCACTACGGAATGTGACAAATTTATTGAACGCGAAGAAAGAAGGTTTGAAGCCGAAAGAAAGTTAGAGACTGAAAGGGAAATTAAGAAGTTACAATTTGAGGCTGAGGCTGAGACTAAGAGGTTGCAGATTGAGGCTGAGGCTAAGAAATTGGAAGCAGAGGAAAGAAGACAGGCTGCCGAAAGAGAAGAGAAGAAATTAGCTGCAGAAAGAGAAGAGAAGAAATTAGCTGCAGAAAGAGAAGAGAAGAAATTAGCTGCAGAAAGAGAAGAGAAGAAATTAGCTGCAGAAGAAAGAAGATTGACTGCAGAGAGGGAAGCAGAAAAGGAGGAGAAGAGATTACAAAGGGAACATGAGTTACGACTAAGGGAGTTTGAGTTTCAAGGCCATGCTCCTGAAAATGGTGCCAGTCCCTTTGCCTCTGATGCCACTGCTAGCCAAGGAGCCTCAACCTCAGCTATGAATTTTCATTTAGATCATTTTGTTGAGAAAGACGATGATATAGAGAGCTACCTAAATAGGTATGAACTATTAGCTACCACGTATGGGTTAGAGAGAGAAAGGTGGAGCTTAAAGTTATCTCAGGGACTTCGTGGGGCAGCTTATGAAGTTTTTGCAAAAATGAGCAGAGGTGATCAGGAAAATTATGACATGCTAAAGCAGGCTCTTTTGTTAAGATATGAAAAGAATGCAGAATTCTATAGGAAAAAATTTAGGAATGCTAAACTACTGTCAGGTGAAACCTATCACCAGTTCTCTGCACGAATAGAGACATACTTGGAGAAATGGACTTCTCTGGGGAAAACCCAAGATCTTAAGGAAATGGTCCTTATAGAGCAATTAAGAGAGTCCATGGCTCCAGACCTGAGAAAGTTTCTCATGGAACAAGGTGCAGAGAGGCTGGGTGAGTTGCTAAATGTTGCTGAAAGGTATCAAGCAGCTCAAGCAGAGGTAACAGGTAATAAAAAGAAACAAGTGGATAACTTTAGGGCACCACAGAACTTTAATAAATTTGATCCTAGGGATCAAAACAAAGGTAAGCACCAATTTGATAGGCCACGGTATGAAAATAAAAATAAATTCCCACAATTCGATGAAAGGAAATATGATGAAAGAAAATCTTTCAACCAAGGAAAAAGGTGGTGTAAGAATTGTCAGATGGACAATCATGACACTGACCGTTGCAGAAGGAAACCTGTGTATATGGCAACCCTTCAGGTCAGGTCGACCTCAAGACAGGAGGAGGATATTATGTTGGATACCACTCCAGAAGAGATGAGGAAGGCACAGGCTGGGGATAAAACACTCAAGCCTTGTTTCAGAAAATTGTCAACTTGTCATACAACTCCAGGCAAGGGAGATTTTTACATGAAAAACAAGTTGATGTATAGGAAGACTGGAGATAGATCCAAAGGTCAGGGACAGCTGGTACTTCCTAAAAGATATAGGGCAGACTTAATAAGGAGCCTACATGTGAAACCAGATGGGGACCATGAGAAGATAGGTACCATCATTCAAAAGGTGGCTCACAATTATTATTGGCCCAAAGCAAGATGGGACATTGAGAATTTTGTAGAAAGGTGTAGCATAGCACATGAGGGAACACCCACAAGTGGGAACATGGATCAGGACCTGGACACGCCACGGGGCAAAATTAGGCCTGATAATAAAAAGAAAAATAGATTTGATAAAGTGGACCAAATGGAATGGGAAGCCCCTTTTCACGGACAAGCTTCACTTAACTGTTTTACAATGGCCACTATGCGGAGAGTGCAAAAAGATGTCTTACCCCAGGATAAGCCGAAAATCCCTCAATCGGACTTAAACAAACTGGAGGAAGAGGATGTAGAGAGGAAATCTCTCATCAAGAATTTTAAGTGGGGAGAAAGCCCCAGGAAAAGAATTGGTAGCGGTCGTTTTGTGAATGATAATTCTGGGAGGAAAAATCATCACTATAAAGCTTCGAGTGGAAGAGACCATACCGGTGCATGGACAAATAGGTCCACACAATTAAAGGTCCATATGTAGCTTTGTTAAGAACGTGGACTGATGAAAAGGCAGAGGAAAACATTACATCTTCATACCAATATGTGAATGAGCTGACCACTCGTTTAAAAAACTGGCTGGAAACTTGCCAATGAAAATTTGAAACAAGCCAGGAAGAAACATGCTGCCTATTATAACAGGAAGGCGAAAGACAGAAATTTGGCTGTGGGAGAGAAAGCACTGCTTCTTTTGCCCGGGAGTCAGAATAAGTTACAAATTGGATGGCAGGGTCCATATACAGTTCTAGAGAAGGTGTCTAGAACAAATTATAAGATAGATAAGAAGGGGAAAGAAAAAATCTATCATGTGAATCTCCTGAAGAAATATTTGGAAAGAGAACATCAGGATGAGACACACTTGTTGACCTTGTCCATCGCCATGGAGATGAAAAAGGAACCACTTTCATCATTTGAATATCCATTACACCCCTGTGAGACAGCAGCACAGGTGAAAATCAGTACACATTTAACGAAAACTCAGAAAGAGAGAGTGCAACAGGTTCTAAATAATCATGCAGAGGTGTTAACAGACCGACCAGGGCATACCAACCAATTCTAATATGATATGAAACTGATAGACCCCACACCTGTCTGTATGAAACCATATTCGATTCCGTTTGCTAAGGAGAAAGCTTTGAAGGAAGAGATAGACTATCTATTGAAGGAGGGAATTATTTCACACAGTGAATCCTCATATAGTTCCGGTGTTGTACTCTTAAGGAAGCCCTCTGGAGAACATAGACTCTGTATAGATTACAGGAGACTGAATGCCATTACAGAAGGACAGGTGGATCCATTGCCGGATACAAATCAGCTGTTTGCCAGACTAAATAAAGCTAAATATTTCTCAAAAGTGGATTTGAGTAAAGGATACTATCAGATTCCAGTAAAGCCTGAGGTTAGACCATACCTAGCCTTTAGTACCTCAGAAGGACACTATGAGTTTAATAGATTGCCATTTGGATTGAAGAATGCGCCTAGTGTCTTCTCTAGAATGATGAGAAAATTGTTGGATGTAAACATTTCGGAGGAACGTAATGAATCCCTGAGTTGCCTCTTTGATTGAGGATATTCCGAATGTTTCATACAGGATAATAAGAAGATTATGGGATCCACTACGAAAACTCTGCTATCACCAGGTATATGTTATCTCCTCATAACGTACATTTTGAGGAAAATATAATGTTCTCTGGACATGTCATTGCGCAGACTCAGAGAAGAGAATGGTGAATACGGGTTGCGAAGCAGCATTAAGACAAGCACTCACACTTGCGGCTGTTCAGTAACATAACCGAAATATATTATTGGTTGTAGAAATCTGAGGCAGATTTCATGAGTAGTGCCTACTCTGAATGGACCCAACTACATAAAACCATGATAGCACCACAGCAGAGTAAAGTCAAGTTGACTTACATTTATCTATGTGTATATAGAATAAAGGACTGACATGGGATGTCTGTTTTAAGAGGGGAGGTGTCGTGAAATATTCTAATCCACATATATAAATTATCAGGTAAATATAAAGCCTAACAAATCAATTTAATAAAGAAAAGAGCAATGGTAAAATAACAGTGCTGTCACAAGGAATGTACTCGAAATCCCCCTTTGTTTTCTACTTCGTCGGCAAATTGTAACGCTTTCACGTTGATAGTAAAAGCCTACTATATTATTACCCGCTTTCTTCAATGAAACGTGTGCTGTATTTCTTGGAAAAACAGTGAGATACGCAAGCTGAACAATGACCTAATTTTAATATTTCATTCATTCCATTTTATACACGGCGTAACTAAAGACAGATGGACTAAAGGATAGAGAGAAGGGAGAGGCATAAAGCCGAACACGTGCAACACTAAACACGCGTCGCGCGATACACAATTACTACTATCACGCGTGTAAGGCCACATGCACTAACTTTTTCGGACGGACAGTGATAAATTCACTACCCTTCCCAGAGTTAGGTTTTTAAATCCTGAAAAACTCTTATTAGAAAAGATAACATTAGATGGGTTTACGGTTGAAAACATTACAGTACCCAGACAGCACATCTTCGAAACAGGAGGTAGAAGGAATTGCATATTTTGAACGCAGCATATTAGCTCTATTAAATTTGTATATTTGGGTTCCTTAGGGTTTGCTGACAAAGAATATGTACAACGTTATGCAAATAGTCTAGGAATTAACAAGTTATAACCAAAATAAAATAGTGGGGATGCCTGACAGCATGAAATCATTTCTGCTCATAAAATTTTTTTATAACGTGTTTGAAAAAACCTTGCGTACGGAAATAGCCTACCATGTAAACTCCAAATTGATTGGAGCGCAACAAATATAAGACTAAACACGATTGGTCGGACTATAAATACTATCTTTGGTTGTTAGGGGAGACGTAGGAAGTTAAAATTTTTTCAAACACTTGTCGAAACGTGGCTCCATTGGCCAGACTCGCTGATATACTCACTTAGGAGCGTTAGTTCGAGACCACTAGTTCAAATAAGCTTGATAAAGCAACAGTGCGTTGAAGCCAGCTCATATTTTTGCTAAATAAAAGCCTGGAACATAAGCAGATGGGAATTTGTGCCAGTATTTGTGCCAGAATTCATTGCTAATCAACGTATCTGTGTTTGTTTCCATGAATTGTGGTAAGCTTGAAACATTCAGTATCTTTTAATGAAAATTGAATGTGAATTGTTAATTTATGCATGTATATATATATATATGTGTAGTTCAGTAGCAAACATGATGTAAAGCCTATAATGCTCCAGCCTGAACAGAAGGTGTCGGAGGAAAGTAAAACTGCATGGAATGGCCAAACAGTACACTGACACCTAGATGATTGACTAGAAAGAAATAATGCTGGAAGTGCAGAGGCGTAGTAACCATTAAGGAGGTTAATACTGGTATAAAGTATTTCAGATGAAGCTGACAGTTGGCCTAACGCTCTGAACTCAATGTTTGTGATGTATTGTGCTCAGTGTAAAAAGAGAGTATAAATTAGTTATGACGTAGAAGGTACATCCTTCTTGTTTTCAGGGACCGTGGTCTTGATGGTATTGAGCAGCACCTGGTCAGAGCTTTGCTGAATCCAGAGTCGGACAGCATACTCCTTGGTCCATTTAGCTATCAGTGAGGTGTCTCCAGAGCACAGGGGAGAAATCGAGCAGAGGAGTCTTTTCCTGCCGCCATCACGCAAGATAAGCTGATGTGGCCAGCTGAGCTCACAATTATGTACCCCCATCTTAAAATAACAGTGTAACATAAACTTAAGAGGGGAAGTAAATTGTTTTAATATCAGGAACTGAGAACATCTCCAATACTAGTTCCAATAAAGACAAACTATTGAAGTCATGATGACAAATACCAACAGAGCTTGAACAAAACAAAACCAGTATTACCTCATATTACTACTACACAACTGACACACATAAGATACTTTTAATAATATATGTCATTACAATATTCATATTGATAAATTCTGTACATATAACTTGTAAGTAAAATTGATTGTGATTCCTGGTTCCCTTTGTATTTGAATCAGGACACATATTCATTCATAACAGCAATGAATACATATTGTTATTTGAAAAGTTATCAGTGACTCCTTTAAGATATCCTTTAGAGTGTTATATGTATGTGAGTGTCACAGTGTTGTCAAGTGTGGTGGAATAAATTAAATTGTTTATCTGTCTGTTGTTGTTATGACTTACACTTCATCATACACATACCCTAGACATACAACGTAGTCATCACACTATTCCAGAATAATTCTGACTGAGGTATACATATGTGGCAGCAAGTAAGGTTATATATAATACACTACTCTTATTAGATATATATACCTTCACAGCTGATCTCAGTCAGTACACTAAGTCCCCTATACATATTTATAACATCCCACTTCACCACACTGTAGTAGAGGTTATTGTACTGTAGTAGAGGTTATTGTATTGTGAACACTCTTTACCGATGATCATTTTCCACGTGCGTTCAAATTCAACTCACTTTTTCACCTTTTGAACTAGTGGGGCGTGTTGCGAAAACCACGAGTTTTTGCAGCCACAATGGCAATTTTCACGTGCGGGTTAAAGTGACCCAGTTTTTGGACATTTAAAAAAAATTAACCTAGTGCACACAGAAATGTATACACATTTCTCTGAGCTCAGTTTTAATGACATTTTCACTTGTCTTTACAGTTTGCCAATCAATTATATAAACCTTGTCTAAACTGAATGGTGGCCCTTAACTTTTGTCCAGTAGTATATACTTAGCATAAGTTTGTTGAAGACCTATGTTACCTGATGAGTTGACGAGTGATGAAGTGCAACATAATACATACACGTTCACTTCGCTGATTATTAATAATTAATAAAAAATGAAATGTTAATCATTAAGACATATCATTTTCAGTATCTGAATTGCAACTCTCGACGAATCGAGTACGCACCAGGGGATATAACCATTTAAAAAAGAAACCGCCCCAGGGGAGTGAATTATTAGAGACTGCCCTATAATAGGTCCAGCTTTATGAGGCGGGGTGATTAGTTCCCTTCTTCGTTGCTTTTGCCTTCCTTAACCCAAGAGCAGAGTCAAGTACTTATTTACAGCTGGGAAGACTGGAGCGTGTAGGGGCTACCAAATTTTGATCCCGGAGCCCGATAACTGTGTCATGTGAGGAAGTGCTTAAACCGCTTAGCCAATCAGACGCACGCATATAAACATTATGCCTTTATTACATTATTTTTACTGTTTGCAAAATCAATACGTTGAAGATTGAGAAGTAAGAATGCTCAACTCGAAGGTCAAGGCAGTCTTATTGTATGGCCCTGAAACGTGGACAAAAAACAAGAACGAGACAGAAGCAGTAGCAGACTTTCATAGATGAGTGACTCCGTAGAACGTTTTCATATTTTGAATTCGAATCTGATAGCAAATATAACGTGTTCACTGAAAATTGAGGTGTGGGCAGCGCTAGCAGGCTTTTTCAGGACTTCATCATGCTAGCAGATAGATAACGTTAGTCCTTTCCAGGACTTAGTATCTATCACCGCTGCGCGGGCTAGCAGTCCTTACCAGGGCTAGTCCTTGTCAGGGCTACTCCATGCTAGCTGATAGAAGCTAGTAGTCCTTTTTTCAGGGTTTAAAGTTTATCAATACAGCGCTTCATTTAATATGGTTCATTTCTTTTTGAATGGCAAATAGCGCTCTGATATAACCAACGGCCTAAGTCTGGGTTGACAGGAACGTGCTTCGCCACAGAAAGGCAAAACCCGCAAACAAACAAAAAAAATAAAAAAAATCCTTAGAACAGATGGTTTGAAATGGTAAGATGAGACACTTATGTGGAACTGGACAAGTAACTAGAGAAGTGCCCGTGGACGAAGAAGACGTGAGTAGAAGTCGCTGACTTTTGTGAGAACTCACATTGAGAAACTCACATTGAGGAAACTCACATTGAGGAAACTCACATTGAGGAAACTCACATTGAGGAAACTCACATTGAGGAAACTCACATTGAGGAAACCGGTTGATAGCATTACAAACCAGTCCTTGCTTTGGAACTCTAGGGGCAAGATAAGTAGAAGAAGAGTGAAAAAACACAAGGAGAAGGAAACTGGGAGACGGATATAAAAGGGATAAGTAAAACTTGGAAAGTTCTTGAACGGATGGCACTGTACAGGAAAAATTGACATGTATTTACTACTGGCCTGTGCTCCGCTCTGTGCTGAGGGTAATAAATGGATGAATAACCATTTGTACTTGCTTTCTCATTCAATTATTGCCGTACAGCGGCGAGGGGAGCCGAAGTTTGCGTTCCCGAACCAAGTCTGTCGCCTTGGCTGCTACGAGCCCGTGTTAATGTATAAACATTTGAAATAAATAAAGAAAGGAAACCCAATACAAACCCGAGACCTGTAAAGAGTAAATGAATAAATATTACACACATAAAGGTATGTTTTATTCACTAGTGAGAAATAAAAAAGTTATAGTCTCGCCGGAGAATCGAACCCAGGAAAATCTGAACGGCAACACCGCCTAGCTACGGAAGCGAATCACACTATCCTCCCTGCCAACTAGGCACCACGAAAATAGTGTTTCGTGGACAGGGGTCATTAGTGCAATTTTCCACACGCAACACCGGATGTGCACCTAGGGCGATCCAGCTTAATTAATGACGTGTTATTGTAGGATGTCTGTGACGTTGTCTACTAATCTGCCTCTTGGTCTTCCCCGAGTTCTGAACCCAGATCTTGTAGTGTTGTAGGCGAGCAGTGGTAATTAATCAGGCTTCATTCTCATGAGATAACCAAACCTCTTGGTTTTCTGTGTCTCTAAATACTTGATGCAGGATGTAGTTTCTACTATTTTTTTGATGTCATCATTTCTCATTCTGCCTCTCCTGGTAAGATTAATTGATTTTCTTAAGCATCTCATTTGACCGGATATGATTTTCCCTTCCTGTGCTTTGGTCAGTTACTATGTTTGACACTGATAGCACAGAGTTAGTAAGAATATACTGTTTATCAGCTATCGTTTAGTTTCCATGGTGATATTCTGATGTTAGAGTAGTGGTGACAGGTGGTAAGTCACTGTACTGGGTAACTATTTGTTTGGTCTGGTTTGGTTGGTGGTCGGAGTGGCTAAGGGATATGACGTCCGCCTCGAATTCTAGAGGTACCAGGTTATATTCCCAGTAGAGGGAATATAATGTATTGACATTTTTTTCAATCCCAGTGGTCCTAATCATGTCATACTCCCTCCTGGTTTCGTAGGTAATTAGATCGGATAACTAGCCTTCTTGGATAAAGCCAAAAAAATAGGAGGTCCCGTGTGCAAGTTGCGCACGTTAAAAAATCCCTAGGCAGTTGCAAATCGTAAAGAGTAGGCCATTCGGCCGCAGTCTCGGCGAAATTTTTTTTAAATTAGGAACCTACCAACCAAATATACTTATAGAATGCGTGATTCTTATATACACACTTTAGGATTCTCGCCGGTGCTACGGAGTTCGTGCGCTGTGCTGAGATCCTCCTGGTGTAATCTAAGGGAGGAGATCGGAGCACTGATGAAGTTGTCCGTGTACAATTAAGATAGTCCGTAAAACCATTTATAAGACTATAAAATACATATCAGGAGTGCACAATAGAATAGTCCAGGCAAAAGTAGCATTCTAAAGAACGAAAAGTATTTTATGAGACAATGCTTTGTCATTGGAAGTAAGAAAGAAAGTTCTACAGTGTTATATAGAACAAATCCTGAGACATGTAAGTGGTAGGGAGTCCCATAGCAGATACTGCCGTAGTGAAGTGAAGTGTTAGAGACTTCACTATACATACTAGGTCCAGCATCGTGAGGTAGGGGGTGATCAGTTCTCTTCCTCGCTGCCTTTTCCTAACCTAACTAAAGAGCAGCCAGGTTCCCTTTTACAGCTTGGTAGACTGGGGCGTGGCGCTACCGTGTTTCGAACCTGGCACCTTTGCCGCGAGAGGTCAGCGCTCTAACCACTCTGCCAATCGGGCACACCAGATGTACGTGAGTCATAGACAAGTCATAAACAATGCGGAAAAGTACTATAGGCCACAGAGATGTGATTTTACATAAGAATGTTAAAAATACCATGGACAGATAAAATGAGTAATGGGGATGTCCTGAAAGAGGCCTTGAGTAATGGGGATGTCCTGAAAGAGGCCTTGAGTAAAGAGGATGTCCTGAAATTAAGCCTTGAGTAATGAAGATGTCCTGAAAGAGGCCTTGAGTAATGAGGATGTCCTGAAAGAGGCCTTGAGTAATGAGGATGTCCTGAAAGAGGCCTTGAGTAATGAGGATGTCCTGAAAGAGGCCTTGAGTAATGAGGATGTCCTGAAAGAGGCCTTGAGTAATGAGGATGTCCTGAACGAGGCCTTGAGTAATGAGAATGTCCTGAACGAGACCTATGCTCAAAGGAAAATTATTTCACATGTTAGAAGGAAGTGATCCACTTTCTGTCGGCATTTGATTGGAAGAAAACTACAGTAATGACAACAGAAAAGACTAAAGGAAAAACAGACACAAGACTCATATGAGAGACGATGCGGGACATTCTGGCATCATGACATAGAACTAGGATTTGGACAGAATTCAACGCCAGAGATGATAAATAGTGGTGGAGATAGGAAGTTGTAGAGTAGGTTTTCTGAACCTGTGGTCCACGAAACCCTTTGGGGGTCCGTGAATTGATTCAAAGGGTACGTGTACATAATGTAAAATTTTAAAATGTGCATTTTTTATTATGCATTCATGCACATTCTTTTTTTCTAAAGAATTGCTCCATAGCCTTCATCGGACAATCAAAAGGCTCCATTACCTTCATTGGACAACCAAATGGTTCTATAGCCTTCATGGACAACCAAATGGTTCTATAGCCTTCATGGACAACCAAATTGTTCTATAGCCTTTTAGGACAACCAAAGGGCTCCAAAGCACAAAAAAGATTACGTAACCCTGCTGTAGAAAAACATGATCGCCAACGCCACCAGGCATGGTTCTTGAAGAAGAAGAAGAAGAAGAAGATGATGATGATAAATAAGAAGAAGAAGAAGAAGAAGATGATGATGATGATGATGATGATGATGATAATAATGAATAAGAAGAAGAAGACCATAAAATCTCATTAAAAAAAAACTGAATTTTGATTCAATGTTAAAATGTTTGAAGAAATTCTGTAAACACTACTTTGTACAAGTTAGTCTACGCTATTGGACATTTTCGCTTGAAATTTATGTCGCCGCGAAATGTTTCGAGTCCGCGACCTCTAATAAAAAACCTCTCACAATTAAAACATTGACTCTTGACGTATGGATGCGAGTCATGGGCAATGACTACAACCCACAAAAGCCAGATCCAAACCTCATAAATGAGGCATCTGAGAAAAGTGGTTGAAGTAACAAGAAGAAACGTGCTCAACCAGACGATATGCCATAGCCTAAAAACCCAACCCCTGCGATGATAGGAAACTCTTTACAGAGCGATACAACAGGAAGCAATCTGATCATCAGAAGCAGTCCCCCCGTCCGACAAGTGTTTCGGCCCTATATACTCCTTTACACTCTAAGGGGGGTGGGCCCACTTGGGTCATGACTCCCAAGCGTCTCAGCCTCCTGTTGTCTTGCATCGAAAATGAACCCATTTCACTTATGGTAGCAACTTTAAATTCCACAACTCCGCCAGCCGTGGAGGCAATTGTGAAAGTAACAAAGAGAAGACAAATTATTCCGTTCGTTCCGTCGCACACACTGAGACACCAGCGCGAAGTCAACGAGTCGCCACTGCGCGTTCCCCACTGGACTTTTGATACCGACACCCCTTATAGTATACACCGCTTGTCGCCCCTGAGTCGCAGCCCGTTCACTAGTCCACCACAAACCTCAGCGTATTGTGGACTTAGAAAAATTCCTGGTGTTTTCTGTACCGCAGCGTTTATTGTTACGATCTCCATTCCCCATTGCGGTTGTTCCACAGCCAGCCTGATGCCTTTTCGGCAGTTTCACTAAGCCTCTTCAGGGCCCTTGTTCTCGACTGTCCCCTCAGCCCCAACAGTTTCAATAGATCATACACTGATGCAGCCACAAGCCCTCTTGCGCCCACTTCAACAGCCATGACCCTTGCAGTGAACCCATCGTGTCTCAGATCCGCGGCCAGATCACTATACTTGGCCGCTTTGAACGAATGTTGCTCATCTAATCTGGATTCAAATGGCACGGTCAGTTCAATGAGTATGACCTGAAGCGTTGCTGCAGAATGAAGCACTATATCCGGCCGTCTCCGCGATTTTCGGATACTCTCTGGATATGCCCCTCGTCCAGGTAGGTCTACCGCCATCTCCCAATCATTTGCACAATCAAGAAGAGACGGTAAACTGCTACCAGGTTTATTCGGTTTGGGGTGTGCTGACTTTCCTGCCCTCAGAAAGTATGTGTTTGCGGTGTCTAGCCGGACTTTGCTATTCGCCTTCATTCTTGCCAGATCTATTGTCGCAGCAAGCTCATTTAGCACTTTGTTATGGCGCCAAGTGTATCGCCCTTGCCCTAATGACACCTTACACGCTGAGAGCACGTGTTCAAGTGTCTGCCTCCCCTGGCACAGGGGCACTGCTCATCATCCGACTTTCCCCATTTCACAAGGTTGGTGGCCGATGGCAGCAGGTCATACAGTGATCTGACAACGAAGCTGAGCCTAAGAGGTGCCATATGCCATATATCATTCCATGTCAAGGACCTCTGCAGGGCTCCTTCCCATGTAGTCCATTGGCCTTGTTGGACCTGCTGCACTGCTTTTTGCAACCTCTTATCATTCTCAGCTTCTCGTATCTCCTGAACTACCATGTCTCTGCGCTCCCTGCTTGATGCCTTGGACCACCAGCGGATGTCTCCATGACCAAATCCCCGTCTATTCGTTTGTGTGTATCCGATTACCTCCCTCAGTTTGAGTGACTCTTGGGCAGCATCAACAGCTTCTTCCACTTTCCACTTCCTTCCCGTTTTCAGTGTGGGCTGAATGGACTTAACCACGTCATCAGCTGACTCGCGTAGCATCATTGCAAGCCTTGCCTTTCCAACTTTGTACTCTTCAACAACTGACTTGAAAGGAAGCAGAAGTTTTGACTTTTTGCAGTACAGTGCTACATCTGACAGACCTGGTGGTACTCCTAGCCATTTTCTCATGAACTTGTTGACCTTCTGCTCTATGGCTTCCACTGTACTTGTGCTTATTTCATATATAAGCAGTGGCCACAGCAACTTTGGTATCAACATGAACTGGAGGCACCACAGTTTGAACTTCCCCAGGAGTCTGCTTTGGTCTATGATCTGTAGCCCTCTGTCTGCCATTTCTATTGTCTGTTGCACTGCCTTTGAGTCTTTTAATGAGGCATCGTACACCCTGCCAAGACTTTTAACAGGTTCCTCAATGACAGTAGGGATTCTTTGGTTGGAAACCGTGAATATGACCTCTGCTATCTTCCCTTTCCTGACTGATAGGCTTCTCGACTTCTTGGGTTTGAAGCTCATTCTGCACCAGCTGACTAGTTCATCCAGGTGTGCTAACATCCTCCGGGCCTGATGTTCATCTGATGTCAGAATTGTTGTGTCATCCATGAATGCTTTGAGCGGTGGCATGAGACACATTCCACCGAGCTTTGGACCTATAGCCATTCCTTCAGCCGCATTGAGGATTACCTGCATAGCCATCACGAATAGTATCGGAGAGATGGTACATCCCATCGCAATTCCAACTTCAAGGCCAATCCACTTCGTTGTGTACTCTCTGGTTGAAAATCTGACAGCAAACCCTGCGAAATACAGCTTCAGCATTGCTGCAATCTCTTGTGGAACATGATACATTTCTAGGGCCTGCCACAACATCTGGTGTGGAACGGATCCATAAGCATTCGCTAAATCCAACCAGATTACATGGAGGTTTGTTTTGTCAGACTTTGCCTTTTGGATTGCTTCCCATATCATTGTGGCATGCTCTAGACATCCTGGTGTACCTGGGATACCTCCTTTCTGAATGGTAGTGTCAATGTACCCATTTGCCAGGAGGTATGTAGTGAGTCTTTTCGCCATCACTGAGAAGAATATCTTCCCTTCCACATTGAGTAGTGAGATTGGCCTGAACTGACTGATGTCTGTGGAATTTTGCTCCTTCGGGATGTAGACTCCGTTCGCCTTTCTCCATTCCTTGCTTACAAGCTGGGTTTTCCACGCACTCTTCAGTAAACGAAGCAGTCGTTTGAGCACCTCAGGGCATCTCTTATACACCACATATGGAACACCATTAGGACCTGGAGCTGACTTGCATCGAGCTTTCTGGACAATGCTTTCTACCTCTTGCACCGTTGGGGGCTTGGTGTTAAATTCAGCTCCTGGCTTACTCGGCCATTTAAGGCCTGCCATGCTGCTGAGCGGCTCATCTTTGCGACCATCTGAATATGTCATTCCAAGGTGTTCTTCCAGGTCTTCTTTCCTGATGTTTAGCGTACCCGACCGTGGCTGCTCAAACAGTTCTTTGGCAAACTTGAAGGGCTCCCTGAAGAATCTTTCCCTATCCATTCGAGTCTTCCTTTTCTTCCTGCACAACCTTTCTGCTCTACAAAGGGCATTATGTTGGCCTTTCAGGTGCTCCCAAACCTGTCGTAACCCTTCCTTCTCTGCGGCAACTGCGTTTTTGAACAGTTTTTGGGCATGCTTCTTCTGTTTTCTGATTTCTTCTATTTTAATTTGTCTTCTGCTTTTTCGTGGTGGGTTACTTTCCCTTGCCTCCCTCACTCCGAACACTTTGCGACAGTGCAGATATATTATGTCGCCGAAGATTTCCAGCTTCTTCTCCAAAGTTATCTGCTTCAGGTTGTTATCCAACTCTTTTGCCAAGGCTTCGTCCAGCTGTTCCCAAAGCCCTTTTGCACTGGCGGGTGGAAACTTGATTGCATCTCTCGTCCCGTCCAAGAAGTGTGTGAGATCATCATCATACAGATCAACTTGAATGTACTCAGCACTGTGGATTGACTCCTGGCTGCGTTCTTCCAAGTAGAACAATCCCAACTAAGATGGTTTGGTCATGTCTGCAGAATGGGAGAAGATCGGCTACCACGACAAGTATGGGAAACTAAGAACCAAGGATCCAGACCTCAAGGACGACCCAGAGTCCGCTGGGAGGACAACATTAGACAGTCTCTGAAGGACCAAGGACTAGGAATGGAACCAGGCCAGGAGGAAAACATACGATAGGACAGTATGGCCGCTCTCTCTCTCTCTCTCTCTCTTCCAAACCTCTACACCTCACGGTAGAAGAGGAACGACTAAGTAATTAAAACATTGACATAATTAAAACAAATACAATACCAGAAAATGTTTTAACATTTTAAACAAACAAAAACATATATATATATATATATATATATATATATATATATATATATATATATATATATATATATATATATATATATATATATATATATATATATATATATATATATATATATATATATATTTTTTTTTAACAAAGTTTTGCCTCGCTTTGGCGAGGCGCGTCCCGTTCAACCTAGTCGGTTATATTAGGGCGCATCTCCAAATATAAAAGACGTTTAGGTCTGATTTTTATTATATCACATACATATGAAATGACAATCATAATAATCTTTCGTTCACCTCTCCGCGGTGCATCTATCTACCACTGTAGCTGACGCCCTTGTAGAAAGTCTGCATCGAGCAATCATATTTTTTGCAACGGTGATTTATATAGCAGATTATTATTAAACTAGTGTAAAAGCCCGTTATAAGACGGGAATTACATTCAAAAGCACCAATACCTAACGGCAATTTTACTTTTTCAAAAGTATTTTAAAAAACTACTGTGCATCACCACAGTACACGAACTACGTAGCAGCAGCGAAGATCCCAATGTGTGTATACGGGATCACACATTCTATAAATATATTTTTGTGCACACCGTCATTTGCGCATTCTTCTTTGGTAAGTGTTACTATTTTCGGGAGAGTACATATAAGGGAAACAATACAATTAATGTCTAACTTTCAACCAAAGTTGCATTCCTTAGCGTTACGTACAGACAGAAAAAGCTGGGATATTATATATAGGATGATGAGATTGTCAGCCCTACGCAATACCTCATACTATTAGTTAGTGTAGCACTCTGTTTTACATCATTAGTTTGCCACCCACATGCACATTCTCATATTAGTCGACTTATACGATTTGCATGATGGGGCAGTAGGCAAATTCTATCTTTGTCTCACCAGAGACCAACGGAAACTACGCGGGGCAAATGAAATAATATGGTTAGTAAAATGTATGATTTTTATAAACATCATGAATAATTATTTTTGTAATGAGCCAGAAAAAAAAACTCCCAGACACTTACCTTCACAGACGTTTGTGCTCACAAATTGCACGCAGGCTTAGCCGAGTATTTAATAAACCCATATCACATTTAACCCGTTATCACATGAAATACTGTAAAATCCCAATTTATTGGCGACAAAACAAAACAAAACTTACATTATGAGTCTAGTTTCTGCGATCAACACACAAAAGTAAATATTTTTTAAACGGAATGTTTGCTTCGTTTTAGTGAGGCAAGCCTCGTTCAGCCTAGACACAAAGTCCGTCGGTTATATTAGAGAGCATGGTCAAGTATAAAAAAAGATCCTGAGGTCTGGTAACCACATCCTTCCAGATAGGCCTACATATATTTTTGTTTGTTGAATTGTTTTGTGTTGATATTCCGTCCTTCCTTGTTCCGTATTTTCTATTTACTTCTTTATTGTACTTTTTCCTTTTGTTACCTGTGTTTTTTTTTATTTTTTTTTATTTATCTTTTGGTGTCGCTCGTCCTATATTTGTTTGGTCTGTTCGTCTCTTTTTTCCACACGTATTTACATTGTCCATTGTCGTTTCCTCTTGACTTGTCTATATATATTGTTTTCGTCTCCTTGTTTTGTCGATGTGGCTGACGAAGGGTGAATCCCGAAACGTCCAGTGTTTCTAGTGCATCGTACATTCGAAAAACTGAATCCATACCATTTTCTTTTTATTTTAAATAGTACATTACTTCCCTTACCATGTTAGGACAATTCCTTCTTGCGCTCAGATAGGCCTACGGAAATACAAACTAACCAATGTCTGATTAAATATGAAAAAAAATGAACGTAATTAACTGGAATTCCTGTTTGGTTAGTATGCAAAAATGTTCAATAAAAATCGTTATTCCTACCCAGTGCATGAGGAGTTCAATATCAGTTTCAGAATTGATAATAATCTTCCGCCTCGTTGGGAATAATCAGGGACAACTAGTGAAAGTTGATGGAATCACAAACCATGACATTCGTAACAAGACTTCTAAGCAAACTAATCCAGGAAAACACAGTAGATAGTGGCCGCTACTCTTTATTCGATAGGTAATTTTACAATCCCACCTTTTCACTGACGTCTTTTCTTAACAAACTTTTCTAAGGCATCCACCATTGCTGTCAAAATCTCTGAAGTATCCACCCTTGTGTGGCTTTGCCCCGCCTACAAACTTCGATGTTAGTTATCTGATTCGTTCAGCGCACAGAAGCGGGTATCCGAACTTGCCCCGCCCTTTATAAAATGGGATAGAGTTACAAAGACGAGCAGTGAACGGATTTACATAGTCACAAGCCGCACTGCGAGAACGTGTCAGTGACGGCCAAAAGGCACAGGCAGGAATTAGTTGCAGACAGCCAGACAGACAGACTGACAGACACGCTCGCTTGCTGAGAATTCGTGAGCATGCATGTGCATCGTATGTGAACCAGTAGGGAGCCGCTGCGAAAGTAGAGGAAGGCTGCGCGTGACCTCCTGCTGGCAAGGAAAATGGTTTCAGTTTTATGGCATTTGCTTCTCTGTTTATCGTATTTTTCTCTCACTCTCTTCTCCTGTTGGTCAGTCCGCTCTGTTCAAGCGAAAAGCTCACGAATCTCTCATCTTTTCCTCGACGCTTTCATCCGTTTGGTATCCCGAGTTTCAGCTCACAGAAGTTTGTGAGTCGAGATTCCTGTCTCGCTAGGGAGTCTAGGTTTTTCACGTCACATTGCATTAATAAAACCTGTCTATATTCTCTTGAGGAGCGAGACTAGAAAAGGATACTGTGTTTGTATATGTTTGTGATGGAAAGCCATTCGGCAGCGACAGCTTACACTGGCTGTTCTTTCTTTCTTTCTTTGTTAATTTCTTTCTTTCCTTCATTCTTTCTTTTTCTCCGTATAATTCATATTTCTTGTCTCTTCTGGATTGTATGCCTAGGCCCTCCATGTTTCTGCTAGACAGGCCATTCGGCAATGATAGTATACACTTCTGTTGTTGTTTCTTTCTGTCTTTTATGCATTTCTTCTTTTACTCCAATTCGTAACTATCTCTTCCGTAATGGATTTGTAGCCTACATCTGTTGCTGGAAAGTCATTCGTCAACTGCAGCATATAGATACCTTCTTCATTCTTTCTTTTCTGTCTTTCTGTCTTTCTTTCTTTCTTTCTGTTTCGCGAATAATTCATATTTAGCGTTTCGTCGACATCAGATCTGAACATCTTTCTTTTCTTTTCATTTAAAAAAAAAATTGAAGTTTAGTCTCGTTTTGGTGAGACGGTTCCGTTCAACCTGTACGCAAGAAACCATCGATATATTTTAGGGCGCATGTCCAAATATAAAAGACCTGGTCTGGCAAAAAGTCATTGGGAAACATCATATCTTTTGTTACTCTATATTTCTTTCTGTTGTTGTTTTTTTCTGCGTAAAATTCTTATTTTTTCCTTTTCATCCGTAATGTCTTTGTACATATGTGTCTACTAGAAAGTCCTTCTCTGCACCTACACCATTCAGTTTCTTCTTTCTTTCTTTCTTTCTTTCTTCGAATCTTCTTCTTCTTCTTGGGTCCTTAACCGCTGAAGGACAAAACAGTCAGTGGCCATCACGCCTAGTGGCGTCGTAAAGGGCAGATTACCCAGCATAACCAACCCGACTCTTTTTTAGGTCCATTTTGAACATCATCATTATCAAGTGCCAAGCCGTGTGGTATAGGCGATCATGTCTACCCACAGTTGCCTGGCGCAGTGTTGTTTATCAAGTCTGTTGATGACTTCTTGCCGTGCCACGGTGTCCGACTGTCCAGTATTGTATCTCTTTGTCGTCATCTGTCTAGTTTTTCCATCAACTTTTCTGTTGTCACAACATACTCTAATTACCTTCGTCTCATAACATGCCCAACGAAAGTTGATTGTTTCCTTCTAATATAGAATTTTTTTTTTAAGGGGTTCTATGCTTATTGGCTTCTTTCAGGACAACCTCATTACTATTTTTAGCTGTCCACGTTATAATTGGTGTTTGCCACCGATGTCTATTTTAAGCTTTCCTCAGTTCCGCCAATAACATCACGGTGACCTCGGCCTTCTCTTCAGCCATCCTTCACGAGGTTCCCATTTGGTCGCCACACTCTACGACGTCATCGTCATCATTTCCTATTTCGTTTCTTTTGGAACGTAGAACCACCCCTGCAACTGGTCCCCTTACAGGTAGCCTACACCCAGGGCCGGCCTTAGGCCGATTTAACAGATTTGACCCAATCGGGCCCTGCGCCCACTGGGGGCCCCAACACTCGGGCTCCCACTTCAAGCTTTAAAAAAAAAGAACGCTTACAGATTAGGTGGGATTAAAAGATCCTATTAAAGATCATGCTGGTCTCTCGCGGCAAAGGTATAGGGTTCGAATCACGGTACCGACTCGCTCCAGTCTACCCAGCTGTAAATGGATACCTGACCAGAGTCAGTGAAGGAAAAGGCAGCGAGAAAGGGAATTGGTCACCCCACCTCTCGATGCTGGACCTAGTATGGTGACGTCTCTAACACTTCCACTGCCCTACGGCTGTATCTGCTTTGGGACTACCTTTTATTAAAGATCAGTCACTGAGATTTAAGTGATGAATATTCCATCATTCCTTATCAGTTTTCACTAAGTATTGTTCTAATTAATCAGCCGATGGAGCGAGTGTGAGAGAGAGAGAGAGAGAGAGAGAGAGAGAGAGAGAGAGAGAGAGAGAGAGAGAGAGAGAGAGAGAGAGAGAAAACGAACAAACGAATGAACTTTATTTTCAAAGGGTTGAGAATTGGGTACGCAGGCCCGTCTGACATTCCGCCCTTCCTTTCTCTCACCTTTCATACTGAATTCATTTATTCTCACATGCATTTTACATATCAATGTCAAGGAATTCAACGTTGTAAAGTAAAATAAAATAACACACTCATATTAACATTAACTACTTATAAGCACGACATAACATATGTTGAAAAGTACAAACATCGTCATTAGAACCTACAGTTGATATTATAAGAAAGGGAAATCTTAAAGTATTCGAAAAGTCTACGATTGTATGAATAGGGACTGAGGTTGTTTCTTAGGTTATGTAGAAGACAATTCCAAAGATGAGCAGCAGAGTACGCTAAGCTTTTCTTGAATAAGTCAAGCCTAGACTTGGGTACGTGTAATTTGTTTAAGCGTTGACTGCGTCTTTCGTTGTATTTGAACATTGGCCACAGATATGCTGGAGCATTACGTGACCGGATTTTGTGAACAAATTTAGCTTTTTTAAACAGAAGGCGCTTTCTTAAGGGCAGTATTTTGAGATTGTTATATAGATCTACACACTGAGTTAGGCAGTTGTCAGAGACTAGACGCACTGCCTGCTTTTGTATTGAACGGAGTCTCGTTGTGTTGGACATTGAGCAACCATCCCAGATTGTGGAGCAATAGTCAAGGTTTGCTTGTATGTGAGATATATAGAACAATTTTCGTGCGTCTTCATCTAGGAAATGTTTGATTTTAGCTAACTGGTAAACTTTCTGTGCCGTTTGCTTGGTCAGTACATGTACATGTGAGTTCCAATTTAGATGCTGGTCAACGACTATACCTAGAGTTTTATGTTCATTAACGTTTTCAGTTAGTGAGGTACCAATGTAGATCTGAAGTGTTGTTTTCTCTGAATTTTGTAATTTTTGTCTAGTTGATATTAACATGCATTTTGTTTTAATGATATTTATTAGCATGCGATTTCCGTTGCTCCACTTAATCAGATTATGAAAACGAACTTGTCAAGTCTGTAAACTTAGCAGATTTTGATGGTCGTTTGCTGGTCGAGGAAATAGAAGCGCTGAAGCCATTCTTTCTTCTTCATGCCTTGGACAGCCTTTGAAAATGCTGAAATTTCTTGCCAGAGCTTCTGATAGGAGCTATTGGACTTCTAAAATGTTTAATTGCTCTATGCATATTTTTGAGAATACCGGTTAGAGGGTGTAGTGGGTTTGATGGTATTGTATGATGGTGATATTACTAAATGTAATGTATGAGGCCAGCTGTGAAGGCTCCTGAGATAAAATGTAGTTGTGAATTGTCAGAAGGCCTTTCTTGCTACCACTACGACCTCACACTCAATTTTTTTTCTTAATGAATGTAGCTATGTAAAATGTCTAGGGTAATGATATGTAATGTGGTGTGATAGTTATGGATACACCCACAGATATTTACGCAGACTAATAATATTTAACAAATATTATAATACACTGAACTAACTCAAGAGTGTAAAATTTTTGATAGAATTATATTACATTTATTTGTTCTGGATCAAGTTTTATGTTGACCAGAACTTTTTTTTTAAAAAAGGATTTAAAAATTATGAAAGAAATGCATGGAATGTTACATAATAAATGCAAGAGTGTACATATATAAGTACTAGATTAGTTAGTTTTATTAAAATGTTCTAGTAGTCATCTACTTGGGAGGATAGTTAATGCTTGTGCTGTTGGGGTGGCCTCATCACACCTGTCTATATTGACCACACAGTGTCCAGTAAATTACAGGAATTTTATGGGGTATTAGTAACTAAAAGGCGTTGGTGAACTTCCAGCAGACCAGAGGCTCACTCAACTTGCATATGTAGCTCTGGTGCTGAAATCTGGTGGTCCCACCTCTCCGTGCTGGCGGGCAATAATAGTGGTCTCTGTCACAACGTACTGCACAGATACACTCGAGTAAAATCACCAACTGAATGGACACCGCCTTGTTGACAACTGAAACTCACAGCTCTGCAATCAAAGTATTGGCTATGTGTCAAAATTCTATTCTCTACCCACGTCTGGACACAACACGGACACAACAACCACATCATACAGACAGGTCAGATCTCTCTGACCAAACAGCACATTTACCATGGTGGTTTTACATCAGATAGGTCCTCCCAGACTATAGATTCTGAAAAATATTTATTAGTTTCCTTCCCTAAAAGTGGATAGGTAATATGTTTCATTATTCTCAACACTTGATCGGTCTTTCCTAACCCTTGCTGGAGTTTATGTATATTGTTGGTCCCTAGACCCTGACTTGGGCGGGGGGTCTAGAGCAAATCCCTACTTGTTTGTAAGGCTAGATTATGATATGGCAGTATCAAATCACTCGAACATTAAACAATATTCAAAATATACAAAGAAATAATTTCAATCTTACCAGATTATGAATAAAGAACACAGAAATGCTAGCAAAACTCAGCTGAGCTGCTGGCTATAGTATGGCGTCCCTGAACTTATTTCACTTTCTTTCATTTGGAAATCACCACACTTTAAAATACTGTGTCTATCATCGAACAACTATTGAGGAATGGCCCCACTTGCGCGTCTGAGCGCCGATAAAATGATTGTCTGTGGCCAATCACTGCCTAGGTTTATTTCAAATTCAAATTTCCTACCCTAAAGTCATTTCAGTCATGCTTCAGTCAAGTATGGATGTTTATCTGTTAGTCTGTCCGTCTCTACTTGTTTTTTTCAAAAACGTACTTGATTTTTGAACCAACCTTTCTCTCCCCTCCAAAATTTTGTCGTTAAAAGTTATATTTAGACACAGCTCCCACCAATGTCCCTTCGCTTCCCTACTAAGTAGATTTGAACACCTGCGTCTCAAGGTCGTGTTTTTTTTGTGCAAATAGCGACACTTTTTATTCCATACAGTCTGTCGCTGATGTGAACAACACTGTCTTTTGTCATTATCTTCAATATTATCTATCCGTCTGTAAAATTAAGAACATATTAGTTCACTGCTCAGAATGGGCCATCCGGCCAGCTAATTTTTATATTCCTAACATTAATATTACGAAAAAGTTACTTTTTAATTTTTGTAATATTCCAAACATCTGCGTTCTGCCGCTGAATTCAAATCAAAGGCTTGGTATCGCAAAAGCGACCAATAAATGACTGTGGCGTAACATATCCAAGGTCCCTTCTGTCGAGTTCCTTACTTTATGTCAACTTGGGAAACGTGACTTTTCTCCGTTTCCCCCCCCAATTGCGTCTCCTTAGCCTTTCTAGTCTCACGCAATCTTTCCAGTCATATTTTTTTCTTTTTATCCGCCGTTCCCCTCCTGTCTAGCAAGTCAATTTTTATGGAGGGTGATGACCCGCGGTCTGGGCGATCATGTACTATCAGCAGCCTACGCATTATGTTTTTATCCTTACATGTTATCTTTGGAGGTATTTTACCGTTGTATCTCTGTCAATTTCACTACAGAGGGAATAAGCGTTTCCAAATTAAAATTTATGAACTCTTATCTAATGTCAAGCAGGCTTCAAGATCGATTCTAAAGCCTTGCTGTATTATCTATAGAATGCGCTAAAGCGAAAAAATAAATAAATAAATAAATAAACTTTGACTAAATTTTGAAAGAGTTTATGGAAACGAAAATCCGAAATAGTTCTTTGTAAGTAAGTCCATTTTTTTTTTGTAACATATGTTGTGCGAAATTTTTTTATTTTTTTTAAATTAAAAAAAAAAAAAATATATATATATATATATATATATAACATATTCTATGGACAACTGGCACATGGCAAAAGAACAGTTGGGCGACCGCAGCTGAGGTTCAAAGATGTGTGCAAGAGAGACATAAATCCAGCAACCTGGGAGGATGAAGCTGCCGATTGCACCAAGTGGCGATGCTATCTGCGGCGCCACTTCAGATTGATCGAAAAGAAGCTCACGCAGCAAGCAGAAAATAGGAGAAAACGTCGAAAAGGAACAACAGGAAAATAAGCAGCTGAGGACTGTCACCTCAGTGGCTCATTCCTATAGTCAGTTATGACTGAAGGGGCTATATATATATATGTCACAGAGGTTTTATGATCATTAAATTGCCTATATCCTCTTCTTTTTCTTTCAACCGTATCCTCTATGTTATTATCACTCTTTACCTTTTTCCTGTATTTTTCGCATCCATTCATTTGCGAAAGATATTTTCTTCCCCATTCTCAACTTTACCGTTTTCTTTCTCATACTGGTAAACGCATTTATGACATAACGTATCAGTCTTTACACTAGACGGGAGAGCGTTAAAATGCATTCTTTTGCATTAGATGTCAGTGAATTGTAACGAGTTGATCCTATGAAAAGGGCAGTAATTCTGAATATGTTTTTGGGCATGGTAGATTGTGAGTTACAGTGCTTGTGCGCTCGATTAAGCGGAGGCTTG
This sequence comes from Oreohelix idahoensis, assembly GCA_024509875.1. NCBI lineage: Eukaryota > Metazoa > Mollusca > Gastropoda > Stylommatophora > Oreohelicidae > Oreohelix > Oreohelix idahoensis. The sequence goes on along the minus strand of JAMPIV010002719.1, from coordinate 77,458 downwards.
TTTACCTTTATAATAGAAATATCTCCTATTTTCGAGTGACAGAGTACAGATAAGCGTGTGAACGCTGTTTAATCTCAAATGTTGAGATGTATTTATTCTGTACTGTTTTGAGTCATGTGAATAGCTCGCAGCTAGTCTGCATGTGTTATCGAGAGCGGTGTTCAAGACAGCCGAGTCTCGTGATTGGGTTTTTTGGCGGGACTAGTGTGTGATTAAGAGAGTTGAGGTTTTGGACGTGGACCGTGTAGGTCGAGTCCCTGTGTTTGGATAGTGTATGCCTACGTAGTGCTTAGGAAAATGTCGACTTATATATTTTTGCTGTGTGTACAGCCTATTTGAGAAACTGCAGTGAAGATTTGTTTAGGCCATATGAAGATTATTATAGCGCTGTTATTATTATTAACTGCCATGAGTGCAGTCTTGTGAGTCGTGAGGACTTTAGGCCATTTATTATTGTTAACTGCCAGGAGTGCAGTCTTGTGAGTCGTGAGGACATTATAGGCCATGATATTATTGTTAACTGCTGGGTGCAGTCATTATAGCGCTGTTATTATTGTTAACTGCCATGAGTGCAGTCTTGTGAGTCGTGAGGACTTTAGGCCATTTATTATTACTAACTGCCAGGAGTGCAGTCTTGTGAGTCGTGAGGACATTATAGGCCATGATATTATTGTTAACTGCTGGGTGCAGTCATTATAGCGCTGTTATTATTATTAACTGCCATGAGTGCAGTCTTGTGAGTCGTGAGGACATTATAGGCCATGATATTATTGTTAACTGCCGAGTGTGCAGTATTATAGTCGCGCTGAGATGAGTGAAGGCGAGATTATTGCAGACTGCCGGGTGTGCAGTCTTGTAAGAAATTGCTAGTAGGATTCATTATATCTTATAGCGCAGAAGAGTATCTTGGATGATGCTGGGAAGTGGAGTAGCTGAGAAGCGGAGTATTGTATTGCTATGACTTTTAATGACTATATGTGTACTATTCCAATTCTAACGTGTTGTAAAGTAATAAACTCCCATTAACAGTCATCTTCAGTTTCTTATTGCAACACACAATTTGGTATTATCAGTGGTGGTTTACAGTCAAAATGGAACGAATGGATATATTTGCGTTATCAGCACGAGTTTCTCTAACTTGAGAGATTATTTAACAGACGGAAGGATAAAATCGTTATCGATACAGTTCACATATCTGTATCATTTGGTGGACTTGTTTTTCGGGTTCTGACACCCGCAACATTTGTTTTGAGAGTACTTCGTGCGTGGCCTAAATCTCTTGTGTTTCAAACCGTGACCTGGTGTGTGGTTTGCCTGTGTGGCGCATTTGTGAAACGCCTTATTCGTGGTAATAATTAGCTTTATAGCACTGTCAGTTGACGTCGTATGGAAAACAACAACGTCTGTAGTCTACATTTGCTATCAGATGTGCAGCGAAATTATCAAGCAGTGAGCCAGCAGTTTATGAGGTGATCCAACGTCTGAAGGATAGCGTGTACCAGTCGAGTGTATGTGCAGTTGTACCAGTCATTTTGCAAGTATAACTCGAGTCAAGAGCGGTTTTGCTGTGTTCCTGTTACGATCATCATGTGCTCCTATGCAGTATTCGAGCACATACCTTACTGAAGCGAGGACCTGAATGGAGGAGTCTAGATCCAGTACCTTTCGGCAGTAGACTGTTTTAGCGTCAGAATTATGTGATATTTAAGGTCTTGGCGGAAGGGAATGGAATATTGACAGATAAGTGATTTTGTGTTCTGTAAAGTGTGTCATTTCACCCATGTCATCAGGCCTTCTGAATTCTATGCATTTTCTGTTGTTGTTGTTGCTTATGTCTATAGTGACATGTAAGTAGAATTTAATGCATAAGTAATTTATGGCTATTAACATGTGTTGACTACCATGATATGGATATGACCATATGAAGGTTCTTTGAACAGAAATTGATCTGACAGTAATTAGGAAAAGTTGCAATTTATTGTATGATTATTTAGCTGTCAGGAGTAGAAGATTCATTGATACATATACAGTGATCTCAATAAATAAGTCACTATGGATGATGATGATATGGATCCTGATAATATGTGGCCTTTATTGGAATATTTATTTCAAGAAGGTAAACATTTTGAGAAATTACAGGGACCAGAACTGGAAGCACACGTGATGGACAGATTTATGGTCAGTGCGTCGAGAGCACTAAGAGATTTTGCTGAGAATAGATTTCAGTCCATCCCTCATTTAAGAATGGCTAGGAATTTAGCCAGTTTGCTGCTGCTCGACCTTCGTGTGTTTGTGTATAAGAATATTCATGTTGAATACGACAATATATTGAAGGGAATACACAAGATGATTCATTGTGACATTGCTGACAATCAGGAAAAGAAGCTAGAAGATGAGAAAGTAAGAGTCAACAGACAGGAAAGAAAAAATTGCTTAAAGGGTAAAGCTGAAGAGAGTAAACTTAAGGAAAAATTAGCTAAACTTACAAGTGATTTAAATAGATCAAACCTGGAACTTGCTAGAGTACAAGCAAGTTTGGATTCTTCACTATTGAAGATCAAAGAGTTGGAGGTCCAAAAAAATAAAGAAATGTATGAGAAATTGAAAGTTGAGACCGATAAACGTGATAGGGCTTATACAGAGTCACTTCTTGATTTGATGGATGATATTGCGAATCTTGGTCTCCAACAGGAAGAAAAGAATGCGATGATTCCAGAAAAGATTGATGAGCTTAATAATAGCAATGATTATATAAAGATTCAGTCACTACAACTAGAGTTGACTCAGTTGGGAGCAAATAAAGAACAGTTAGAGAAAGAGACATTAGTGGAGTTGACGGCTGAGAAAGAGAAGGTCGCTAAGATTGAAAATTTACTAGCAGAGGAAAGCTGCAAAGTTTTAAGAGTTGAGAGTTTAAACAAGAAATTAGATGAAGAGATCTCACATAGAGATGTGGAGATTGCACAGGCAAGAAAACGAGTAGATGGCCTGCTTGACATCGTCTTGAATAACAATATATGGTCTTCTGTCAATGTTGACAATGATAGACAGAAAGTTGCGAAAAGTCAGCCCCATACACTTTTTGCTCACAGAGAGGCCATACATGGTAAACATAGAACGTGTTGTGGGAGATACAACTTTCCCAGTGCTAGTGGTACTAGTGACTCTATTGATAATTCTTGGCGTCAGGCTAAGAAATATTCTTGTGTTTCAGCCAGTTCTATTAGTTACGAAGAGAAATGTAAGAAACTGCAAGTTAAGGCTTCTAAAATCAAGCAGGTGTTTACTGTTGCAGATTCTGATAAACTTGTAACAGGGAATAAACATAGTACTATTTTTTCCAGGAACGAAACCCACTATGGGCAGGAAAATAAACATTATAAAGGTCCAGTTACTTGTCAAACTCAGCACAGCCAGTTTGACGGGATTGGTAAACATATTCCTATAGATGAAAAGAAGAACTGTGATGGTAAGAGATATAATCACAAGATTAGACAGTACCAAGGGAGTTTATCAAGTGGTAATTTTGATTCTCCAAGGAATTGTAAACAATTTAGCGGATTTCAATATTTTGATCCGAAGAAATCTATAAGTTATAGTGGAAATAACTATAAGAAAAACTATCAATCTAGTGATGATTTTGCTACTAGAAAGCAAGTCCTGACTAGTGGACATTTTTGTCAAAGAAGATATGTTAGCAACAACAATGCTAACTTGGGTTATAGACATAACATTTGTCATAATAGAGGAATTGACAGTAATATAAAGAGAGATAATAGCTCTCCACATGTTTCTCTACATCACCAGAGTAACTTGACTCAGCAAAAGACTAGAGTCATTGTTTGTAAACAAAGCAACTGTAGTAATAAATATTTTCATCATGTAACAAATAATAAGCGCAAGTATGCTAACTTTGCTCAACATGAGCCCAGAGTCAGTTGTAATAGAGATAAACAAGGTAACAATAACAGTGGTGTTTTAAATACTATATCTGATAATGTTGTTCAGCACGAGAAAGTGTCTCGGTGTGGTGAATGTAACATTTTGTTTCAGCCTACGGCAGTGTTGACATAGGGTTCCGGTCAAGTTGTCCCCTAGTCTTCTGTGATGTCTAGATGTGATAAAAGAAGAGCTGAGGGCATTGTGAGAAGACCATTACTTTACACGGACCAAAGTACTGGGTAATTGTCATTTTGACTTCTACGTTTTTTCTCATTAGATTTCACCATTCATTAAAATGGGAATTTTCATTCATATATTTTGACAGAAGCGACTTTACGATAACAGTCAAGGCTCCTGTGACATATGAGCGGTGAGAAAAGTAGGTCAACTTAGCATCCTTGTGTGCGATCAAGCGTAACTTTTTTCAGCGTCTCACTAAACATCGGATGTTTTGCTTGCTCAGGGTCAGGACATGTTGACAGGAAAGCGAGAGATTTCCATCTGATTTTTTTATTTTATTTATGTAAACAGTAAATATTTTCTTTTGTTATTGTTAGTATAATAAATGATATGTTCTTGATTTGCAATAACATGTAATTTCGTTTGAAATATTTAATGCATCATTTGATTGCCATGATTTTTTGTTTCTATTATTAGTTATATTCCATTGTTGAACTTGCAGTTGTTTGTTTTGTTTTTGTTTTTGTAGCAGTTTTGTTAAGATAACTTTTTGTACATGTTGAGTTTGCCAGCCCTATGCACAAAACTCATTAGTTGTAATGGTGCAATAATGACTTTTAGATAATTCATGAGCACTTGAATTTTTTTCTCATGTGTTTTATGTGATGTATATTTTTTGGAAAAAAAATACTTACATTTGTTAATGTGTGTCTGTTTAGAGATAGAGTGTTTATATGTCCTTCATTTTCTTGAAGTCGATTTCATTGCTAGTTTATTTATTATAACTTTGAATTGGTTGTAAATGAAATATTTTTTATGCAACTTAGTGCTACGAAACTTTTTTGTATTTTATTTTTTGGAAAATGTATTTTTTCGAACGTTGTAATATTTTTTCTGTGCCAATGCTAGTCTGTATATTATGGTTAGTAATATGTAGTGTCATTAAAGTTAGTTGCTTATCCTTTACAGGACGTGGCAATCAACCCCAGCTTTTATTGGCTGTTTGTGATTTTTCTAGGCAATTTTTACGTTCAGTAGTTTGCCATTGCTTTCTGAACGGTACGGCGCTTATACCATTGTTAAAAATCCACACAAAGCGATCTGCCACCAAACCGCCTGCAGCAGGTTTCGAACCTGGTATATCTGGATTATGAAACTGCGTTCATATCCATTAGGCCACAGACGCCGACACGTAGTGTCATTAGTTCCTTGAAATTGTTTTTTAATGTTTGATGTATTTTTCTGTATTTAGCGCGTGACTTTGAGTCAGTGCAAACCTTTTGATAGCGTTTTATTTTTGTTTGTGTGATATCTTGTATAATTTATTATTAGTTATGTATAAGTTTTATAATTTGGTTAAATTACTTTCTATTCTTTTTGTCATAAGTTTTTACTTTGTGTTGTTAGTATAGATATACTTTGGCATTTTGTGTTATAATTTTTGATCGTAATTGTATTAATTTATATTATATGATGTGTGATTTAAATAGTTATTGTAAGGTATTGTTACAACTTTTTCTACATATACATCTTTACTTTTCATCTGTCTTTGTTGACTATTCGTCATCCTTTTACATCTTTTCTGTTGTCTTTTCAGCATGATCTGATATGTTGTTTATACTTCCATGTTTCATCTTTGTCTCACTTTATGCTTCGTGTATACTTTTTTCTGTTACGCTACTTAGACTTTCATTCTTTGTATTGTTCAAGTAATGATGTAACTTTAGATCAGTGATAGGTGTATTTGCTTTACATGATTTGACATTGTGATATTATTTGTTGTTTTTCATATGATGATTTCATATTTTACTTCTTTTCGAATTATACTTCGTTTGCTTGATATTGTCATTTCTATTACTATTGTTTGTTGCTTGTTTGAGTATTATTGTATATGCTTAACTTAGTTCTGTAATAGATTAATTTTGAGATACTTAGCTTGGTCTTCTAATAGATTAATTTTAGTATTCTTACTTGATTACGTTGGATGATTGTTATTTACTTTACATTTACTGCTAATATTTTGTAGATATACTATTTCTGACTTATCATAAGATGAATTTTGTAAAACATATGCTAGAACTTCATTATCTTTTAAATTTTTTCGTTTTGGGAGTTAATTTTCAAAAAAATGATAGAATCATTTTTTCCCCCGGATGTGTGGGAAACTGTAACGAGTTGATCCTATGAAAAGGGCAGTAATTCTGAATATGTTTTTGGGCATGGTAGATTGTGAGTTACAGTGCTTGTGCGCTCGATTAAGCGGAGGCTTGTTTACCTTTATAATAGAAATATCTCCTTCTATTTTCGAGTGACAGAGTACAGATAAGCGTGTGAACGCTGTTTAATCTCAAATGTTGAGATGTATTTATTCTGTACTGTTTTGAGTCATGTGAATAGCTCGCAGCTAGTCTGCATGTGTTATCGAGAGCGGTGTTCAAGACAGCCGAGTCTCGTGATTGGGTTTTTTGGCGGGACTAGTGTGTGATTAAGAGAGTTGAGGTTTTGGACGTGGACCGTGTAGGTCGAGTCCCTGTGTTTGGATAGTGTATGCCTACGTAGTGCTTAGGAAAATGTCGACTTATATATTTTTGCTGTGTGTACAGCCTATTTGAGAAACTGCAGTGAAGATTTGTTTAGGCCATATGAAGATTATTATAGCGCTGTTATTATTATTAACTGCCATGAGTGCAGTCTTGTGAGTCGTGAGGACTTTAGGCCATTTATTATTGTTAACTGCCAGGAGTGCAGTCTTGTGAGTCGTGAGGACATTATAGGCCATGGTATTATTGTTAACTGCTGGGTGCAGTCATTATAGCGCTGTTATTATTATTAACTGCCAGGAGTGCAGTCTTGTGAGTCGTGAGGACATTATAGGCCATGATATTATTGTTAACTGCCGAGTGTGCAGTATTATAGTCGCGCTGAGATGAGTGAAGGCGAGATTATTGCAGACTGCCGGGTGTGCAGTCTTGTAAGAAATTGCTAGTAGGATTCATTATATCTTATAGCGCAGAAGAGTATCTTGGATGATGCTGGGAAGTGGAGTAGCTGAGAAGCGGAGTATTGTATTGCTATGACTTGTAATTTGACTATGTGTGTATTTAATGTTAACGTGTGGTGATGTGAATAAACGGTTATTAAATGTCGCCTGCCGTTGCACCATTCCATGACTCGTGGTGTACGTTACTGTGAGTGACTATTCCAAATACACACTCACTTCGTCACCTCACTTATTACATCAACATCACAACATTGTGTAACACAAACTTGGTATTATCATGGACGATAGAACGTGTCTTGGCAGACAGAGATAGCAGACATGCGTCTGTATTTTCCTCATGTCACGGGCGTTTCGTCAGGCTAGTTCCCGGTTAGGTGTCATACCGTCTAGCATTTTCACCTGACACGAACGTTTCTCTCGGAGTGAAGTGTGATATGACACTCACGCAGCGCTCGGGAATGAGACCTATTGTCTGGGTTTTTCCATGACACTCACGCTTCTCGGTCAGTTTGTTAACGTAAGTTAGAGTGGAAATCAGAATAAATTATAATTTTTAGCTTACACTCAGTCGGCTATTAATGAATTTAATTTAACTGTTAAATGTATTTTTCCTAATTCATGAGGATTGATGATTTTATGAGTATATCTTATTCAACGGGAAGTTTTAAATGATAAGTCAAGCTGTACGCTTGCATTTTAATAACGTAAGTTATATTGAGTACATAATATGTAACATATTTCATATGTGGTTTTTCTTTATTCAGTGAATACTGGGGTAACCCAAACTTTGCCGGCGTTTTGTACAGAGACATACCTAATAACTGCTTATACTGGGCCTTTGAGCCAGTGCATATTTATACACTAACTCTAATGTACATGCTGCCTTGTGGCGAGAAAAATTACAGAAATCAAAAACATTAACTTTCCGACATTGTGGACAAGTGTGTGGTGAACCAAGATTATTTGTTGAGAGAAGTGGTCCACCGGTCATCTTCCTAATTAAGGGAAACCTCGTGTTCTGACATTGGGTGCTCGTTTAAGCCTAATTCTTACCTCGTGAGTCAAGTGACACTAACTTTAGTCTGAAATAACTATCGCATGAAGCAGACGCTCCCCAGATCCATTTTGATGAAACCAACAAACAAATCTGCAGAGCTGGGATCCGTTTCATTTAACGACAGTAACCGATAAAAAGTGTGTGAGTGTCCCAAAGTTTGCGCCAGACGGCGAACCACAGCACGATTGTAAGTATATCAGGGCCCTGATGAAAGAACCGAGTGAAAGTAGACTGAAGGATGTTCTTTGTTTGAGTCACCCACGTTGTACCTTCCTTTATGCAAGTTATTGCTAACAATAGTTACCCTTAGAATAAAGCAGAGTATCAAGTCTGTCCATACCTTAAAAGAAGGAAACCATAGACTCAATCATATGCATCTGTAACTCCTTGGGGTTATCACTTTCTTCTAACGGGACTGTGAGCTATATATCCAGGGGAGGACCATACAAACGGGTCTATCACTATTGTAGCATTCCTTGATTTTTTATGACTATGTGTATGCTTTTGATGTATTTTATATGTTGTAATGTAAGTTTACTATGATAATTAAACTATACCTACATTTATTTCAGTGTGGTGGTCAGTTCGTTCCCATAATATCTATATAATCATTGTTATAGTTGTTCCCACGTCTGTGTGTCTAACTGTCGTCACTTGTATGTGCGGGCACGTGAGTGGGTAGATATATATTAATATACCTATTTTTTATAGAGTGTCTGACTCCTTTGGATCTGTTGTAGAAGATAGGCGGAAAGAGAGAGAGATTCTCGATTTCCGGGACAGCCTCTATAAATTTCTACCATCTCACTCGTGGAACTCTATTTCTAATATCACATCTCACTGTGGCTATCACTCATTCTAACCTATTCAGAAGGGACCAACCCAAGTCTTAATTTTCCTATCAAAAATCTACGACAATATACTCATGGAAAAAAGTAAGTGTGCAGCACTCAACAGGGCACTGTGCGTGTGTTTTTGGGTGAACTCAAATACAAGTTGGCACACATTTCTGCGTGAGTGTTGTTCACTTACCCGTGCAATTATAATTGGATCGCACTATTCATGGGGAGATAATCACGGTGCAAGATAAATCACGTGAAAAGTGCCGAAGGAAAGAATTTATCACAGATAAAAGGAAGGTAAGTGTGTAGCTCTAATCACAAGCATGTGAAAACGTAATCGTTGAAATAGAGAGTACCAAGAGTCCAACAGAAACATCTTTTTTGACAATGCCAAGATTGAACCAACAACAGCGAGCAATAACTATAGGGATGTTAGCTGCTGGAGCGACTATATTAGCTGTATCACAACATTTCAATGTTCACAGGAACACTATATCACGCATTCAAGCTCGTTTCCACCAAACTGGATCCACTGCTGATCGCCATAGAAGTGGCCGACCACGAGTTACCATCCCTGCACAAGACCGATACATATGTATTATGCACTTGCGTAACAGGTTTATTCAGGCAACATGGCCTGCCAGGAACATTCCAGGTTTAAGACCCGTGTCGTGCAGAACAGTGCGGAATAGGCAAATCTCTTACCTCACAGACCTGCAGTTAGACCAGCACTGACAGTTCGCCATAGACAAGCGCGCTTGGCCTGGGCCAGACACTTTCACTAAAATCAAAGTGATCACTTGGTCTTTTATTCAATATTCAACCACATTGTGTGCCAACTTTTATTTCATTTCGTCCATGAAATCACGCACAGTGCCCTTTAAAGTGTTGCACACTTACTTTGTTCAGTGAGTATATATAACCTATCAAAATGGTCCAAATCAGGCCCCTCAGTTACTTAGGCCTGCTCTGTAAGAACCAAGCCATTCATATGTTCCTGCAGTGATTATTTCTGCATCAATGTATTTTACATGATGAGGTTTCTATTATTAGTTGCCTCTTTAGACATGCACGAGGGAGCTTTCATTTTTTTCTTTCGAAGCACTGCTTTCTAAAGGACCTCATAATACGCTAGTGTGGAAGAAAAAAAAAACGAAACGAAAAGGCACCAATAAAAATAATCACAGTTATTAAATAAAAAAACAACATTCAGATGGAAAGGAAAATTAAAAAAAAACAACCTTTAAATGCTCAGATTAAAAATAAATGAAAAAAAAAATAATTAATTCCGTTGTGCCGTTAAAAACCTGTTAGCAAGTCACTTCACCAACTTTACCGTAATCAGATATTGCATGCGGGGGAAACAGTGACGTCATATATATTTATACTTTGTCCCTTGAGCGGCCATACTGGCGCCAAACGTCTTCAGTTTAGCCCAGAGTTGTCTCGTCGGCGCCATAACGGTCAAGGACGATGTTCTGACCAGTGAGAGTGGGCATATAATAGTTTTGTGTTTATTATGGTATGCCTTTCTGAGACAGTGCTGTCATTAATTGATTCCAGACTGTCGGACATCTTCTAAACGGCGAGTAAGAGGTTGGTCAGAGAAATTGGGAAATGCTCACCAATTTGAGCGGGGCTTGCGTCACGTGATCTTATTGACATATCTGAAACGTACTCTGATGATCGTGAGATTAGATGGAGTCCTTCTGCTTTCTTTGTTGGAAAATGTTTTTAAATCTTTTCATTTTAACAATACATCGTTACAAACATGTTATTTTTACTGGCGCTTCTTAAGTCAGTCCTATTGTATGGCTCTGAAACATGGAGAATTGCAAAAAAAAAAAAAAAAAAAAAAAAGTTACAGACTTTCATAAATGGGTGCTTGAGTGGAATAGAAGGAATGAAGTGGTATGACAAGATCACTAATGTGGAACTGATGACAAGAATCAGACAAATGCCAGTGACATAAGAGATGAGGAGAAGAAGTCGCTGGAGATTTATAAGACACACAATGAGAACCCTGTTGGTATCACGACGAGGCAGTCCTTGTTCTGGAATCCTCAAGGCACGAGAGGTAGAGAGAGATTGAAGAACACGCGTAGAACTGAACTTGAAGCAGATATAAACAGGATGAATGAGACGTGAAAAGACAATGACCGGATGGCACAGGACAGGAAGACGTGGTCTACGTTTATTGACGGCCTATGCTTCTTGGGGTGCTGAAGGATGATGAATGAGTGAATGTCTCGTCGGTGCCATAGAAGTCAAGGACGATGTTTTGACCAGGGAGAGTGGACGTAAAATAGTTATATGTTTATTATGATTTGCCTTGAAGTTCAACACTAAAATAAGACTCTTCAATGTCAAGTCAGTCCTATTGTAGAGCTCTGAAAAGTGGAGGTCAAAGGTAAAAGGTAAAGGTAATCCAATAGCAGATACTGCCATAGGGGAGTGAAGTGTTAGAGACGCCACTATACTAGGTCCAGCATCAAGAGGTGGGGTGACAACTTCCCTTCGTGACTGCCTTTTCCTTCCCTAACTCTCAAGTGCAAAGTTAGGTACCCATTTACAGCTGGGTAGACTGAAGCGTGTCGATACCGTGAGTCGAACACAGCACCTTTCCCGCGAGAGAGCAGCGCTATGGAGAACAGTTAAAAAAACAACCAAAAAGCTACAGACTTTCATAAATGGGTGCTTGCGTAGAACAAAAGAATCAAAATGGTATGACAAGGTCACCCATGTGGAACTGATGACAAAAACCAGACAAGTGCCAGTGGAAGAAGAGATGGAAAGTAAAACGCTGGCGATGGTTAGGACACACATTGAGGAAACCTGTGGATAGAATTACAAAGCAGTCCTTGTTCTGGAACCCCCAGGGTCAGAGAGGTAGAGATAGACCAAGAAACGCACGGAGAAGAGAGCTGGAGACAGAAGTGAACATGATGAGGAAAACGTGGAAAGAGCTTGAGCTGATGGCACGTGACAGGAGGACTTGGCATGTGATTGTTGAAGGCCAATGCTTCTTGGGAAGCTAAAGGGTATTGATTGATTGATGATTTGTATTCCCAAGACAGCGCTGGCCTCTTGCGGCAAAGGTACCGAGTTTAGAACACGCTCCAGTTTACGCAGCTGTAAACTGGTGCAGACTCTGAGTTAGGGAAGGCAAAAACAGCGAGGAAGGGACTGGTCACCCCACCTCTTGAAGCTGGAGTAAGTATAGGGAAGTCTTTAACACTTCACTTCACTGCGACAGTATCTGCTACGGGATTACCTTTACCTGATATACTTGTATATACTCCTTATGAGGTCGGGTGATCAGGTCTCTTCCTCGCTTCCTTTGGCTTTCTTAATTCAAGAGCAGAGTCAGGTACCTGTTTACAGCTGGGTAGATCAAAGCGCCATGCTACCAGGTTTCGGACGTAGTAACTTTGCCTCTAGAAGCAGGATCTCTAACTACTCTGCCGGTGGATAGGAAAACTAAAAATTAAAATTCAAGTTAAAAAGAATTAAAAATATTTTAAACACACGCTTTAAAATGCACTAAAAACCCAATAATAATTTTTCAAGAAGTTTATATCGTGCAGTCAAAAAATGTAACATCAAATTGACAAAGAGCGTGGGGCGCTTAAGCGCTTATCATATATTTTATCCATAAGTGTCTAATGAAGTATAAAGCCTAAGTTATTTTGCAGAATCAGCGCCCCACGCTTTTGTCAATTTGATGTTACTTTTTTGGGGGGGTCTAAAATTTATAGAAAAAAATAAAGCGCACCACGTACTCTTTAATTTTTAATTAACTTGATTATGGCTCCTGATTTGTTTACATTTCTTTACGAAAAACTTTAATTACTCATAATGTCATAATTACAACATTAAATTATTAAATAATTGACTGATTATTACATTGTCATCGGGAATACACATCTATGCCAAGTTTCAGAGCTATTGCTCACCTGGAAGTGATTGAAAAATCGATTGCAAGATTTGAAAGTGACATGAAAGTGACATGAAAGTGACATACAAGTGAAGTTAAATAAAAGCGTGTAAAAATAAGAAGGATCCTCTGAATTTTTTTACAGAAAGCAAGAAAAAAAATTGAATGCGGCACTAGAAAAAAAAATCCTGAGCTACGCAAAGTTTTATCTACATTTAAACAAATAAAGAGGGGAAACCCAAGGCATGTAAAAAGTAAATACCTTGTAAATAAATATTACACACATAAAGATATTTTTCAGGCGCTCGTGAGAAATAAAGAACTAGACAACAGAAAAACAATAGAAGGGAGTGGCTTACCGGAGAATCGAACCCAGGACCTTCCGAACGAATCACGTCTGTTGAAGATGTGATAGGACCTAATGAAATGTCGTTTAGAAGAGATGCTGTAGGACCTAATGAAATGTGTTTTAGATGAGATGTGGTAGGACCTTATGAAATGTCTTTTAGAAGAGATGTAGTAGGACCTAATGAAATGTCTTTTGTAAGAGATGTGGTAGGTCTTAACGAAATGTCTTTCAGTAGAGAAGATGTGATATGACCTAATGAAATGTCTTTTAGAAGAGATGCTGTAGGACCCAATGCAATGTCTTTTAGATGAGATGTGGTAGGACCTAATGAAATGTCATTTAGAGGAGATGTGGTAGGACCTAATGAAAAGTCTTTTAGAAGAGATGTGGTAGGACCTAATGAAATGTCTTTCAGTAGTGAAGATGTAATAGGATCTAATGAAGGATCTTTTAGAGGAGATGTGGTAAGACTTAATGACGGATCTTTCAGTAGTGAAGATGTGATAGGACCTAATGAAACGTATTTCAGTAGTAAAAATGTGAAAGAACCTAACGAAGGTCTTTTAGGGGAGATGTGGTAGGACTTAATGAAGAATCTTTCAATAGTGAAGATGTGATAGGACCTAATTAAATGTCTCTCAGTAGAGAAGATGTAATAAGACCTAATGACGTGTCTTTTAGACGAGATCTGATAGACCTCATGAAGAAGCTTTCATTAAGGAAAAAGTGATAGGCGCTAATAAAGTGTCTTTCAGTAGAGGAGATGTGATAGGGCCCAATGAGGTATCTTCCAGTACTGAAGATATAGTATAACCCAATGAAGTGTCTTTCAGTATTGAATATATGACAAGACACAAAACCTAATGAAGTGTCTTTCAGTAAAGGCGATGTGATATGACCTAATGAAGTGTCTTTCAGTGGTAAAGATGTGATATATCGCAAGTTCCAGTGGGATGATACTTGCCAGTGTGAACAGGTGAGTGAAGAAAAAATAGACGACCGTGTCCATCGAAAGAAAAGGTTAATGAAAAACGAGACGATGAGAGGAAAAGAAAGCTCTGTGATAAAATGCGAGGTTTTTACATACTACATATGTTACTTTTCTTCTTTCTCCCTTTGTCTTTCATAACCTCCTTCTTTCTTTCTGTCTTTCTTTTTTTCTGTCTTTCATTATTTGTTTTTTCATTGTTCCATTGTCTTCCTGTCCTTTTTTTAAATTTACCTCTCCCGTTCGTTCCTTCTTTGACTTTCTTCTTTTCTTCTTCTACCTGGTTGGAACCTTCTATTGCCATGTTTATATTTCACCTACAAATGACTAGAAACCTCATTAGACGCTGTCCTATGTATCAGAAGTTCAACACTTCCGTTCTATTTTTACAAGAACATAAACAACACTGAGCTAGTGTTAGTCTTGAGCTTACCGGGTGATCTCTGCTGCTCCAGTGGTGTGCTAGCAAGTCCTTAGAAACTTGTAGTCCTATTCAGGAATAGTCCTTATTAGGTGTTCCTCATGTTAGCTGGTAGAAACTTGTAGTACTTTTCAGGACTAACCCGTATCAGGACTTCCTCATGTTAGCTAATAGAAACTTGTAGTCCTATTCAGGACTATTCCTTATTAGGTCTTCCTCGTGTTAGCTGATAGAAACTTGTAGTACATTTCAGGACTTGCCCTTATTAGGTCTTCCTCAAGTTAGCTAATAGAAACTTGAAGTCCTATTCAGGATTAGTCCTTATTAGGTCTTCCTTGTGTTAGCTGATAGAAACTTGTAGTACATTTCAGGACTAGCCCTTATTAGATCTTCCTCAAGTTAGCTGATAGAAACTTGAAGTCCTTTTCAGGACTTGCTCATGCTAGCTGATAAAAACTTGTAATCCTATTCACGACTAGTCCTTATCTGTGTTCAACATGCTGCCTGATAGAAACTTGCAGTCCTTCTGAGGACTACTACTTATCAGGGCTTCCTCATGCTAGCTGAATGAAGCTATTAGTCCTTTTCAGGTTTTAGTATTTATCCATGCTGCCATTCGAATTCTGCTGTATAGATTTCTCTTTCTTTATTTGTGACTGTCAATTGCGTTGGTATAGCCGAAGGACGTCTGTCTGCGATTGAACGGTGCGTGCCTCGTTTAAAGAAGGCAAAAAAAAACCTCTGAGATAACAAATAATAACAATTGAACTAGGGTTACAGAACTACCAGGCAGTAATGATCGCCTAAAAAAAATCGTTCCTTGAATATCCAAATATTTATTGAACCGTTTATATTTATAAACAATAATTGAACACAAATTTTTATTTTCACTATTTTGCCATTGAAAAACATGGAATCGGAAAGATATCAACATAAAGAATATACAAAAATTTGAAGACTAAAGAAACCTCGACAATTTCCTACCTGAAAACCGAGCCCATAATGGAGAGGTGGACTCCGAGGAGGGAAGTTAAAGAAAAATTCGTTTACTGTTTACTTTTCTCATTTTCCACCGCTCCGACCAGACACGTGCATGAGAGTTGAAGAGTAAACTAGATTCCAGAAATGAAAGGAGCGGCGTTTCCCTCCTAATGGGCTATTTTATCACAGATTAAGGATTCGAACGTGAGTGGTCTGTGATCTACCCTTTTTGCGCGGCCAAATAGATGCTGTAGATAACTCTGAGGCGACCGAGTGTTTTAGTGTTGTGCTGGTGGCGTTATGTTTCACGTTTTGTTAGTTGTGTCTGTCGTCTTGTCTGGCAGCCTTTCGCTGAATGAAGCGAAAGATTTACCTCTGTATATGAACTAACTTCGACATCACAGCCATCAGTTAAAAAAAAACTTTTTTTCATCAACTTTTATCATTCATTCATTCGTTTATTAATTCATTAATTTATTATTAATTCATTCATTCATCACTTTTTAATTCCCTAAAGAGCATAGGTCTTCAACCAACTTATGTCTTCCTTGTTCTGGAATCGCCAGGGTAGTAGAGGTAGAGAGAGAGAGAGAGAGACCAAGGAACACACGGGGAAGAGAACTGGAGACAGACATGAAGGGCATGAAGAAAACATGGAAAGATTGTGGGCTGATGGCACGGGACAGGTAGAGACTTGGCATAAGTTTGTTGATGTCACAGGACAGGTAGAGACTTGGCATAAGTTTGTTGATGTCACGGGACAGGTAGACTTGGCATAAGTTTCTTGATGTCACGGGACAGGTAGAGACTTGGCATAAGTTTGTTGATGTCACGGGACAGGTAGAGACTTGGCATAAGTTTATTGATGGCACGGGACAGGTAGAGACTTGGCATAAGTTTGTTGATGTCACGGGACAGGTAGACTTGGCATAAGTTTATTGATGGCACGGGACAGGTAGAGACTTGGCATAAGTTTGTTGATGGCACGGGACAGGTAGAGACTTGGCATAAGTTTGTTGATGTCACGGACAGGAAGACTTGGCATAAGTTTATTAATGGCACGGGACAGGTAGAGACTTGGCATAAGTTTGTTGATGTCACGGGACAGGTAGACTTGGCATAAGTTTGTTGATGTCACGGGACAGGAAGACTTGGCATAAGTTTATTAATGGCACGGGACAGGTAGTGACTTGGCATAAGTTTGTTGATCGCGAGGGACAGGTAGACTTGGCATAAGTTTGTTGATGTCACGGGACAGGAAGACTTGGCATAAGTTTATTGATGGCACGGGACAGGTAGAGACTTGGCATAAGTTTGTTGATGTCACGGGACAGGTAGACTTGGCATAAGTTTGTTGATGTCACGGGACAGGAAGACTTGGCATAAGTGTATTAATGGCACGGGACAGGTAGAGACTTGGCATAAGTTTGTTGATGTCACGGGACAGGTAGACTTGGCATAAGTTTGTTGATGTCACGGGACAGGAAGACTTGGCATAAGTTTATTGATGGCACGGGACAGGTAGAGACTTGGCATAAGTTTGTTGATGTCACGGGACAGGTAGACTTGGCATAAGTTTGTTGATGTCACGGGACAGGAAGACTTGACATAAGTTTATTGATGGCACGGGACAGGTAGAGACTTGGCATAAGTTTGTTGATGTCACGGGACAGGTAGACTTGGCATAAGTTTGTTGATGTCACGGGACAGGTAGACTTGGCATAAGTTTATTGATGGCACGGGACAGGTAGAGACTTGGCATAAGTTTGTTGATGTCACGGGGCAGGTAGACTTGGCATAAGTTTGCTGATGTCACGGGACAGGTAGACTTGGCATAAGTTTATTGATGGCACGGGACAGGTAGAGACTTGGCATAAGTTTGTTGATGTCACGGGACAGGTAGTCTTGGCATAAGTTTGTTGAGGTCACGGGACAGGAAGACTTGGCATAAGTTTGTTGATGGCACGGGACAGGTAGACTTGGCATAAGTTTATTGAAGGCCTTTGCTCCTTGAGGACTGCTTTGCCAAACACTATGAGGCAAAACAGTTTCATGTTAATGTTACAAGGGGTGGTGGTTTGCTCTGAACAATGTTCCATGTGATATGAATAAAACAATTATAAATTTCTGGCCATTGTTTTTTCATCAATAATTGAACCTAGACTGCTGGTTATGTGTCAATGTCCGTTTAAGGATACAATGCAGTATTGTCGTCAGAACATCACAGCTATATGCACGCGCAGCTAGACATGGCTACCTGCCGACAGTGAGACTGCGAGTCTGAAGATATTCATACGAATTTGACGATTATTCTTCTCCTTCTGAGAATTCTAGTTAAATACTAACCTCCATAAAATTCCCTCTCATATAGAGTTCTAGGACTGGCCCTGATCCATCAAAAATGCACATAAAATGGCTATATCATGCCATTGAATTGGAAGGTTAGAAAAACGCAGCTATTCAGCTTGGCGGTCAAGTAACAAAGGGTAGCGTTTCTTAGTTACCGACTGTGTCCTAAACAACGCTATACACGTCATGATCGATCGTGTATGGAGCGTTCAGTAATTGAAACATCTATCGCAATATATTAAATGCCTTAACCTTTTACAATTGCACGTCTGATAACCTTTAGCAGACGGCGTTAATATCATATACCGTAACAGTTAACAATGATGGGAAAATGGACACTGTATATAGTTTATTTTTCATGTCTTGTGTGCTTTTTCTAAATGTACCAACAAATTTCCAATTGTGATAAAAACTTTATTTATGATCAGAAGTAGCTGAAATTTCCCTACATTATGATTATGTAGAAATGGATGTACTTTAACAGTAAGGTACGATTGTTCTACTACTTTAAAATGTTTATTCAAAATTTTCAAGCTCCCCCATCCCTTGCATGGATCAAAAGTGGATCTGCCTTGACTTAAGTCTCTTAAAATTCGGAGTCGGGACATTTTTTACCGACTCCTACTCCCCTAAAAATGACCGACTCCACGACTTCGACTCCACAGCTCTGGTGATGATGATGATTATGAATTAGTAATATGAAGAGTCGTAATTCTGAGAAGCGCCGTACTGGCGAACATCAAATAGAATCGTACATATTGTGACCATATCAATATGCGCTCGTCTTAGGACGTGTTGCACATTTTATTTCATCCCAATGCTGGAGGGACTTCAGGCTTAGACTATCATGTGTGCCTATTCTATTAATATCTGCTCGTCTGAGAAGTGTATTTGAACTGCACATTGTCCCAGGATACAGGCGCGCATCAGATAGAGTCACATGTATTATATTATTCTACTTATACAAGCAAAGCATGGTGGGAAACAATTAAGTTGTGGTCTATCTGCGGCATATCCTGATGACGGCACGAATTCTGCTGATGTCATTTTAGTCCGTTCTTTTCCATTTCATCTTCATTGGATCTCTGTAGTCACACTTGTCATGACTAATGGTCGATGATTCATGAAAAAAACTGAGAGGACTGCGCGCTCTTTTAGTGTTTTCCCGAAAATGTACGATAAAAGATTACAAGGTATGCGATTTGTTTTAATGGGTGTTCAATTTAGTTTTCACTGTGCAATGCACGCCTTTTCCGCATTTTCCGAAAAGCTGACAGAATTTTTAAATTGTTCTACGTAGACAATTAAAAATATGGGATCAGCGCGTCTGAGAAGTGTCCAGCTGTACTTCATCCCTGGATACAGACGCGCATCAAGTACATTCTCATGCAGTGGCATAACTACCGCTCTGGTGTACCGAGCAAGTCCTTCAGGCCTCAACTATGACTAGGCCCCGGACAATAGTGGTCGGAAGGGACCTTCGCATTTATATATATATATATATATCTTTTTAGTTTAGCTAGTATGATATTTCATGTTAGACAAAACTATAATGCAGTGCTTCTAAACCAGGGTGCATGCACCCCCTGGCGGTGCGAGACTCATCTTCCAGGGTGCGAGACATGCCAGCTATTGTAAAACGCGAATCATCATAGACAACAAATAATACACAGAACTCAAATGTATTTGTACAAAATACACCATTGACAACGTGAATTAGATGCGAACCTTATCACATCTTGTATGTTTTGCGAGCTAGAAGATAAAGGGCTGTGAGGCTTCTTAAGATGCTGTAAAGGGGTGCGTGGCTTCTTAAAATGCTGCAAAGGGGTGCGTGGCTTCTTCAGATACTTTAAAGGGGTGCAGGACCTCCAAAACGTTAAGAAACACTGCTATAATATGTCAGATCCCAGACAATCTGAAGTTGGATTAATCCTTTAGACGCTTATATTAAACCTTACAAACATATCGTGCATATGTGCGCAAAAGTGGTAAAGGGACGGGATGTCGTAGGATTGTATTAACATTCCTTTCATGGGATATTTATCACGAATGGAATCCTGAATGCTTTGCAGAAACTCGCTACCGTCAAAGAGAAAATTGAGAACAACGGCACCAATCCTTGGAGAATTTCTGATCCTATTTAGCCAAACTTGACGCTTGTCCAAACGACCAGAGACGAGGAAGACACGGGGAGACAAACAAAACAGTGAGAGCCATGGCCTTCGCAGACTCCTCGGTAACTCGGATTTCCCCTGGAGATAACTCTAAGAATATCAGACTACAGGTCTAACCAATTAAATTGTCCAAATGGATGTTACGTCATAACCCGGGATTCTGCGGGTGAAGTGTGACTAAAGTAAACTTCTCCAAGGGCAGTTACTCTGCTGGAATTTCCTTGCGGAAGCTGCCCCTAGCAGATCTTTCCCGTGTCTTAGGCTAGGGATTCAACGTAGAAGTATATTAAAGTAGGGGGATTCAAGGAAGTACTTAAAATGTAATAATTAACATACGCTAGGCATTTGAGTTGGTCGTCAGGTCCTAAATCAATTACACGGGGGTTGAGTGTGTGCTTGTGTGAATGTCCATGTGTGTGTGGGACAGGTACCAGAAACACAGACTTAAAGATAGAAGGTTAGATAGACAGATAGCAGGCAGAAGGACGGGCTGATGGATGGATGGATGGATGGATGGATGGATAGATAGATAGATAGATAGATAGATAGATAGATAGATAGATAGATAGATAGATAGATAGATAGATAGATAGATAGATGGAAGAATGGATGGATGGAGGGACGGACAGACGGACAGATAGACATACTGACAAACAGACAGACAGATAGATAGATAGATAGATAGATAGATAGATAGATAGATAGATAGATAGATAGATAGATAGATAGATAGATAGATAGATAGATAGATAGATAGATAGATAGATAGATAGATAGACGCATGGAGGGAGGGAGGGACGGATAGATAGATAGATAGATAGATAGATAGATAGATAGATAGATAGATAGATAGATAGATAGATAGATAGATAGATAGATAGATAGATAGATAGATAGATCGAACGAACGAACGAACTTTATTTTCAAGGGTTTGAGAATTGGGCACGCAGGCCCGTCTGACATTCTGCCCTTCCTTTCTCTCACCTTTCATACTGAAATCATTTATTCTCACATGCATTTTACATATCAATTTCAAGGAATTCAACGTTGTAAAGTAAAATAATATAATAATAATACTTACTTACTTACTTAGTCGTTCCCCTTCTACCGTGAGGTGTAGAGGTAATATAATTCTTTAAGCACCAAACACGGCGCATAAGGCAGAAACCAGTGCTCTCCAGGTTGTTCGTTGTGACGCCACTCCTCTTAGCTCTTGCACATTATTTAGGCCCAATGTTCTTCCTTCTCTTATTATTGTTCTTCTGAGTGTTTCTTTTGGTCTTCCTTTTTTCCTCTTACCCTCAGGAACCCAAGTGAGCGCCTGTAGTGGTATTCTGTTGTTTTGCATTCGTAGGACATGACCAATATATGACCATCGTCTTTTCCTTATATAGTCGGAGACATATTTCTGCCTAGAGTCTTCTCTTATTTGTCGATTAGTCTTGAATTCTTTCCAACTGATGTTCATGAGTTTTCTAAGACATTTGTTCTCGAATGTATTCAGCTTGTTCTCCAATGATTTTGTTATTTTCCAACTCTCACAGCCGTATGTTAACACTGAGATAACATTTGAATTAAACAGACGAAGCTTGGTATGTATATTCAATGATCGTAATTTCCAAATGTTAGATAATCTATTGAAGGCGCTAGCTGCCAAAGCAATTCTAGTATAGATTTCTCTTGTTGTGTCACCATCCTGAGTCATTTTACTGCCTAAATAATTGAAACTTTCAACTTTCTGTAGTTTTTCCCCGTTCAAGATGATATCAAAGGTCTCGTTAGAAAAGTTCATAGCTTTAGTTTTAGAGGCATTTATTTGGAGACCTATTTTAACCGAGAGATGACACAAATTATTTATTGCTTCTTGGGATTGTCTTGGTGTTGAACTTAAGAATGCTACATCATCTGCGAAATCCAGGTCCCTCAGGAATTTTCCATTTGTCCATTTTATACCCAATTGTTCATTGTGGGTATAGTTTCTCATAACCCAATCAATAGCTATTCCAAAAAGTAGTGGTGACATAATACAGCCTTGTTTCACCCCTGTTTCTACTGTAAACCATTCTGTATTCCCTTTATTTGTTCTAACACAACATCTTGCATTGTCATATAGCGCTTTGATTATATTCACATATTTTGTTGGAAAACCATAGATTGTAAGTATCTTCCACAATGATGGGCGGTGTAGACTATCAAAGGCTTTTTGAAAATCGACGAAGGTGATAATAAGTGGCGATTGCCTTTCCACTGATTCTTCTATAATTGTTCTTAGTGTGAATATTTGATCAATACATGATCGTTTCGGCCTGAAACCTGCTTGTTCTTCTCTGATCTTTTCGTCAGCATGCAATTTAAGTCTTTCTAACATCATGCAACATAATAATTTTCCAGGTACCGATAATAGAGATATACCACGCCAGTTATTACAGTCTGATAGATCACCTTTCTTCGGTAACTTTACAATAATACTGTCTTTCCATTGTTGTGGTGGTTGTTCTTCTCTCCATACTTCATTTATAATATCTAAAATTCTCAAGAGGTTGTTGTCATTAACTGCTTTAATCATTTCCCCTGAAATTTCGTCAACTCCAGCAGCTTTGAAATTTTTTAATCTTTTAACGGCTTGTTTGATCTCGTCCAGCGTGAATTCATCGCAAGTTATTGGCAAGGTGTTTCATTATTAAAATCAGGTGTTACTGTTGGTGGTGGTCTGTTTAGCA
Organism: Oreohelix idahoensis; assembly: GCA_024509875.1. Taxonomy (NCBI): domain Eukaryota; kingdom Metazoa; phylum Mollusca; class Gastropoda; order Stylommatophora; family Oreohelicidae; genus Oreohelix; species Oreohelix idahoensis. The sequence goes on along the minus strand of JAMPIV010002719.1, from coordinate 54,514 downwards.
CCTCCATGAAGTGCTCAGCCCATCTCTTCATTTGTTCTTTTTCTGTTGGTATTGAATTCCCTAATTTACCTTTAACAGGTGTTTCCATAGCAGTAGGCTGGTGACATAGTTGTTTTGTAATTTGATAAAGGCACCTACTATTACCAGTTCTTGCAGCATTTTCAGCTTCTACGGCCAGTTCATTGATGAAATGTCTTTTATCTCTTCGAGTTTTTGTCTTCACTTCTTTATTTAACAAGTTATAAGTTAGTTTGCAAGATTCAACTGCATTATGTGTACTTGCCGCTAGTAGTTTAAGTTTTGCTGTTTTCCTTTCTTGTATTTTATCCCAAGTATCTTCTCTCATCCATTTTTTCTTTTTATGTACTAGGTATCCGGTGGTCGCTACTGCTGCTTCTGTCATTGCTGTTCTCAGTTGTTCCCATTTAGTATCGATTGTCTTGGTGGTGATATCGTTGTCAATTTTGCCTAAAGCATCGAAATAGTTGTTCATTTTGACATTATATTCCTCCTTTATATCATTTGATTGCAGTCTGTGTACATCTATTCTTCTATTTTTATTCTGTTGGTATAACTTCTTCAGTTTAATTCTCAGTTTAGCTATGCAGAGGTTATGATCACTTCCGATCTCTGCACCTCTGTATGCTCTGACGTCTTGAACTGATGAGCGAAATTTAGCGCTTATGCAGAAGTGATCTATCTGGTTCTTAGTTCTGCATAATATAGCACAATATATAAAATAATATAGCACACTCATATTTTTTTTATTTTTTATTTTTTATTTTTTTTTGCGTTCGCCCGCTAATACTCGAGGCGAAATCTCAGGTTATTATTTTATGTCTAACCTGACATTGATTTTACGTGAGTATCCCTTTATTTCTTGTACAGAGACAGGTGTCCCTCGCCATTCAGGCAAATACTCGCCGATTTCGGAGGTACCCATTGCAGCTGGGTCGGCTCAGAAGCCGCCAGTCCCTGGTCGACGACACTTCTTCAAATGTTCTCGCCAGGTCTCGAGTTAATCCAGTCCAAATCCCGGTCGACGAAAAATCCTCAAATGCCGTCGCCCGGGTTTGATCCTGTATCACCCGGTCGCCAGAGCGGTGTTGTAACCACTACGCTAGCGCGGCTCATATTAACATTAACTACTTATAAGCATGACATAAAATATGTTGAAAAGTACAAACATCGTCATTAGAACCTACAGTTGATATTACAAGAAAGGATAATTCGATTAGGGGGGCATGTAATCAGAACTCATAAAGTATTCGAAAAGTCGGTGATTGTATGAATAGGGACTGAGGTTGTTTCTTAGGTTATGTGGAAGACAATTCCAAAGATGAGCAGCAGAGTACGCTAAGCTTTTCTTGAATAAGTCAAGCCTAGGCTTGGGTACGTGCAATTAGTTTAAGCGTTGACTGCGTCTTTCTTTGTATTTGAACATTGGCCACAGATATGCTGAAGCATTTTGTGACAAGAGTTTTTGAACAAATTTAGCTTAAAACAGAAGGCGCTTTCTTAAGGGCAGTATTTAGAGATTGTTATATAGATCTACACACTGAGTTAGGCATTCTCATGCTGCAGGCTGTGGTCATGTAGGCACCACTGTGTTCAGCAGCGACCCTGCCCTTTATTCTCGCAGAGAAGCCCCATACAATATAACTGCCTATAATAAAGGTATGAAAACTATACATTTTAATATGAACTGTCACCACCAACAGCAATCAATTGCAAATAACAATAGGCATTTCATATTAACACAAAAATGAAAATAAAATAACACTAAACACCAAAATTTTAACCGATAACAAGGTTGAACATCATCATCATCATCAGCTGCCATCTCCACAATGAAGGTTGGCTGTAATGGATCTCCAACGTCTTCTGTCTCTTGTCTTGGTGGTGCACTCTGATAGATTCTTTCCTGTCCATCTCTTGATGTTATCTTCCCACTTATAGCGATGTCTTCCCCTTGCACGTTTGCCTTCAACTCTCCCTTCTGTTATGGTCTTCTGCAAGGTGTTATGCCTTTTTATGTGGCCACAGTATTTTAGCTGCCGAACTTTGACCTCCCTCATTAGTTCTCTTTTCATACCTAGATTTTCTAGGACCTCCTTATTTGTTTTCATCTCTTTCCATGAGATACGCCCCATTCTTCTATATATCCACATTTCAAAAGCCTCAATTCTTTCTTCCAAATGCTTATTCATCGTACATGTTTCTGCACCGTACAGAAATGCAGAATATATATAACACTTTATGATTCTCAGTTTTAATTTGTGAGATAACTGTTTGGATGTCAGTATATGTTTCATGTTTTTGAACGTAGCTTTGGCCATTCCTATTCTCTTCTTGATTTCTGTTTCACATCTGCCATCTTCTGTTATTATATGACCAAGATATACGTAGCTCTTGACTTGTTCCAGGATTTTCCCATTTACGCTTATCTTTAATGTGGGTTTATCGTCTGTTTTGCTAATTAACATAGTTTTTGTTTTCTCAATATTAATGTCGAGTCCATATTCATGACTTATACTGTTCACTTGCTTCACTAGTTCTTGTAACTCCTGTTCGCTTTCAGCTTACAACACGGTATCATCTGCATATCTAAGGTTGTTTATTGACCTTCCACTGATGTTCAGTTATGGTATTTCCTGTATTTGTTTGAAACTTTTTTCGGTGTATAAATAAAATAGGCGGGGGGACAGCACACAACCTTGTCTGACACCTCTTTTTATGTCTATGTATGGTGAATAATTCCTTCCAGACCTTACTGTGGCAGTTTGCTCCCCCAATAAAGGTTTGAACAGGGTAGACCAAAATGGTGGATGAGCGGAGACAAATGATCACCTGAAGCTATTACGCTTTCCTCCCATGTCATTTTTAAACAATAAGAAGAAGAAGAAGAAGAAGAAGAAGAAGAAGAAGAAGAAGAAGAAGAAGAAGCGGAAGAGCAAGCAAAGCGTTTTCTTGATATTAAAAAAAAGTAAGTTGGGGGGGGGGAGGCAACCAGACAACAAAAAATAAAGAAAATAAATAGACACTCCTGAGATTCGATCCAGCTTTATATACGCTACAAGAATTAAACGACGAGATAATAAACTCAAAATGTGTTGTCAGTGGTGAAACGTGGAGAAGACTACAGTAAGACGTGGTGAAGTGTCGTAGATTTTTGATAGGGAAATTAAGACTTGGGTTGGTCCCTTCTGAATAGGTTAGAATGAGTGATAGCCACAGTGAGATGTGATAAAAGAAATAGAGTTCCACGAGTGAGATGGTAGAAATGTATAGAGGCTGTCCGGAAATCGAGAATCTCTCTCTCTTTCCGCCTATCTTCTACAACAGATCCAGAGGAGTCAGACAGTCTATAAAATATATATATATTACTATATCTCTATCCACTCACGTGCACGCACATACAATTGACGACAGTTAGACACACAGACGTGGGAAAAACTATAACAATGATTATATAGATATTATGGGAACGAACTGACCACCACACTGAAATAAATGTAGGTATAGTTTAATTATCATAGTAAACTTACATCACAACATATAAAATACATCAAAAGCATAAACATAGTCATAAAAAGTCAAGGAATGCTACAATAGTGATAGACCCGTTTGTATGGTCCTCCCCTGGATATATAGCTCACAGTCCCGTTAGAAGAAAGTGATAACCCCAAAGAGTTACAGATACATATGATTGAGTCTATGGTTTCCCCCTTTTAGGGTATGGACAGACTTGATACTCCGCTTTATTCTAGGGGTAAATATTGTTAGCAATAACTAGCAATAACTTGCATAAAGGAAGTTACAACGTGGGTGACTCAAACAAAGAACATCCTTCAGTCTACTTTGACTCGGTTCTTTCCATCAGGGCCCTGATATACTTACAATCGTGCTGTGGTTCGCCGTCTGGCGCAAACTTTGGGATACTCACACACTTTTTATCTGTTACTGTCGTTTAATGAAGCGGATCCCAGCTCTGCAGATTTGTTTGTTGGTTTCATCAAAATGGATCCGGGGAGCGTCTACTTCATGCGATAGTTATTTCAGACTAAAGTTAGTGTCACTTGACTCACGAGGTAAGAATTAGGCTTAAACGAGCACACAGATGTCAGAACACGAGGTTTCCCTTAATTAGGAAGATGACCGGTGGACAACTTCTCTCAACAGATAATCTTGGTTCACCGCACACTTAGTCAAATAATGTCGGAAAGTTAATGGTTTAGATTTCTGTAATTGTTCTCGCCACAAGGCAGCATGTACATTAGAGTTAGTGTAGAAATATAAGCATTTATTAGGTATGTCTCTGTACAAAACGCCGGCAAAGTTTGGGTTACCTCAGTATTCACTGAATAAAGAAAAAACACATATGAAATATGTTACATATTATGTACTCAATATAACTTACGTTTTTAAAATGCAAGCGTACAGCTTGACTTATCATTTAAAACTTCCCGTGCAATAAGTTATATATTTAAAAATCATCAATCCTCGTGAATTAGGAATACATACGTATTCCGTCAACACTCATGAGGCATCTAGCATTATAAGATAGTTTAGAAAAATTGTTCCCGTCTGATTATTTAGCAGTTAAATTAAATTCATTATAGCTACATTGTTGTTTAAGCTAGAAATTATAATTTATTCTGCTTTCCACTGAAATACGTCACTAGAAAATAATACAGACTATATAATTAAGCACTCTGCACCAAATCTAACTAATGAAATAAGCGATTATCACTTTAAACACTTCACAAAATATTAGATAATTATTATAATATATATACCTCAACACACAGAACTACAGGTAATCGCACACTTTAGACTTATACGGTGATATATTTATTTGATATAAGAATACTCGGTAACCTTTATTGGGAGCAAACTGCCACAGTAAGATCGGGAAGGAATTATTCACCATACATAGACATAAAAAGAGGTGTCAGACAAGGTTGTGTGCTGTCCCCCTGCCTATTTAATTTATACACCGAAAAAATTTTCAAACAGATACAGGAAATACCAGGACTGAACATCAGTGGAAGATCAATAAACAACCTTAGATATGCAGATGATACCGTGTTGTTAGCTGAAAGCGAACAGGAGTTACAAGAACTAGTGAAGCAAGTGAACAGTATAAGTCATGAATATGGACTCGACATTAATATTGAGAAAAACTAAAACTATGATAATTAGCAAAACAGACGATAAACCCACATTAAAGATAAGCGTAAATGGGAAAATCCTGGAACAAGTCAAGAGCTACGTATATCTTGGTCATATAATAACAGAAGATGGCAGATGTGAAACAGAAATCAAGAAGAGAATAGGAATGGCCAAAGCTACGTTCAAAAACATGAAACATATACTGACATCCAAACAGTTATCTCACAAATTAAAACTGAGAATCATAAAGTGTTATATATATTCTGCATTTCTGTATGGTGCAGAAACATGGACGATGAATAAGCATTTGGAAGAAAGAATTGAGGCTCTTGAAATGTGGATATATAGAAGAATGGGTCGTATCTCATGGAAAGAGATGAAAACAAATAAGGAGGTCCTAGAAAATCTAGGTATGAAAAGAGAACTAATGAGGGAGGTCAAAGTTCGGCAGCTAAAATACTTTGGCCACATAAAAAAGGCATAACACCTTGCAGAAGACCATAACAGAAGGGAGAGTTGAAGGCAAACGTGCAAGGGGAAGACAGCGCTATAAGTGGGAAGATAACATCAAGAGATGGACGGGAAAGAGTCTATCAGAGTGTACCACCAAGACAAGAGACAGAAGACGTTGGAGATCCATTACAGCCAACCTCCGTTGTGGAGATGGCAACTGATGATGATGATTTATTTGAAGTCTAGAGCTCGGTAAATTTCCGAACAAACTAGGGCTTCGCTATACAGCTTATTCTATTCACGAACAACCTGTCTACTGCGAATTTTGAGGACTGAATGAAAATAAAGTTTAACATTCTGGTTATATCTATTACCAGACAAAGGGTCCCACTTTTTTTCGCCAAACGAAATAATCTGCCCTTTCCATCTAAAACACCTTACATCAACTAGAAGACTACCATGAACTGACACTCGTGCGTTTTCACACCTCACGCTGACCAGGCCAACAGTAAGTGCCGTGTCAGCTGAGATTTCCAGACAAATGTCTCAAACTGCGCCGAGGAGATGTCGGCTATCGCGCCTCACTGAGCTCTCAGCCGATGCAACTCGTTGTGGCAGGTGAAAATGCAGACAACTTTGTCGCCTACAGGTCTGGCGAAAGCGAATATTCACAGTGTATTTCGTCTGGTGCAGGGAATGCTGTAGACATATGTCTGCTCCTATGTCTGGCCAGACGAATATATTCAGTTTCGTCCACTAACACCTAATGAAATAGAATGCATTTAACGCTCTCTCTCTCTCTCTCTCTCTCTCTCTCTCTCTCTCTCTCTGACACGTTATGTCATAACTGCGTTTATCAGTATGAGAAAGAAAACGGTAAAGTTGAGAATGGGGAAGAAAATATTTTTCGCAAACGAATGGATGCGAAAAATACAGGAAAAAGGTAAAGAGTGATAATAAAATAGAGGACACGGGTGAAAGAAAAAGAAGAGGATATAGGCAATTTATGATCAATAAACTCTCTGTGACATGAAGCATGGGTTTTGTAATTAAAAGGGAAAAAAGGTAATGTGTTTTACCAGGATAAAAGACAAACACAAAAACCTTATATATTCGCTGTCTTTTGTCCTAGTAAGACGCATTGGGCTTTTTGCCTTAGGGGTCGCCCACATATGACATCACGAAATTTTAACAATGCGATCCTCACACGCATTTTTGTGTGTGATGTTACATTTCTTAAAACCACCTTCACCCTATCGTACACTTCTCCGCACTGCGTGACGTAATTTGTGGAGAACCCCCTATTAAAAAAAAAAAAAAAAAACACCAATCACTAGGTGTCGTAGATTTCGATAGGTGATTAAGAACAATGTTAGGTCCCTTCTGAATAGAACTGACAAAGGTGATGACTCAGTGCGAGATAAGGTAAACAGATAGATTTCACTAGTGAGTTGGTGAAAATGTAACATTTTTCCCTGGATTTGAGAAAACTTCTCTAGCAAAGCCTATCGGTTACGACTAAAAAATATTGTTGTTCCGACAGTTCCCTTTCTATATATTAATATATATATCCACCACTCACATACACACACACAGATAAGTGACGACAGTTAGACGCATAACGTGAAAACTATACTAATGGAATGAGGATGGTGGGACGAGCTGACCAACACAGAAAATACAGTTTATGTAAATTTTATTTACCATAAAGAAAAACTTCACAACGTATATATTATCATATATCGAATATTAAAAAAAACCATCATAGGGGTACAGAATTAATAAAGAAATAGATCCATAAGTGCTATCTCCCCCCTGTTGATACAAGATCCCACAAAGAGAAGTTAATTAACCACCAAAAGATCAAAAGATTAGCACTATGGTATAGACTTTGACTATACTGTAAAGAACAGAGTATTTACGTTATTCTATTCTGAAATTGAACAGTATTAGCAAAACACAGTAAGAAATATACAAAGTGAGTACATGGATTATACAATACAAGAGTTACCCATTCCTGCTTTCTTTCTTACAACCGTGGCCACGTTTACTCGTTCTTACCTAATACTTGATTTACAACTTCTGGAACAATCTTTAGGACACGTGCACATAGCAAATCCAGTGTTATTTTGGCAAAGAAAACCCCAGCTCCTCAAAGATAGATTAGACCCACTTCTCCACTTTGTTACTTTTATTTAGGATTTCTGTTTATGTCACATTAATTAGTCCAGGTAAGAATTTTAACAGTAATCACAGTGTCAGTAGCTTGAGATTTCCAGTACATAGGAATGTCAGGTCGGTAACGTCTCTCAGTATAAAAATTCCTTGTCACACCACAAATGGTCAAACGTCGGGAAATGTTAATGTTGGTGATGTCGCCACAACAGGCTGAATGTAAATGAAATTGGGAAAAAGAAATCTGGATCTATAGGCCCAGTTACAAAGTCACTCTTAATGCTCTTTGGGTTGGTACTCTGTCTCTTTCTGGGTGTAAACACAACGCCAGACAGGTTTACCTTGAAGACCCAGATACTAAGTAAAAATGTTCTTTATATGGTTATTCTCAGATTTATATGGAAGCCGTAGGCTTAGACCGCTGGTAGGTTTTGGGTTTGACCCAGTACTGTGTATAGGAAGAAAAAAAATACTTAACTATAATATAGTATTCTCAATCCTATTCTAAACCCGCGGAAAATATAATATATTTATCCACTTCGGTTATTTAACTTTAATTGAAACTACACGCCTAGAGCTTATATGATCGTTTAAAAGATCTTGCGATTCTCACCGTGTTTAATTACTTTCCAAACGAACGGATTCAGGGGGAGTAATTGTGATTATCTGCCCTTGGTTTCAGATTAAGTCCCCCTGACCAATGTCTACCGAAAGCTACGACTTAACTTCATTAGCTTATCTCCCCTTGAGAACGTGCATAATAGACAGGGACGACTTATTGAAATAGTCGCCCTTTGTTCTCTACAAATCTACCACCCCGTCCCCTCTCTACGCGTTCCGTCTACCTGTAAGACAGCAGAGAAAGAAAAAAAAAAAATAAGGCGTGGCAAAAATATGAATGCAACAAACATCGAACAACCAGGGGTTCTGCGTTTAGCAAATAGGTCTGTTGGTAAAAATTCCTAAGGCAAATAGAGACAAGAAAATAAAATAGGCGTGCTAAATTAAGAAACAGACAGATATCTGAGTGTAGGAAGGTTTTACTTTAACAAGCCGTGCATGGCTCATAAGGAAGCCGGGAAAAGACAGGTGGAAGAAAAATGTAGATGTATGAAATCTATTTTCACAATATCCTCTGCCACAGACGTCCCCGCTTGAAGATGTCAAACCCTTTCATGTCTACTTTATGGAAATAGGTTTCCTATATCAGTAGCTTCCTGGTGGCGGTTTTCTTCACTCTTATCTTCCTCCTCCTTCGTTGTTCAATTCCTACTCATGAAATCTGCTCCAACGTTTTCTTTCTCTGGAATGTATTCCGTGTGCGTTTGAAAGAGTGTCGCCGAGTTTGACATCGTTGAAAGATTCCGTGTGTTTGCAGTGGAAATTCCCTGCAACTATCGTCATCTTCGTTAGTTATGGCGACCACCAGGAGATGTTCGGAGGACGGCACTGGTCTTTCCAAGTATTTCTTTAACAGGTTTACATGGTAGACCTTCTCCTTTCTTTTAATCAAGATCTGGTTGGTAGTTCTCAAGATCTTTTTCAGGACGGTAAACGGCCCTTGCCATCCGATAAGATATATACAAAGTGAGTACATGGATTATACAATAAAAGAGTTACTCATTCCTGCTCTCTTTCTTTCCATACAACCGTGGCCACGTTCATTCGTTCTTACCTAATACTTGATTTGCAACTTCTGGAACAATCTTTACGACGCGCGCACACAGCAAATCCAGTGTTATTTTGGCAAAGAAAACCCCAGCTCCTCAAAGACAGATTAAATCCACTTCTCCGGGGAACGTTCAATTTGTTACTTTTATTTAGGATTTCTGTTTATGTCCCATTAATTAGTCCAGGTAAGAAATTTAACAGTGCTCACAGTGTCAGTAGCTTGAGATTCTCAGATTTATATGGAAGCCGTACGCTTAGACCGCTGGTAGGTTTTGGGTTTGAACCAGTACTGTGTATAGTCGCCCTTTTTCTCTACAAATCTACCACCCCGTCCCCTCTCTACGCGTTTCGTCTACCTGTAAGACAGTAGAGAAAGAAAAAAATAAGGCGTTGCAAAAATATGAATGCAACAAACATCGAACAACCAGGGGTTCTGCGTTTAGCAAATAGGTCTTTTGATAAACATTCCTAAGGCAAATAGAGACAAGAAAATAAAATAGGCATGCTAAATTAAGAAAGAGACATATATCTGAGTGTATGAGGGTTTTACTTTAACAAGCCATGCATTACTCATAAGGAAGCCGGTGAAAGACAGGTGGAAGAAAAATGTAGATGAATGAAATCTATTTTCATAATATCCTCTGCCACACTAGGCAAAGTACTGAGCTGGGAAAAAAGGAGGCGGTGGACGAATTACAATTTCTGACTACTTCATTATACACTATTAAAAATTATATCTTTCTTACTGTAAAACTTATGTTTGTTCAACTGTCTTTAAACACTACAACAGCAGAAGATCTAGGTTCAGAGCACCAGGCAGATGGATAGACAACATCGCAGATATCCTACAACAACACGGCTCACAGCAGTCAATGCGACAAACTTGGCTCAAAAGCACAAAGTTCGGCTCCCCACTTTCGCTTATTGTCGAGAGTGGACCGAACAAGTAACTCACTGAGTGCCTGATAACATACCTTTGTGTGTTGTTTGTTTATTTATTTACTGTTTACAGGCCTCGGGTTTCCCTTCCTTATATGTTTATATAAATATATATAAAATCCCTGCGTTTTCTGTCAGTAACGATAAAGGACGCAAACTTTGGTTGAAAGTTAGACATTAATTGTATTGTTTCCCTTGTATGTACTCTCCCGAAAATAGTAACACTTACCAAAGAACAATGCGCAAATGACGGTGTGCATAAAAATATATTTATAGAATGAGTTGATCCGGTATACACACATTGGGATCCTCGCTGCTGCTACGTATCGTGTACTGGGGTGATGTACAGTGGTTTAAAAAAAAATACTTTTGAATAAGTAAAATTGCCGTTAGGTATTGGTGCTTTTGAATTTAATTCCCGTCTTATGACGGGCTTTTACACTAGTTTGTTTACAAGTAAGTAAGTAGTTTGATGAAGAACTGTTTAGTTTAGTTTTTGTTTTTCCATCCTTTACCTGTGTTATCATAAAAATTTTTCTACATTACAAGTAGTCGGGTGTTCGTAGTTTTTTTTTAATTGTTTTTTTTTTAATTTGTGTAATCATAATAGCTTTTTTTTCTAAACATTTTATATTATCGTCCTAACTTGTGATGTTGGAGCGTTTGATTGGCAGAGTTGTTCGAGCCATGGCCTCCCGTGGCAAAAGTACTGAGTTCAAAACACGTCGGCGTCACGCTTCAGTGTACTCACGTGTAAATAGGTACCTGACTCTGGTCTTGAGTTAGGGAAGACAAAAACAGCGAGGAAGGTAACTGGTCACCCCCACCTCTCGAAGCAGGACCTAGTATTGCGAAGTCTATATAACTTCATTCCGCTACGGCAGTATCTGCTTTAAGACGACCTTTACCTTTTAACTTGTGATGTAAAGATTCTGTTAATCTAAATGTGATTTTTTTGTTTGTTTGTTACAAAGAGTTCTATTACGTTTATCCTTTTGTATTATTTTCCATATCGTTATCTATTTCAATTATGAACTGCCCGCGTATTTATATTGCTCTACTTTTTTTGGCATTACTTCCCGAAAACTAACCTCAACAAGTAGTCCCTCTCTCTTGTATTTAATAAACAAACATTTTGCTGTTATTGTATTTATCTTAAAAAACCCGTAAGTTTCCCTCTCTCATTGATTTAGTTCATTATTGTCTGCGGTTTTTTTTTCTCCTTGTTTCTCCTACGCACAATAGGCTCGTTAGGTTATTATATTGCTTAAAAATAATGTTTACTTCTGCAGCTCATTATCTAATATCAGCAATGTGGGGTGGTGTCTGCGTATTGGAAAAGATGCAGCAGATCAAGTAATCTCAAGAGCCAGGAAGATTAGTATAGTCAACAATATTAATAAAAACAGTATACAGTGCGAAATTATGTTTTTTCTTTTGTTTAAATTTAAGTTATTTCTCCCGCTTTCTTTCGACTTTTTGATAGCTTTTTTTGGTAATCCTTGTTGTTTTCTATCGTTTAATTGTTATTTATTTATTTTTAGAACTTCACCTACCTCTTGTCATATATTGTTGACCGGTTGCCGGCGGTCTTCAGCATTTGCCTCAGCATTCAGCTGTAAAATCACTTGATACTTATTAGATTTTGTGACAGCGAATTTTTCATTCATTTCCAAATTACGAGTTTAAACAAATGGGATGCAAAGTATTCAGGACACAAACAAAATGATGCATATTACCAGCTCAAGAGAAAAGAACAACAGATTGGAATACCATCTATTCAACAAGCTAAAGGTAGGAACTACCGATGAGTGTAAATGTGGCACCGATAAAAATGACTGCTGAACATCTGCTTCAAAGATGCCCAACTTATGATAAAAGTATGAGCAACAGAGAACGCATATATGGCCGTCACCAGAACCATTCCTGGAGAAAACTCTATGGCCTCAAGCTGACTACTGCTTTCTTTGAAAATGTTTAAGTAGACGTCTGAGAGTGTGCGAAGAACAGTAGTCTGCAGCTGTGTGTCTTTTTTTTCCTGTTTTCTCTTTTCGATCCTTATGGAGCAATAGTGTAAAAGCCCGTCATAAGACGGGAATTAAATTCAAAAGCACCAATACCTAACGGCAATTTTACTTATTCAAAAGTATTTTTTTTTAAACCACTGTGCATCACCACAGTACACGAACTACGTAGCAGCAGCGAGGATCCCTATGTGTGTAGACGGGATCACACATGCTATAAATTTTTTTGTGTACACACCGTCATTTGCGCATTCTTTTTTGGTAAGTGTTACTATTTTCGGGAGATTACATACAAGGGAAACAATACAATTAATGTCTAACTTTCAACCTAAGTTGCATCCCTTAGCGTTACTCACTGACAGAACAAGCTGGGATTTTATATATAGGATAGAGCCATCGACTTCGCAGGAAGCCGCCACCAAAGCATTCATGTGCTCTTGCATGAATCGTTTATGTAGCAATTTTGTATTTTTTTTTTTTTAATTCTATATAATGAGAATGCTAGTCCCGTGGATAACTTCAGCCTCCTACGATTAAGACAGTAGAACACCACGTCTTGAAATTGATGACACTAACAGGATGCTACCACCAAACCCCTTCATCACCGTTTGGAAATGCAACTATTTGAAAAAGACATATACATTTCATTACCAGCACAAGGGAAAAAAGAGTGAAAACCCGTAACGTAGGGGATCGGAAAAGCCAAAATCTTTCATTTCTTGTCAGAGACACCCGGTAGCTAATTATTGTGTACAACGACACCGAGTTCTGTGATCCTGTTCACAATATTGTGTACGTCATCAAAATTGTGTGTATAACGTCATCAAGTTATGTGATCCTTTTACAGCTGTAATCTTGTTAAAAAAAAATTTAAAAAAAAATACTTTTGTAAGGTGGGCCTGAAACATGTCGCTTGAGGTTCTTTCAAATTTTGAGTTTAAAATTTGCCACGAAAGAAGGTCGTGTTAAAAAATTTCAGCTCCCTAAATCATCTGAATCCTAGTGAACTAAGGGCTCAAAGATTTGAAATATCCAAACAACGCTCATATGAAATTAAATGAAAGTGTTAAAAAAAAATTAAAAAAAAGAAAGGTAATGAAGAAGAACGCAATTTAAGGATAACATACAAGAATAGACCCAAATTACTAGTGCGGTGAAAAAGCTACACAGTTCAAGGTCACATTTTTTTGGCATGTACAGACACGTCTGACAACAATTGGAATTTTACTGTGGCCATCATCAGCTGGCATCTTCACACCAAAGGTATGAATTTTATGATTACAAATGTAATCCAAAGACTGACTTTTCCGATCCCTAGGTAACGAGTTTTCACTCTTGTTTTCCCCATATGCCAGGTAATGAAATGTATATGTCTTTTTTAATTGCGTTGTACGTCCATACAAGGGGATGGTGATTGGGGGGGTGTCTGGAAAGAAATCTTCGCCGTCTTCTGTCTTTTGTTGTGGTGATACACTCTGATAAGTTCTTGACTGATACATTTTATAAAGGTAAATGAAGTTCCATAACAGATACTGCCGTTTAAAAAAAAAAAGGGGGGGGGGGGGGGGGGGGGGGGGGGGGGGTTAAGTGAGATTTTTCTAGGATCAGCATCGAGAGGCTGGCTGATCAGCTCCCTTCCTCGCTACCTTTTCCTTCACTTAACTCAAGTGAATAGTCAGGTACCTATTTACAGCTGGGTAGACTGGAGCGTGAAACGAACCTGGCGCCTTTGGCGCAAGAGACCAGCGCTCTGACCACCCTGTCAATCAGTGGTCTACTCGACCTGGGAACCACACAATTAAAAAAAATTGTGCTTTTAATTTATAACTTTATCTTTCTTTCTTTCATTTTTTTCATTCTTTCTTTCTTTCTTTATTTCTTTCTTTCATTCTTTCTTGTTTTGTTTTGTTTTGTTTGTTTGTTTGTTTGTTTCAAGAATCGATGAAATAAGTAAATAAACAGATTTAATCCAAAATAGCCAATTCTAGTTGACGTTTTTGCCCACAATGATGCCATGAGTTGAAATGGCCAGTTCAGACCATGAGCTGTGACGTCAATGTGACTGCATTTAAGTTATAAAATAACAGTTAATCATCGTTAGATCGACGTTTGTTTCATAAAAATGAGAGGAAGACGAGGTGTACTACAGCTAGACATGGTGTAGTTGTAGCCCCTTCCGTCACGACTGACTATGGGAATGCGCCCCTGAGGTGATACCCTCGGCTGCTTTTTTTTTGTTTTGCTTGGTGTGCCTTTCGGCGTATTCTTCTCTCTTCTGCATGCCGTGAGAGCCTCCTTTTGTCCAATCTGAGGTGACGCCGTAGAGAGCATCGCCACTTGGTGCGATCAGCAGATTCATCCTCCCCGGTTGCAGGACCCACGTCCAGTACCTTCATGTCTCTCTTGTACACATCTTTGAACCTCATGTCTCTCTTGCACACATCTTTGAACCTCATGTCTCTCTTCTACACATCTTTGAACCTCAGGTGCAGTCGTCCAACTGAAGACGTGGTGTAGGGTGCATGCATAGAAACAAAAAATATCGAAAAAAAGGTGGTTCGTCTGGCTAGGACAAAAAGACTGAGAAAATAGTCAACATTGCGGCCACAAGGCCCTCGTCAGGGAAAGGAAAGAGAGCGAGATCTAAGTAGGAAACATGAGAAAGTAAATAAAAAAATGGGTATATTCACAAAAATTAGTGGGTTCGCAGTGAAGAAGTGACAATTTATAATTAGGAAGCGACTTTCCAAGGATTCAGTTACAATGATGGATTATACATTTTAATTTTGCTATGTATACCCTTTGTCCTGAACGAGGACAATGCTTATTTCTCATATTAGAATGAAACAATCCACTTATATTGGAATGTTATGAGTAGAAAAAAGATGGAATACATCATAACAACAGAACAGAATGAAGGAAAAAGATATAGAGGAAGGTAATGAGAGCAGATACAGGACAGTTTGACATTGTGGCGAGGACAGAAATCTACAACTGAACTGATTACTGGACACAAGTATTTCAACCTTTATTCGGTCTATACTTGCTGATAGAAAAGTTCTATTAGTGATTGCGTCTTTAAATTGTCTGGGTCGTCCATGGGTCCTATATATCACAGTTGTGTGGGTGTCATAATAATGACCTCAGCCTATGATGCACTTTTTTAGGGGGGTGCAAAATTGGCTGAGCGTCCTTTCGCGATGGACTACGAACGAATGAACGAACGAACGAACTTTATTTTTCAAAGGGTTGAGAATTGGGCACGCAGGCCCGTCTAGCATTCTGCCCTTCCTTTCTCTCATCTTTCATACTGAATTCATTTATTTTCTCATGCATTTTACATATCAATTTCAAGGAATTCAACGTTGTAAAGTAAAATAAAATAAAATACTCATACAGTATTATAATTAACTACTTATAAGCATGATATAAAATATGTTGAAAAGTACAAACATCGTCTTTAGACCCTACAGCAAGGCAATGGCACCATTTGGTTGGGCCTCGGTTAGATTACCGGTAAGCCTATCACTTATATTTTCTTTTTTTCTTCTCTGGTGTCACCCCGTACGTCCAACGAGTGCTTGTTAATTACATTTATTTATTTATTTACTGATTTATTTAATTGATAATAAGTAGCCGACTGGAAATAGAAAGTTGTGGAGAGACACAATCGCCGACGCCACCAAGCACGGTACTTGAAGAAGAAGACGATGTATTCTGTGTTGGACAGTACATGGAAGTGCCCATTGCATATAATCCGTGATTACCGCGAGCCATGTTGGCAACAACTGAGTGTTTACTACTCCTCATGAACACATGCGCGTAAAGAGATAATTAGCCCTCAAGAACTCTTGTCCATACGAGCTTCTCAACACCTCAGCGGGCAGCACGAAAGTGTCAGGTGTCTACGGAAACCTGTTAGGAAGCTGGGCGCAGAAGTTAGCCATTGCTTAGCTACGGGTGGTGAAAATTTGTGATGCGTTGTGGGGGTGTAGAAGCTACTATAATTATGACCACTATCATTGTTGTTTAAATGTTCTCCTTTTAAAGATTATAATCTCTTGGTTTGGTTTGGTTTTAAGGACTATCTTTATTGCACACGGACTACCCCATCAGTGATCAGAACTCCTCCCTTAGATCACATAAGGAGGATCTCAGTACAGTGCACGAACTCCGTAGCACCGGCGAGAATCCCAATGTGTGTATATAGGAATCACATATTCCATAACTATTTTTGTGGTAGGTAGGTTTCTAATTTTTTAAATTTTGCCAGGGCAGCGACCTGATAGGCCTACTCTTTACGATTTCCAACTGGCGTTGGGATTTTTAACGTGCGCAACTTGCACACGGGACCTCCTATTTTTTCGCCCTTATCCGAGAAGGCTAGGCATCCGATCTCACTACCCAGGAGACCCGGGAGGGGGGGGGGGGGGGGGGGGGTGGGGGGGGAATATGATATTATTAGGACCACTGATTCTGAAAAAAAAATGTCCATAAAATATATTCCCTTCAACTGGGAATCGAACCAGGTACCTCTAGAATACGAGGTGGACGCTATAATCTCTACTGTCATCATCATCTCCCGCAGCATCCCCAACAGAGCAATATTTTCATCCTCATCAAATATTCCTTTGCGCTCCTTATGGAGCATGGAAGCATCACTGCAACTGGTACCTATGCAGGAAGCCTACACCAAGCTTTCATTTGCAGCAGTAGTGTTTGTAGCAATTAGTGTTACATGTTGACGTTGCCAGTCCCACGCAGAACCTCATATTAGACACATTATATTACGCATTGTTGATTAGTGATATTTAATCTTCCATTTTGTCCTGTTCAATAAAATGTATGCACAATATATATATATATATATATATATATATATATATATATATATATATATATATATATATATATATATATATATATATATATATATATATATATATATATATATATATATATATATATATATATATATATATATATATATATATATATATATATATATATATATATATATATATATATATATATATATATAAACTAATACACATGAAAAACCTATGGCAAGGCACAAGGAAAGAAACAAAGTTACAACTGATCAGAGCATGAATATTCCCAGTAGCAACATACGGCTGCGAGATATGGACACTCAATAAAACAGTTGCAAAAAAGATTACATCATTCGAAATGACATGCTACAGAAGGATGTTGAGAATACCCTGGACAGAAAAAAAAAGACCAACAGAGAAGCACTGCACTCACTAAATGTAGAGGAAAATTGGCTCCTAAATACCATCGCAATAAGGAAGTTGAAATTTTTCGGTCATATAAAAAGATATAATAGTCTGGAAAAATTAGTAAAGAAAGGCATGGTCCCTGGAAAAAGGAGAAGCGGACGACCTAGACGACGGTGGATCCAGGACATCACAGAGAGTCTGAACTTGTCTTTGTATGATACAGGTCGACTTGCCCAGAATCGTGATGCGTTTAGAGCAGCTATAATGGAGACAACGTTCTGGAAATAAAATGTCACATGATATATATATATATATATCCTAAAACTAGGATTCTTCGTACACAAACTGGGATTCGATTCTATACAGTTTTTTGCTGAATTAATATTTAGGAGCATTTGAGACTATTATTTATAACAATCACTTATTAGAGAATTACCCTGTCAGTAGCATCGTGTCCCATTTTTTTGTCCCTCCAAAGTTGCTATCTTTTCATGGCTTGTTCTGGCATGGAACTAAATTATACGCCAGTTGAAACGAAGCGCATTTCTTCCACTGCGCGGAAAGTTTTTTTTAGAAATAACCCATATATATGTGTGTGTGTGTGTGTGTGTGTGTGTGTGTGTGTGTGTGTGTGTGTGTGTGTGCGTGTGTGTGTGTGTGTGTGTGCGTGCGTGCGTGTGTGTGTGTGTGTGTGTGTGTGTGTGTGTGTGTGTGTGTGTGTGTGTGTGTGTGTGTGTGTGTGTGTGTGTGTGTGTGTGTGTGTGTGTGTGTGTGTGTGTTACCGGGGCCTGAACGGGGAGGAAAGAATAGTAACACAGTTCCCTACCATGCATGTCGTAGAAAGCGACTAAAGAGGGTCAGGCATGGGGCTGGCTACCCCATCCTGTAAGAACATTTGGAATGTTCGGACATTGAACGAACAAGGGAAAGCGGCACAAGTAGCAACAGAAATTAGGGAATATAAAATCGAGGTTCTGAAACAAAGTGGAAGGGGGTAGACAAGAAGAAACTCACCACAGGTGAATTGGTGCTGTCCTCGGGACATGAAGACGAAAGTTCACACCACAGTGAAGGGGTAGCTCTTATGTTATCTAAAGAGGCACAGAAAGCACTAATTGATTGGGAAGCCGTTGGACCTAGAATAATAACAGCTACTTTTAAAACAGCTAAAATGAAAATAAATGTAAATGTCATCCAATGTTATGCACCAACTAATGACAAAGAAGAGTCTGTGAAAGAAGCAATTTATACTAGACTGCAGGAAATTATGGAGAAAGTAAAAAGAAGAGACATCACAATTTTGATGGGTGACATGAACGCAAAGATATGTACAGTCAACACCGGCTTTGAAGAAGTCATGGGAAAACATGGGCTAGGAATAATGAATGAAAATGGGGAACTATTCTCAAACTTCTGTGCTTCAAATCAACTGGCTATAGGAGGAAGCATGTTTCCACATAAGAGAATAAACACGGCACCATGGATATCACCAGACCATAGAACAGAAAATCAGATTGATCATATATGCATAAACAAGAAGTTTAGATCATCATTGCAGGATGTAAAGGTATATAGAGGAGCAGATGTAGCATCAGATCACCACCTTCTGATAGCCAAAGTAAAAATGAAACGCAAGAGATATGCAACAATGCAAAGTTATTGACAACAATTTAATGTAGGACATCTAAGAAATCAAGAAACAAGAGACAAATTTGCGGTCACAATATCCAACTAATTCCAAGTGCTCCAACAGCTGGAAGATGTAGTGAATACAGAAGACTAATGGCAGCAAATCAAAACTGTATGGAATGAGACATGTGAAGAAATACTGGCGAAAAAATAACGACAACAAAAAGCATAGAAAACAACAGAAACCATCAATAAGATAAAAGACAGAAAAAACAAGAAAGCAGATTTAAACACAAGCAAAACCAGAAGTTCCAAAGCCAAGGCTCAAGAAGTGTACACAGAAGAAGACAAAGAAGTAAAAAGAAGTATCAAAAGAGACAATAGGAAGTATATTGAGGAGTTGGCAAGAGAGGCAGAAGATGCTGCAGCCAGAGGAAATATGAGAGAACTGTATAACAGCACAACGAAGCTTACAGGGAAATACAAGCAAACAAGTTACCTCATAAAAGACAAGAATGGAAAACTGCTCAGCAATATACAAGAGCAAATGAAGAGGGAAACGGAATATTTTGAGGATCTTCTCAATAGACCAGCTCCACAAAACTCCCCAGACATCCAGCCAGCAGAAGAAGCGCTACAAATTAACTGTGAAAGACCAACGAAGGAAACATAAAGAAAGCCATAAAGCTTCTAAGAGATGGAAATGCGGCTGAACCCGATGTCATTCCAGCAGAGGCCATCAAAACAGATATCGACACGGCTACAGAGATGTGATATAAATTACTTGGTAAAGTCTGGGAAAAGGAAGAGATACCAGCAGAATGGAAGGAAGGATATCTGGTTAAGTTGCCTAAGAAGGGAAATTTACAAGAGTGCACAAATTATAGAGGAATAATGTTACTATCAGTGCCAGGAAAAGTATTAAACAGGATTATCCTCGAGAGATTAAAAGAGTCCAAAGACAAGAGACTGAGAGATGAACAAGCAGGTTTTCGACAAAACAGATCCTGTACAGACCAGATAGCCACTTTGAGAATAATAGTTGAACAAAGTCTGGAATGGAATTCACCACTATATATTGGATTTGTGGACTATGAAAAAGCATTTGACAGTGTAGACAGAGAATCACATTTGAAATTGATGAGGCATTATTGTGACGAAATGTCTGTCCCTGTCCTTTTGTGTGATCTCTCACACCTTCAGCCCTCCGGCAGTAAAATTCTTTTCTTCATATTTTTTCATTATTCACTTGTTATGTGACATTTCATTTTGCCCTTTCATTCATTTTACTCTTTATGCTGGACATAGCATGGTGAAGTCTCTAGCACGCCACTCCCCTATGACAGTATTTGCTACGGGAGTAATTCGTATCTTATTGTGTCGCATTCACGCTTCACAAAGACGTGTTAAGTTACGCCAGGTTATTAGACGGTCAGCGACAATATTTTATCGCATAATCTGTCTGACCATCTTTTAAGGGGGCATATACACCCAGAAAAAGACAAAAAAGGTTATTTTTGATTTTCATATAATAATTGTGTTTTAAATATTTATAAGCCTTTTTACTTTGATATTCTTTTTGAATTATGTGTTTATCTGTAATAGTTTATGAGTTATCAATGTTCAAAGAGAATCAGATAAGTGTTTTAACATTTTAAAAACTAAACTTTAACGAAAACAGGGCTTGCGATTCACAGTTCCGATGATATTTTCTACAATTTTAAAGCTATAGCCTTCAAATTTTGCACACTTGTAGCCCAGGTTATCCTTTATGGCATGAACCTCCACTTTTTTCTTACATGGTATAGAAACAGAGATATTGCTATACAAAGTTCTAAATTTGTGCTATTTAAAAGGGTCATATTGCAAGAGCCATATCTACAAAACTCATTGGGGTAGACATTTTTGGGTGGTTCACGCCATAGGTAGGGATGTTATGCACATCATTTGCTGGTTTGGCATTCTTTGCACCTTTTATGTGAGTGAAATTCATTCCCAGGTGCACTGGGGGTTTTCCTTTCTTTTTTTTTTTCATCACTTCATGTTAATTAATTATTTTCACATAAAACATTAAAATTTATAAAGTAAACTTTGTTCATCATAAAATATAATATCTCTTGTAACATGTGGTCAAATTTTATGTCAACAAGTTTGTTAGTTATTTTCCTGTTAATTTTTTAAAAAGATAACCCATTTCTGGGTGGGTGTTCCCCCTTAAAGCGACGGTGCTTGTTTATCCAAGCTTGTGTTGGGCAGGAGTGCTGAATAGAACTAGATTTGTTTGTCTGGACAAACACAGGTGACTAGCGACCATCCCTGAGTCATTACGCCAGAAAAACACGGTCACAATATTGTGATGGACAGAGGTGCGGCCGGAAGTCTTATGTAACGATATGGCATCACTGTTGTAAGAGGCCACGCGTGTATATTAAATTTAATATTTTTCAAATACGCATGGGATGAATAATGATACATACTTGTAAACCGACCCCTCTAGTGCTAGAGAGCGATTGGTTCGCCAGAATCTACAATGAATTTGATTGGAACATTCAGCGGAAACACAGCTGGATTTGAACTGGAAACTGTACAATATAATGTAGTGAAATCCAAGACACAGAACACACAGAGAGATCGCATTGTACAGCGAACAACTCCCAAGAAGCCAGGGAGATATTGCACTTAGTATTCCATACTTATACGTGACAGTTCAACGTATTTGGGTAACTCTGAAAACTTAAGAGTAAACCCGCACATTTAAATACAAGACTGAAAACTTAAGGGAGCAGGGCTTTACTATAACAAGACTGGAAACCTAGGAATCAGATTCACCAGTGATAACTTACTTACTTACTTAGTCATTCCCCTTCTACCGTGAGGAGTAGAGGTTTGGAAGAGAAAGCGCCAGACTATCCTATCGGCTGTCTTCCTCCTGGCCTGGTTCCATTCTAGTCCTCGGTCCTTCAAAGAATGTCTAATGTTGTCCTCCCAGCAGACTGACCAGTCATAAGAAGACTTTAACTCATGTTTTCCCAGGTAGTGATTTTGCAGAGACACTCGTCGTCAGAGGAATTAACTCTAATTTCCCAGACCCAGTCGTAAGAGGAATTTAACTCAAGTTTTCACAGCAAGTGATTTCGCAGAGACACCCGCCGTCAGAGGAATTAACTCTAATTTTCCAGACCAAAGTGATTCGAACAGCATCTAACCTAAAGAGCTGTGTCCATTCTAATCTGTGCAGGAGATTGTGTGTACCCATTATTTGGGGTAAGTGTAAACATTTCTATTCCAAACGTGAATTAAACATGGGTACATGTGTCTTTTATCACCCACAGATTATAATTTTCTGACATCCAAACAGTTATCTCACAAATTAAAACTGAGAATCATAAAGTGTTATATATATTCTGCATTTCTGTATGGTGCAGAAACATGGACGATGAATAAGCATTAGGAAGAAAGAATTGAGGCTCTTGAAATGTGGATATATAGAAGAATGGGGCGTATCTCATGGAAAGAGATGAAAACAAATAAGGAGGTCCTAGAAAATCTAGGTTTGAAAAGAGAACTAATGAGAGAGGGCAAAGTTCGGCAGCTAAAATACTTTGGACACATAAAAAGGCATAACATCTTGCAGAAGACCATAACAGAAGGGAGAGTTGAAGGCAAACGTGCAAGGGGAAGACAGCGTTATAAGTGGGAAGATAACATCAAGAGATGGACAGGAAAGAGTCTATCAGAGTGCACCACCAAGACAAGAGACAGAAGACGTTGGAGATCCATTACAGCCAACCTTCGTTGTGGAGATGGCAACTGATGATGAGATTATAATTGTTAAAATTTAGTAGCCACACGAAGCCATACTTTTTCTTAAATTCGAGCGGCAAATCTAACACCGTGTCATTCAATCGCCGTGTCAAGGCCATGGAAGATGAATCTCTTGGAGTTGTCAGATTTTACACGCAACAAAAAGAAATGTGTGCAGTTTTTGCAGAAACGAGGAATTATACACACCGTCCGACTGTGTGCTAACAATCATGTCATGAGTTTGTCTCTCACAGTTTGCCAAGATCGTTAGAGATGCCGCACATGTCAGCAGGACACTCCTGTTCGTTCTGGCACATGGTTAGAGGGCACACATCTGTCCTTCAGGCAGATTATTCTGTTCATTTACTGTTGGAGTAAAGAGATGACTAGCATTGCTTTCTGTAAATCAGAGCTAGGAATTGCCAATAAAGCTGTCATAAAATGGAACAGCAATCTCCGTGAGGTTTGTGCAAATTCACTAATTGCTAATCCCGCTGTAATTGGCGGTCCCAATACGACGGTTGAGATCGATGAAAGTGTGTTCACACGCAGAAAAAATAACGTCGGTCGTGTATTTCCACAGCAGTGGGTATTCGGTGGCATTTGTCGTGAAACAAGTGAGTGTTTCGTGGTTCCAGTGCCGGACCGCTTAGCGGCTACACTAATGCCCTTTATCATAGCCAACATTCGTCCTGGTACGACAGTTGTGTCTGATAAATGGCGCGCATATAGTACCATTCAGAATTTGCCAGGTTTAACTCACGAAACGGTGAATCATTCTGCAAATTTTGTCGACCCAAATACAGGAGCAAACACACAACGAATAGAGAGGTTGTGGAAAGCTGCCAAAGAACGCAACAAACGTCAAAACGAAACACAGAGACACATGTTAGATTCCTACATGTGTGACTATTTGTGGCGACATCGGAATAAAGTTCGGCAGTCAGACCCGTTCGACAGTATCCCGCATGACATTACAGAATTTTGGCCTCCTCTTTAAATTGTGATGCTACGAACGAACATGTGTATGTCCTGATATGTGCATAGCTTCAGCGATCCCTGGTATTTGTTCCCCTCACGGTCCTTTTTAGGGCCCTGAAAACCCACAAAACTGCATCACGGTCTTTTTTAGGGCCCAGAACAAAACTGCACCACGGTCCTTTTTAGGGCCCAGAAAACCAACAAAACTGCACCACGGTCCTGTTTAGGGCCCACAAAACCAACAAAACTGTACCCTGACAAGAAATCGCTACTCACTGATCCTTTATTTGTTTTCGCCGTTGGGTGGGGAGGGCTGGGTGGAGAGGGCTGGGTGGGGAGAGGGTCCCCTCGCTACGCACTGATCCTTGTCAAATGTTGACACAATTATCCTGCCACCCATACTTGCGAAATGCATAGCTAAAATTATATGGAGCCAGAAGCAAAGACCATCGGAGTAACCTAGAGTTCTCATGCTTAGCCTGTGCTAAAAACGATAAAGGTTTGTGGTCAGTTTGCAACTTAAATGCCTTCCCATATAGATAAATATTGAATTTCTTTATTGCCCATATTACTGCAAGACATTCTTTTTCGCTAGTTGAGTAGTTGATTTCAGCTTTATTCAACTTTCTGCTAGCATATGCCACTGGGCTTAATTCCCCATCCAATGCATCTGATTTCTGTAGTAGAGTTGCACCTAAACCCAAGGTGCACATATGGAATTAAAGTTTTTGATATACTTCTGGTAGAAAAAACACATAATGAGACAAAGGATCTCACGTCCTTCTTGGTTTGTGGTCTCGGGGCTTTCTGTAGTTTCTCTAAATTCTTTGGGTCAGGGGTCATGTTTCCCTGATAAACTGTGTGTCCCAAAAATTCCAATTCTTTACATCCAACGCAACATTTGGTTGGTCGGGCTGTTAAATTTGCCTCCTAAGTCGATCAAACAGCATGTTCAGAGAGTCAATGTGTTCCTCAAATGTTTCTGTTGCTATAAGGATATCATCCATAAAATTTGTTATACAGGGATTATTCAGAGGATCCAATAATTTTCTCATAGGCGCATTCTTCAATCCAAATGGCAATCTATTAAACTCATAGTGTCCTTCTGAGGTACTAAAAGCTAGGTATGGTCTAACCTCAGGCTTTACTGGAATCTGATAGTATCCTTTACTCAGATCCACTTTTGAGAAATATTTAGCTTTATTTAGTCTGGCAAACAGCTGATTTGTATCCGGCAATGGATCCACCTGTCCTTCTGTAATAGCATTCAGTCTCCTGTAATCTATACAGAGTCTATGTTCTCCAGAGGGCTTCCTTAAGAGTACAACACCTGAACTATACGAAGATTCACTGTGCGAAATAATTCCTTCCTTCAATAGATAGTCTATCTCTTCCTTCAAAGCTTTTTCCTTAGCAAACGGAATCGAATATGGTTTCATACAGACAGGTGTGGGGTCTATGAGTTTCATATCATATTCCAATAGGTTTGTATGCCCTGGTCGGTCTGTTAACACCTCTGCATGATTATTTAGAACCTGTTGCACTCTCTCTTTCTGAGTTTTCGTTAAATGTGTACTGATTTTCACCTGTGCTGCTGTCTCACAGGGGTGTAATGGATATTCAAATGATGAAAGTGGTTCCTTTTTCATCTCCATGGCGATGGACAAGGTCAACAAGTGTGTCTCTTCCTGATGTTCTCTTTCCAAATATTTCTTCAGGAGATTCACATGATAGATTTTTTCTTTCCCCTTCTTATCTATCTTATAATTTGTTCTAGACACCTTCTCTAGAACTGTATATGGACCCTGCCATCCAATTTGTAACTTATTCTGACTCCCGGGCAAAAGAAGCAGTACTTTCTCTCCACAGCCAAATTTCTGTCTTTCGCCTTCCTGTTATAATAGGCAGCATGTTTCTTCCTGGCTTGTTTCAAATTTTCATTGGCAAGTTTCCAGCCAGTTTTTAAACGAGTGGTCAGCTCATTCACATATTGGTATGAAGATGTAATGTTTTCCTCTGCCTTTTCATCAGTCCACGTTGTTAACAAAGCTACATATGGACCTTTAATTGTGTGGACCTATTTGTCCATGCACCGGTATGGTCTCTTCCACTCGAAGCTTTATAGTGATGATTTTTCCTCCCAGAATTATCATTCACAAAACGACCGCTACCAATTTTTCTTTTGGGGCTTTCTCCCCACTTAAAATTCTTGATGAGAGATTTCCTCTCTACATCTTCTTCCTCCAGTTTGTTTAAGTCCGATTGAGGGATTTTCGGCTTATCCTGGAGTAAGACATCTTTTTGCACTCTCCGCATAGTGGCCATTGTAAAACAGTTAAGTGAAGCTTGTCCGTGAAAAGGGGCTTCCCATTCCATTTGGTCCACTTTATCAAATCTATTTTTCTTTTTATTATCAGGCCTAATTTTGCCCCGTGGCGTGTCCAGGTCATGATCCATGTTCCCACTTGTGGGTGTTCCCTCATGTGCTATGCTACACCTTTCTACAAAATTCTCAATGTCCCATCTTGCTTTGGGCCAATAATAATTGTGAGCCACCTTTTGAATGATGGTACCTATCTTCATGGTCCCCATCTGGTTTCACATGTAGGCTCCTTATTAAGTCTGCCCTATATCTTTTTGGAAGAACCAGCTGTCCGTGACCTTTGGATCTAGCTCCAGTCTTCCTATACATCAACTTGTTTTTCATGTAAAATTCTTCCTTGCCTGGAGTTGTATGACAAGTTGACAATTTTCTGAAACAAGGCTTGAGTGTTTTATCCCCAGCCTGTGCCTTCCTCATCTCTTCTGGAGTGGTATCTAACATAATATCCTCCTCCTGTCTTGAGGTCGACCTGACCTGAAGGGTTGCCATATACACAGGTTTCCTTCTGCAACGGTCAGTGTCATGATTGTCCATCTGACAATTTTTACACCACCTTTTTCCTTGGTTGAAAGATTTTCTTTCATCATATTTCCTTTCATCGAATTGTGGGAATTTATTTTTATTTTCATACCGTGGCCTATCAAATTGGTGCTTACCTTTATTTTGATCCTAAGGATCAAATTTATTAAAGTTCTGTGGTGCCCTAAAGTTATCCACTGTTTCTTTTTATTACCTGTTACCTCTGCTTGAGCTGCTTGATACCTTTCAGCAACATTTAGCAACTCACCCAGCCTCTCTGCACCTTGTTCCATGAGAAACTTTCTCAGGTCTGGAGCCATGGACTCTCTTAGTTGCTATAAGGACCATTTCCTTAAGATCTTGGGTTTTCCCCAGAGAAGTCCATTTCTCCAAGTATGTCTCTATTCGTGCAGAGAACTGGTGATAGGTTTCACCTGACAGTAGTTTAGCATTCCTAAATTTTTTCTATAAAATTCTGCAATCTTTTCATACCTTAACAAAAGAGCCTGCTTTAGCATGTCATAATTTTCCTGATCACCTCTGCTCATTTTTGCAAAAACTTCATAAGCTGCCCCACGAAGTCCCTGAGATAACTTTAAGCTCCACCTTTCTCTCTAACCCATACGTGGTAGCTAATAGTTCATACCTATTTAGGTAGCTCTCAATATCATCGTCTTTCTCAACAAAATGATCTAAATGAAAATTCATAGCTGAGGTTGAGGCTCCCTGAGTAACCGTAGCATCAGAGGCAAAGGGACTGGCACCATTTTCAGGAGCATGTTGAAACTCAAACTCCTTAGTCGTAAATCATGTTCCTTTGTAATCTTTTCTCTTTTGCTTCCTTTCTTTTTTGCAGCTAATTCTTTCCTTTCTGCAGCTAATTTCTTTTCTTTCTGCAGCTTTTCTTTTGCTGCAGCTAATTTTTGTCTTCTTTTCTGCTCAATTTTTAGCTTTGTCAGCCTCAATCTGCAACCTCTTAGTCTCAGCCTCAGCTTCAAATTGTAACTTCTTAATTTCCCTTTCAGCCTCTAACTTTCTTTCGGCTTCTTTTTCTAATCTTCTTTCTTCGCGTTCAATAAATTTGTCACATTCCGTAGTGACATAGGCAACCATAACTTGCCCATCTAATCCTAACTCTTTTGCAGTCTGACCAGCAGCAGATCGAAATTTGGCCAGGTCCGCCATTGTCTATCAGGTAAATTTATACAATGTCTAACCAACAATTCAATCTCTAAATATATATCTAATGGACAACACAGGCACCGTGAGCTCAACCTTATTTAATTCCACCCAAGGATACCTTTTAATTCTTATATTCCCTGAAGTGAATTACCCCCAATATTTTTAATAGGTAAAGATTCAAAATCCCAAGAGCGAGACCCCAATATATGTGGTGAAGTGGGATGTTATAAATATTTATAGGGGACTTAGTGTACTGACTGAGATCAGCTGTGAAGGTATCTATATCTATTAAGAGTAGTGTATTATAGATAACCTTACTTGCTACACATATCTCTATATCTCAGTCAGAATTATTCTGGAATAGTGTGATGCTACGTTATGTGTCTAGGGTATGTGTATGATGAAGTGTAAGTCACAACAACAGACAGATAAACAATTTAATTTAATCCACTACTTTTGACAACACTGTGACACTCACATACATATAACACTCTACAAAGATATCTTAAAAGAGTCACTGATAAACTTTCAAATAACAATATGTATTCATTACTGGCATGAATGAATATGTGTCCTGATTCAAATACAAGGGAACCAGGAATCACAATCAATTTAAATTACAAGTTATGTACAGAATGTATTTAATATGAATATTGTAGTGACATATATTATTACAAATGTTCTATGTGTGTCAGTTGTGTAGTAGTAAAATGAGGTAATACGGTTTTGTTTTGTTCAAGCTCTGTTGGTATTTGTCATCATGACTTCAATAGTTTGTCTTTAGGGACGAGTATTGGAGATGTTCAGTTCCTGATTTTAAGACAAGTAAATTCCCTGAATAATGTTATTTTTATAAAGTTACAGTTTACCCTTTAATGGTTACTACGCCTCTGCACTTCCAGCATTATTTCTTTTTAGTCAATATCAGGTGTCAGTTGTATGTTTGGCCATTCATGCACGTTTTACTTCTCTCGGAACCCTTGTTAGGCTGGAGCATTTTAGGCTATGACAACAACCTTTGAGGAATTTTAGATATTATAAATGAAGTATGGAGAGAGAAGAACAACCACCACAACAATGGAAAGACAGTATTATTGTAAAGTTACCGAAGAAAGGTGATCTATCAGACTGTAATAACTGGGTGGTATATCTCTATTATCAGTACCTGGAAAATTATTATGTTGCATGATGTTAGAAAGACTTAAATTGCATGCTGACGAAAAGATCAGAGAAGAACAAGCGGGTTTCAGGCCGAAACGATCATGTATTGATCAAATATTCACACTAAGAACAATTATAGAAGAATCAGTGGAAGGCAATCGCCACTTATTATCACCTTCGTCGATTTTCAAAAAGCCTTTGATAGTCTACACCGCCCATCATTGTGGAAGATACTTACAATCTATGGTTTTCCAACAAAATATGTGAATATAATCAAAGCGCTATATGACAATGCAAGATGTTGTGTTAGAACAAATAAAGGGAATACAGAATGGTTTACAGTAGAAACAGGGGTGAAACAAGGCTGTATTATGTCACCACTACTTTTTGGAATAGCTATTGATTGGGTTATGAGAAAATATACCCACAATGAACAATTGGGTATAAAATGGACAAATGGAAAATTCCTGGGGGACCTGGATTTCGCAGATGATGTAGCATTCTTAAGTTCAACACCAAGACAATCCCAAGAAGCAATAAATAATTTGTGTCATCTCTCGGTTAAAATTGGTCTCCAAATAAATGCCTCTAAAACTAAAGCTATGAACTTTTCTAACGAGACCTTTGATATCATCTTGAACGGGGAAAAACTACAGAAAGTTGAAAGTTTCAATTATTTAGGCAGTAAAATGACTCAGGATGGTGACACAACAAGAGAAATCCATACTAGAATTGCTTTGGCAGCTAGCGCCTTCAATAGATTATCTAACATTTGGAAATTACGATCATTGAATATACATACCAAGCTTCGTCTGTTTAATTCAAATGTTATCTCAGTGTTAACATACGGCTGTGAGAGTTGGAAAATAACAAAATCATTGGAGAACAAGCTGAATACATTCGAGAACAAATGTCTTAGAAAACTCATGAACATCAGTTGGAAAGAATTCAAGACTAATCGACAAATAAGAGAAGGCTCTAGGCAGAAATATGTCTCCGACTATATAAGGAAAAGACGATGGTCATATATCGGTCATGTCCTACGAATGCAAAAACAACAGAATACCACTACAGGCGCTCACTTGGGTTCCTGAGGGTAAGCGGAAAAAAGGAAGACCAAAAGAAACACTCAGAAGAACAATAATAAGAGAAGGAAGAACGTTGGGCCTAAATAATGTGCAAGAGCTAAGAGAGTGGCGTCACAGCCTGTGTTTGGCGCTTAAAGAATTTATTATTATTATTAATCGTGGTTAGGCTTTCATTTGTTGCGCTCCAATCAATTTGGAGTTTACATGGTAGGCTATTTCTGTAACGTAAATTTTTTTCAAACACGTTAAAAAAAATCTTATGAGCAGAAATGATTTTATGCTGTCAGGCACCCCCAATATTTTATTTTGGGTATAATTTATTAATTCCTGGACTATTTGCGTAACGTTTTACATATTATTTGTCAGCAAGCCCTAAGGAACCCAAAAATTACTAATTTAAAGTGGCTACGTGGTGCACATTCAAAATATTGCAATTTCTTTCTACCTCTGTTTCGCAAGATGTGCTGTTGGGTATGTTATGTGTTAAACGTAAAACCATTAATGTTGTCTTTTTAATAAGAGTTTTGTTATGATTTTATAAACCTAACTCTGGGAAAGGGTAGTGTATTTTATCACTGTCCGTCTGAAAGAAAATTAGTGCATGTAGACTTACACGCGTGATGGCAGCATTTGTGTATCGCGCGACGCTTGTTGCATGCGTTCCTGATTTTCAGCCCTCCCCTCGCGCTTTATCCTTTTGTCCATCTGTTGGTTCGTTTTGGTAACGTAATATAATTAATGTTAGGATTAATTTAGGTCATTACGCAGTACGTCTCAATGTTTTTCTTAGAAATGCAGCACACGTTTCATTGAAGAGGGGGGTTAAAAATACAGTAAGCTTTTTTTCATACACGTGAAAGCGTTACAATTTTGCAGACGAAGCAAGAAAACAAGGGGGGATTTCGAGTACATTCCTGTGACAGCACTGTCATTTTACCATATGCCTCTTCTCTTTATTAATTATTATTTGTTAGGCTTTCATATTTACCTAATTAATTATATAATGTGGATTAGATTATTTCATGGACACTAACCACGTTTTTCTTACTAGTGGTTATATATGATTTCTGGGCAAACCTCAAACCTATGAAATATAGTATATTCCATTGAAACTTACTACGCATGAGCTGGTGTTTGTTTTGATAGTCGAAGCGGGAAACCACAGGCAGAGTGACCCTAGATGATCGACTAGAGGAGCAGTGTATGAGTGATGATTACATCACATGTGCCTAAGGCTGTAAAAATCATTATCTTGGGTTGCAGATTTATGAACCTTTTTTTCATTGTAATTCAGGCAAATCATTGTTCATGCACTCCAGAGCAATTTTCCTAGTTAACACCCAGAAGGATATGGGTGAAATTTTATCCTATTCATTGAGTTTACACTGTGATGCTCGGGAATTTAATTTCTTCTGAGTAGGTTAAAACATTGGTGAGGTGGAGCGCACGATAATGGGCCTGTTAGTTTGCGGCGAAAAATTGTATCACGCTGGCATTTGTTTCTTCTATTTTGTTTTTTTTAAGTTCTTGGTTACAAGCCATAGGACGATTTGTGGGTACTAAAAACCTAGCGTAGTGTGAGAGGAAAGCATCGCATAACGCGAAGTGCAAAGTGTGGAACAGTGTGGGAGAAGGGGGCTTTCGTATCATACAGAATTGATTGAACCCAGGCTGCAGGATCAACAAAATTTATTTTATAAACTTAAGTGTGCTAACTAAAAGGCACCAGCAAAAAAAGGACAATTCCAGTTAAACTTTAAGTTATAAAGTTAAAAATTTCACAAAACTACGTTCTCAATGATGAGAATTTTATAACTAATCCCAAATTAAATAATCTTTCCATTATTTATTTTAACATGTTAAAGACTATTTCACTATTAAATTTGATTCACTGTTGTTTAAAACAAAACAATATTACTTGATTCAGTTATATGTATGTAAGGCAAAATATGAGCCCTAGAAGAGTTAATCTATATATATATATAAATACTTAGACATAGATTAATCACTAAACAGAGCTATTAACTTATATAGAAGGATTTCGTTGGATTACACCAACTGGGGGCTTTGAAAACGGGCTTAACCATTGCTTACATCCTTCACAAAAGGCGCGACGGACCAGATAATAATAAGTTAAACAAATTGCTCAGCCTAGCAGCTTTTGTTCTTGACTTTCTGGGGATATCTTGTGAAGGGTTCCTTAGGTAGAAGTATTAGTAAAACCTTCAATCTACATCTCTGCCAAGAGTAATCTTTGCGCGACAGTAATTAACCTTGACGCCAAAATTTAAATATCTTTGAGTTTTGGTCACTGTTGGACACTCCTTGCAAAGCAGGGGATAAGTATTCCGTGGACAATTATGGAGTTCCCTGTAAGATCATAAATTTATTAAAGAAAGATATCATATGGAAGACATGACATGCAGAGTTCTTCACGAATGGAGCTTACAGAACCGTTTGGGATAGAAGGGAGTGTGAAGGGATTGCCTCTTGTATCCATTTCTTTTCTTATAGGGCAATAGACTTGGTTATAGCGAATCATCGACAAAACCACACAGAAAGGGAATCCAGTGGACTCTGACTAAGCAGTTGGATGATCTGGATTTTGATGATGACTTGGCTCTTCTGTCCCATAACCGTAATCAGATGCAGGACAAATTGAAAACACTCGATGAGAGGTCACAGCAATTGGGTCTGAAAATACACAGGGAAAAGACACAAAATAATGAGAATAAATGCAGGTATATTGATACAGGGTTGAACTTGAAGAAAACAAGATACAAGATGTAGAAATCGTGCACATATTTTGGCTGCAATTATAGACAAAGTTTGAGGGACCGACAGTGAAATCAAAATAAGATATTATAAAACGCCAAGAGGAGCTCTCATTTGCATTGGGAAAATATTTGGAGATCAACGAGAAATCGGATCCAAACGAAATTAGAATCTTCAACTCAAATGTGAAGTCAGTTACTGTTACTATGTCTGAGCGAATGGAGAACAACAAAGACAACAACCAAAAAGCTACAGACTTTCATAAATGGGTGCTTGCGTAGAAGAGGGATTAAAATGGTAGACAAGGTTACCAACGTGGAACTGAGGACAAGAAACCATGACAATGTGTACAGTGGAACAACAGATGAGAAGAAGGACGATGGGCGATGGATAGGACACACACTGAGGAAACCTGTTGATAGCATTACAAGGCAGTCCTTGTTCTGGAACCCCCAGGGCAAGAGAGGCAGAGGTAGACCAAGAAGCACATGGAGAAGAGAGCTGGAAACAGAGATGAAAATGATGAGGAGAACGTGGAAAGAAACTTGACATGGATGGCATGTGACAGGAGGACTTGGCATGTGTTTGTTGAAGGCCTATGCTCCTTTGGGAGTGGAGGGTTATGACATGATTATAATTATATTATTGATACATATATTAGGCAGTGAAAGGCTCATTATCTATCATACGATAAAGCATATATGCTTTTCGTGCACTGTTTCGTGTTTTCAGTACTTCTGAAGCAAATTGGAAGTAATATGAAATGGACCTTACAGGAGATTTAGTGTCATCATCAAGGGCCATAAAGCAAGAAAGAGCATATTTATTTCCCGGTATATATTGTCAGGGTGGTGGAAGTTACTTATGAACTTGTTTATGACAGTGATCAACATATACTATAGTAATAAGCTATCCGGATACACTGTAGTTTGAACCAAGGAAAAGTCACGTTGTGTGCATCTGGTTCGCTGAAATTATATAATAATAATAAAAAATTAGGAGGGTGCTCATGAATTAGTTTTGTCTAGTTGTCATGTCAAGTATTTATATTTTGTCTTTGCTCCTATCGACGTTCGATGTCAAATCAGATAATACGTGAGATCACGGTGATGTGCGTCAAAGATAAGTAGCACACAATAGTGACTTCCCACGGATTAAATAAGTCGGCGGCCATTTTCGCCAGAAAACCAAAATAAACTCTTTGTTTTAGTGCCAAGGACAGTGAATCTCGCAAGAGATATCTTGTTATGGACAAGTAGCTGCTTTCGCTAAGAGTAATGTTGTTCATAGAGAGAAATTCTATGTGATGGCTATCGATGAGTATGATTTGAGGACGTGGGCCACTAACTCCATTGCTCCATGCTAATAAAATAGAAATGCAAAGTCTCTTTAATTCCTCGAGTATTTGGTTCATGGTCAAAGTGATGTTTGGCCAATAGTGAATGAAGAAATAAAAACAAAGTAAAAATAGAGCGTGGATTTTTCAAATCTCACCTGTTAAGCGTATTAGTTTGTTGGTCATAGTGCATCCTGAAAAATTAATTAATAGCAGCCGCTATCAGTGGTTACCAAGATAACAACGGACTTAGCACTGTAATATGCTATAAACGCGTTTGGCTAATGTGCTAGTCCTAGTCCGAATCGAACGAGGTTTCTTAAACCCTTGATTGGTTCGAGATTTAAGTCTCCCCCCATAAACAAATGGCAGCATGTCATGGTTTCTTGTTCACTCAACATTCGGACATTTTGATAGATTATGTCATACCATTACAGCGTTTGGGTTCAGATTATCTTAATGTGTTGAGCAGAGACATGAAACAGAGGTAGAAAAATTATAGGATACAAAAAATGGTGTACAGAAGAGATTGAGAAGATGACATAGGGAAGGATGAACTTGGATGTAAAATTGTTTGATAGGCTCTGCGCTGCTGTACAGGGGTAGCGCTCGAAACGGTATTGCAATTGATTGATTGTGGCCAGTATTTATTATTTTGAATTTGGTTTTGTCTGCAAGCAGTTATTATTGTTGCAAATGTTGATGACTCACCGGGCCAGCGGATTGTGCCGATGAATCAGCACTTACCTCTGTTAGAGTTACTTCAGACAACGTGTGTAAGACTAATGTATATGTATAATAATTAATGTGATTATAATGAGAGCTGATTACAAAAATATGAATAATCAGAAACAACACTTTGAAGACTGCTCATATATGCAAATTGCAAATAGTGATTTGTTATTTGATATCATATGCTTAATATGGCCACAGTGTCCTTTTCATCTCGGTAGTTCACAATGTTCAACGCATTTGCAATAGTAACATTATACATTATTAGAAA
Organism: Oreohelix idahoensis; assembly: GCA_024509875.1. Taxonomy (NCBI): domain Eukaryota; kingdom Metazoa; phylum Mollusca; class Gastropoda; order Stylommatophora; family Oreohelicidae; genus Oreohelix; species Oreohelix idahoensis. The sequence continues at coordinate 18,976 of JAMPIV010002719.1, read as the reverse complement.
CTTATTGATGTGTGATTCTGATGGAAATAGGTTTGAAACTCGCCTGGTAGAGCAGCGCATAATTTATCACGCATAGTGACATCAGGAGATTCTTTATTGCTACATCACATGTACGCAAGCCAAAATCTAATATATAACGCAATTTATTAAAAAAAATGACTGACACTGTTTCTAACATTTATAAGTACTTAGTCATTTCCTTACTCTGTACAAGACCGCTTTCAATAGGGGTTATGGTGTTTGATGCCAGAGACAGCATAACCACTCAGTCAAAAACTTTTGAAAAAAACAGCAAAACTTCATTTATTGCTAGGAAAAGTTCGCTTCTCAGTCGCATCAGTCGCCTTTGGGATTGTTTGATAATCCAGCCGAAATCCCGGTCATCAGTGGGAGGATCTGGATTATATCTTGTTTACGCCGTGATGTTCTATGACCAGGTCTTATGGACTATTGGAGAAGTATTTACAAAGAGAAGATGTTAGCAAACGACATGATCGTCATTGTCTTCCTAATGTTAGAAAATATATTTAGAAAGTGTCATCCCAGAACGTAGTGAAACTGTAGGTTGCCATCAATCAGAAGCCCCAGGTCTGTGACTGTGCCTGTACAGTGGAAAGAGTTCAGGACAGATTTGCTTCTTTCACCGTCAGTTTTCTTTAGCGTACAAAGATGGATGTACAGCCTTGATGCTTTAGCGAGTCAGCTGAGGTGGTCTTTCTTGTCCTCAGTCTTAGCACCACTGATTCTCCTCTTGTCTGGAAGTATGGGAAGTGGTGTAGGACACACTGTTCATTTTTTCCACAGTTAACTTTTTCGTACCCCAGTTAATCTGATATGGACACCCAAAACGAAATAGACGGGGAATTTGGTATGGGAGACATCCGTGGTGGTCGGTAGGCATCAAGAGGGAGGCATGAGGAGGATATGGTGAATGTTAGGAACCATACGAGAAGTGAGGAATGATAAGAGGTCAAAAAAGCAGTGCAGCAGCGCTAACAAGTCCAATGGACTACATAGGAAGGAGCTGAGAGGTCATGTGGAATGGAAGGATATCTGGCATATGGCATCTTAGGCTAGTTCGTATGTCACGATCACTGTATGATGTGCATCCGGCAAACTTGTGAGGTAGCGAATGGGTTAAAGTGGAAGATGAGCAGTGTACTCCTGTGCATGGGGAGGCAGGGACACTTGAACGAGGAGATTCAGCTTCGTAATGTGGTGCATTAGGGATGGGCGACTTACATTTAGGCCATAACAAAGTGGCTAAATGAGCTTGCTGCGAAATAGATTGGAAAGGAGAATAAAGGGCGAATAGAAAGTCTGGCCAAGACACTTTTCGTCAAAACATACTTTTGAGTGGAGGAAAGTCAGAACTGTCAAAGAAATAAACCTGGTTATCTAGTTTAGATCTCTTTTGATTGTGCAAAATGATTGGGTCTGATGCTCGGTTAGATACTGGGCGAGGTGGATCATCCAGAGAGTATAGAAAATCGGAGAGGCCGGATCTAGTGTTCATTTGCAGAGCAAGTTCCGGTGCATACTGATAGAACTGTACGTGCATTTGAATTAGATTATATGAGCACATTCGTTCAAAGGGCAAGTATAGTTTATCATGGATACCGGCCGATCAGAGACGACGATAGGATGGAATGCAGGGTATGGGTAACTGTTGAAGTGGGTACGAAGAGGGGCTTGTGGCTGATCTAGTAGTTTTGAAAGTTATTGAAAACGTTGGGGGCTGAGGGGGACGTCGAGAACAAGGGGCTTGATTTTATGATTTTAGTACGAAACTGTTGTAGCATGTAAAGCATCAGAGCCTAGTCGCAGAAACCGAATGTGTAATGGATTTCGCTAACCATGTTTACAAAATAGCGGTACAGAATCATCAGGAATATTTTCGTTACGTTTCAAATACGTTGGGTTTGTGGTGGACTAGTGAAGGGCTGCGATAGGGGTCGGATTTAAGGCGTTGTATGTTACTAAAGGGGTGTAACGTATTTGCAAAAAAGTACAGTGGGAGAAGCGCGCCGTGGCGACTGTTGACTTCGCGTTGGTACTCATTGTGTGCGGAGGAAGAAACGGAATAATTTGATTCTCTTTGTTACTTTCGACAATTGCCTAACGGCAATTAGGCGGAGGTTGTGGAATTTAAAGATGTTGCCTACCATATGTGAAATGGTTTCATTTTTGATGCAAGACCACAGACGCTGAAGGACGCAGGAGTCATTTAATAGTTGGAATAGCCACTTAGAGTGTAAATAAGGTCAATACCCTTAAGCTCCTCTGACAGGAGATGAGGGCCTTTTGGACAAAACGACTTACAAGTTTCGCCGTGTCCTCTGGCATCTGTCTCAGAGTTTCTACTCAATTGTTGATTCTCAAAACTCTTCACCTCTGTCTTCCTGTCATTCGTTGATCGCATTAGAAACATACGATGGTTAGATATCGCTGGAGACAGATGGGGTTGATGAGTAAAGTGACATTTAATGTGATATTGATGGACATAGAACCATCACCCTTCAGTTAGGAATCACCAACTAAGACTGGAAAAAAAGGCGTTGAGGTGATAGACGATGGGATGGTTCAGGGACTTTTTACCGAATATGAGCGATACAACTAAGTTGCTAGCATGTACAGGGAGGGTACCAGTGTTCTCAGTACACACGGTGAAAGAGAGGCTTGAGTAGACTCCTCTAGCAAGAGGCTAGTACGATTCAGCGGTCTGAATTGAAATTAATCCCTATCAGTATTTTTTTACGTACGGTTCTATTTTGCTTCATTCGGTTAAGTCCAAGTCATTAACATGAAATCCGCCAATGTTTCACATCGGAATAAAGTAGATTTGATATTTATTTTATTACAGGCACATAGATATGGTAATTAAATATAAATTGATAAATGCAGATTGCTCCCTCTTAACACATTATCTCTTCAAGCGGGCCGGTAGCTACTTGTTACGATCTCTGTGTTGCAGTACTGGTCAAACTGTCTGGCCCAAAAATCGCAGTATTTTATTATTGTTTTCTGGAGAAATCTACTTATGTAATCGTGGAAATATTGACTCATGGCTATTTTGAGATCGCAGTTTGTCTAACGTGATTAATGCTAATTTACCGATGAGAAGCCTTCACAGTTATATAAAAAAATCACGAACAATATTGGAGGTGGCAGAACTTTTGTTCTAATTTCATCTTTGGTAAATCGATTCTGTGACAGGACTAACAAACGTCAAATACTGCCGATTAAGCGTTCATAGTCCCAGTTGATGTCACAGGTCAAACGACAATCTCTCTATCAGGTACTCGCCTCTTTAGCTAGCTATTTATATGTTGTAGTAAAATATATAATAATATGCGATCATACGTCTGCTTTCTACATATAAACTGAATAACTATTATTGTTTAGTTTTAAAAACAACAAGCAAAATTTAATAGTCGTTATACAGTTTAAAAAATATGGAAAAGATTTAGTGGGAATTTGATGGATATAAAGTTATCGTATTGCAGAGTAGGCTGTTAATTTAAACCTTTACTTAATGTTTACTAAAATGTCATTTTTGCTGTTTGCTGGTGCTTTTCGGTTAGATTTAACTTGTATGAGTGTGTCTGGCCTAGGTTTTCGTACGTTGTTCTGGTGATGAGTGTACTTTTTCAACGAGTGGTTGTAGTAACTTCAGTACTTTCATCAAGTCGATAGCTGTAACCACGTACTTTTAGAAAAAATAGAAGACAACTAGTGTGTAAGTACCTGAGTTGAAGTTTATCAGGCGCATCCTTCGTGTCACTGTGGTGAGTTGGGCATTATATAAATAATTTATGGGCGACTCGTTTACTGATATGATATAGCTGTGAAGTTTGTATTAATAAGGTTGGGTGTTACAGAGACTTGGTGCTACCACATTTCGACTTCATCAGATTAATATCTTAATTGTTTGATGATTTCGGTTATGTTAGGGTATGATAGTGAGAAGTGTAAGTTCCACCAACAAACAGACAGGATAAAACTAAGTTAAGAGTACAACAAATTAAACATTGACAATCACCAAACACATAACATTAAAGATTTATCTTATGTAAGTCCAGTGATAAATTTTATAAATGTATTGCTTTTTCATAGATGATATCATGATCTACTACATGTGATTCGGAATCAATTCAGAAGTAAGCAATTGTTTATGTAAAGAATTTATACAAACAGATCGTTGTCCAGACATATATAGTATTGTAATATCAGTGTGTGTTGTGATTTATTATTATGAGGTATTACTGGCTTTTCGTGCTTAGGTTGTTGTTTGTCATAACGACTTAATGTGTTTGTTACTGGTTGGTTATATTATTAAAGGATTCAAGATTTGTTTCTTTAAAATTTTGTCTATTTATTTAAAGTTTCAGTTCGGGTTATAATATTCATGGTGGGCTTACGTGTGACATGTTTATCTCATAATGCCGTGCCGGAAACTGTATCATTGCTGTTGTTCTAGTTTGTTTATATGATAGACAATGGCTCTATTTGTGCAGGGAGTCTGTACCAACTTTGGGAATCACGCAGAGGACTAGACCGGACGATGCAATTCACCATCTATACTCACGGGTCCATGAAAGTGAATGTATTTATGCATCCTTTTACTAACCTAGTATAACAAATATTATTACATGAAGATAATGACACTAAACACAAACATAAAGTGCGCTTGGTAGGCAACTGCTATCTTTTTATTTGACATATACACCAGTTATTCTCTCCTAAAGGTTACAAGTCTGCATTTAGCTGTAATTTCATATATAGGATAGCGTGTTTATGTTATATTTGGCAATCCATATATATAATATGCAGTTATATCTCTTGACATTTTTAATGGTGGAGGAATCTCTAGGTTGGCTCATGTTTGTATGAAGATCATACAGACATTATTTTATTTCAATTCAATTTTTCTATAATACAGATCAAAAATGTTGCTTACAACAATTCGTAGGAACAACACTAAGCTGACTGGCACAGTTTGATTGCGGTATGTAGTGTTATCATACTATAATTTTGGATAATGATGCTTCATTTAAATGTGTACGATACTGGCGTCCTCTAAGTTCTTGGGGGGGGGGGCAATATCCAGTGTATGGCCTCGTTTTGAATATATTCAAAAGTAGTACGTCATCTCAACATTTTATTATTCTATCGTTTTAGGCTTTATTTGTTTATTATAGGTCACCCAATCAATTTTTATACTTAAGTTCACGCAATGGCCTCCACGTACTTCTTAGATTCTGTCACTAAATGTTTCACAAAGCAGTGATATTCATAGAGTATGACCAAACCTGACAGTCTTTGTTTCTATATGTTTTATTACATATCTACTTATTTATGGATGTTTAGTAATTTTATTAATATTAGTATAGCTTCTGTACACGTATATGATTTTCAGGGCTACGTGGTGTAGTTAGATACGATCTTTTTTCGCTGTGAGTGTTTAATTTAACTATCCACTGTTCAGTCCTTTATCGGCTGTATATCAGTTAAGTCAGGAGCACGTAAAAAAATAGGTTTCCTAATAGAATTTAAACTGTTTCAACCCAACATTAGTATCGTTAGTTTTTTTATCACTGTTTATTTGAAACATTAGGGGCCAATGCAAATGCGCGTTGGGTTTATTTTTCGAACCACAGCGAGTGGCATGCGATACTGGTTCCATGGTCCGTTCATTCTTGTCTTTTTTTTCTAAGCCCGTTGTTTTCAAGGTAATTGTGCCGATTTTGCATAGTGTTAGTTTTTAAAATCAAGGTCGTGTAGAAGGATTTTTAACACAGTTATTTTTAGAACTAGGTTATCGCGTAATGTTAGGTTAAGCATTTTATTTAGGAACGTAGAATTAGGCAAGGTAGAATCGTTTTGTGTTAGCCATACGGTTATACAATAAGGGTTATCTATACTAGGAAACGCAATTGGTCCTTCTCATTCTTTTCCTATGTATATATCTTTGCTTTCTTAATGTTCTAATTTAATATGGGTATTAGATTTTTCCACTTTCTACTTAAAACAGACATTATATGTTCAGTCTTAATTCTATTACACATAGATAAATGTTCATTATGTGGTGATTACTCTTGATCTCTCGCCGGGATGGCGGCTTAGAAAATAGCACAGGTTAGTTTTTCAGAAATATATTATACTGAACATGTATGGCTGTAACAGCAAAGAAGGTAGTTAACCTAGCATTTTATTGCTGGATTGCGCTAGAAAGCCTGGGGGTTAGAGATTGTTTGTAATTGAATGTTCCATAAGATTAAATATTTGGAATTTTTGAGTCGATCTCCTGCGAGAATTTTTTTCACTAGTTGATATTTTTTTAGCTGTATTCAATTTACGTTAGCATATGGCTGGGGTTAATTTCCACATTCCAGTGAATTGTTTCGTAACGGGCTGGCACCAACTAGATTACTAGCATCGTTTCAATGGAATTCTTGATTAGTCAGGTAATTTAAAATAGGTTTGCTTTTGAGTTTTCCTTAATTTTGGTATGCTAATTACATGTGCTGTCAGGTTTATTTGATTGGATTTTTTGGTGTCAAATAGTTAACGGTGCCATGGAGTTAAAGTTTATGATATTACTTTTGGTGAAACACATAATGAGACAAGTCTCACGTCTTTTTCGTATGTGGCTCGGTGCTTTCTCAGTTTTCAAATTTTAGGGGTGGGGTCATGTTTTGTGGACTGTGTGTCAAGAATTCTAATTCTTTACCTCAACGAAGATTTGGATGGTCGGGGCAGTCAAATTCGCTTTCGAAGTAGTTAAACATGTTCAGAGAGCAAAGTATTATCAAGTTTTCTGTCGTAGCGGATATATGAAGTTTGTGATGCATGGATTATCAGGGGATCAAAAATTTTTATATTCCAGTGAGAATGGGCGCATTTTAATCAATGATAATCAGTTAAATTAATAGTGTCTCTGAGGTATAAAAGTAGATAAGCGTCTAACTGGCTTTACTGGAATCTGATAGTAGCCTTTGTCTGATCCACCTTTGCGAATTTATTTAGCTTTTTATCTGCTGGCAAAAGCAATTTGTATCGGAAATGGATCCACGACCAATCTGTGTAGCATTCAGTTTCTCCTGTATTATACGAGTTATGTTCTAGAGGGCTGTCTCAATAGAACCAATGGAACTATACGTGATTCACCTGAGTGAAATAATTCCTTCCTTCAACAAATGTCTATTTTCCTTTATGCTTCTCCTTAGCGATAGGATGAATAGGCTTTTTACAGACTGGTGTTGGGTCATAAGTTTAATATATTATATTCTCATAAGTTTGTATGCCGGACGGTGGTTAGCCGCTCTGAATGAATCTAGACTGTTGCACCCCTTTTTTTGATTTTTGTAAATGGTTACTGATTTTCCTGTGAGCGGATAAGGGGTTGTAATGGATATTAATAATGATAGTGGTTCTTTTTTCATTCATTGCAATAGACAAGGTCAGAAATGTGTTTTTGATTTTTCTTTTAAATATTTTTTAGGAGATCACATGATTAGATTTTTTCTTTCCTTTTTATGTCATCTTATAATTTGTTCTAGAACTTCTTAGCATCTGTATCTAGACTTGCCTCCATTTGAACTTAATCTGGTAGGGTCGAGAGAGTACTTCTTCCACAGCCAAATTTGTCTTTGTTTCTAGTTATATAGGCAGCATGTTTTTTTTTGGCTTGTCTAACTTTGCATTGAAGTTTCAGCAGTTTTTAAACGAGTGGTCAGCTCATTCACATATTGGTATGTGATGTAATATTTTCTCTGTTTTATAGTCCCGTTTTAACAGGCATTAGAGGACTTTTATTGGCTCAAATAATAATGTTGGGGCATACCAGTGAAATATGGGGTATCTCGCTAAGCAAAGAGGGCGCGTGTGACGGATATAGACATGTCTTGTTACGTGTTCCATTCTCAGGATCGACATCAAACGTGCATTAAATTTTCCACTGGGCGTTACTTGTGGGTGATACACACTACAATGGAAGTGTTTGGCCTGAAAGATTATGAAAACTCCTTCAGTTAGTTTCACCTTGAACTGAGAGGCATTATCAGTCAAGTTTTGATTGGGAAAGCCTAACCTTGTGATAAAAAAATTGTTGGGAGTTATGCCTCCTGCCACATGTTTTAGAGTCAATGGAATGACAAGGTGGCTACCGCCTTCTCACATAGAAAAAAAGGTGTCCACCAGAGTCCGAATGTGAGCTGTTCTCCTCTGGTCGAGTGAGAGGTTCACAATGTTCCACGGCAATCTTCTCAAGGGTGTTCCCACTATGGGCATTTCCCTGAGTAGCTGGGTATTTGCTTGGTGGGGGGCAGTCCACGCTTAGGTGTACTCTTAGGCACTTGTAGACAGGTTTTTACATATTTATGATAATCTTCAGATATCCCTGGCAGAAATAGTGGACAAGCTATACGGCTGTCCTGTTGCCGCTTGATCCCCATATGACACTGAAGGGACTGCATGCCTAGTTCCAACACTTTAGTTCCTATATGAAGTGGAGAGGGACCAGTGACCGTGACATTGGATTCAGATCAGCTTCCTATAAATCAACTTGTTCTTCATAAAAAATTCTCCTTGCCTGGAGGTTTAAGACATGTAGGGCAATTTCTTGACACGGTTGAGTGTTTTGTCCTCCGCTTGAGCCTTTCCTATCTCATCTGGATGAGTATTTATTGGATTATCCTCTCGTTTTAGAAAAAAATGTGATCTGGGTCTGCACTGTTTGCCAATCACACAGGTCTCTAGGGATTCCCAGGAAGCCATTATCTTACACCAATATCAGAGGGTAGTTGGTTCATTTATCAACTGTGCTTTGATTACTCCTCACATATCGGTTTTTACTTTTATCTTAGCGATAGGGATTGTATAGGTCGCTACTTCCTTGGTTGCAGTTGAATCTCACTGTTTCTGTGGTTGTATTCGATTGGCTTGCAGGTGAGAATCACACATTGGAATATAATCAGACCTGTATCATATATGCAATATGTTGACTCCATTAAAGATTACATTTAACAATAGGGGGTGTTACGGTTCCTGTCGTTCCGCAGGTTTGATCCTTGGTTCCTTATCAGATTTATAGCCAGCAAAAATTAGGGGTACTTTAACATTTTTCGTGTGGTAGATTGTTCATCGGAAATTTAACATTTTTCTGGTTGAAAGATTTTTTCATCAAATTTTTTCAGCGAATGTGGGTTTTATTTTTATTTTATTTGCGTGGTATCAACTGGTGTTACCTTTGTTCTGATTTCGGATCAAACTTATTAAAGTTTTGTGGTGCTTAAAATAGTTCTATGTTTTGTTTTTACAGTTCATCTGCTTGACGATGCTGATATCTTTCAGCGACATTTCGTTAATACCGCCTCTCTGCACCCTTTTCTTCTTCCATCTTAGCATCAAGGCACGAGCGATGTGGCAGTACGCTAGTGGCGTTTAGGGCACACAATAGTCAATTATGTGTTTCACACGTGGTGGCCGTCTTTGTGGAACAAAAACTGACCAAACATTTATATGTTTCGTAATCAGATTGGTTGGGAGCAGGTGAAAAGACCATGTGCGAAGTTTTTACGGGAAGGGTAAAAGCCATTCTGCCCATACCCTCTTAGTCGCTTTTTACGAATGCGTGGTAGGGTGCAGTGTTACTTATTTGCTCTTAGGGTCGGTAAAACAGGGTTGTTCTGCACTTGTTCTGAGAAAACTTTTAGGTCTGCGTGATCGGACTCTCTTAGCTTGCTATATAAGGTCATTTTAAGATCTAGGTTTTCCAGTGCAGTCCATTTATCCAAGTTGTATCTTATCGTGCAGAGACTGGTGATAATTGACTCAATGACAGTAGTTTTGATTGAACTTTTTTTTTCTATTAAACTTCTCCTTCTTTATATTTAACAAAGGCTGCTTTAGAAGTATAATTTGTATGGTATCTTGCGATTTTGGACAAAATATAAGCTGTAAACGAGCTTTGTGATAAATTTAGGCTCCCTTTATCTTCCTAACATCGTTGAGTAGTAAAAGTTATATTATATGGTAAATTTCTATGTACGTCTTTACAACAAAAAAGGTCTAAATGAAAACTATAGTTGGAAAGGTTGAGATGCTGACTGCCGTAGGCATCGGAGGTAAGAAGGACTGGCACATTTCCGGAGGCATGGTGGGTGAAATTTTAATCTCTTAGTTCTTAATTCAAGCTCCTCTGAATTTCCTATCTTTTGCTTCCTTTTGCCGCTAATCTATTTCCTATGCTTTCCTATCAGGCCTTTTTCTCTTTCAACTGAGATCTTTTTTCCGTGCGATCGCTATCACAGTAAACTTTTAGTCTCAGCTCCATCTGTAATTTTAGCTCAGTCCAATGCCTAGATCTTTGTCAGCCACAATCTGCAACTCTATTTCTTTATTGCTTATTTCTTTCAGTTTTTTCTAACTTTTATTTCTGGCAATAAATTTTTCACTTCTGAGGTCAATAGTCATCATGTCTTGCCCATCTGTGCCTTTCCTGCAGTCTGTAAGCGCAGATGAAAGTTGTGGTCAGCATTTTCTACAGCAAATTTATCAATGTCTAACTAACAATTTATATATAATTATACTAAGGAAAACAATCATGAAAGCTAACCTTATTTATTTTCACCAAGAATACCTGTTTAAATTTTTACTTCTGAAGTGAGTACAATATATTGGTGTTTGAAAATTACTCTAGGCGCGGACCAAATATATGTGGTGGTTGGGATATTAAAATTGTTAGGGACTTAGTTTACTGCAAGAGATTCAGCTGTGAAGGTTCGATGAATAAGGTTGGGGTGTTACAGAAGAACCATGCTTGTCTACACATTTCGACTCATCAGACTAATTTATTGAATTGTATGATGATTCGGATAATGTCAGTGGTTATGATAGTGATGAAGTGTATTCATCACAACCAACAGAAGAAAACACCTAAGTTAAGAGTCAAACAATTTACAAACTATGACATTACAAAACACTAAATCTAAAGATTTTTTTATGTAAGTCAAGTGTTAATTTTTACAAAGTATTAGCACTTTTCAATATATAGATATTGTGTACTAAATGTGATAGGACTCAAATACATGTAAGCACAATGTTTATGTACAAGACTTTATTCAAAAGAGCTTTGTCAGACATTATAATCGTTTGTTATATACGTGTAGTGTTGTGCTGTATTATTATTGAGGTAATAATGGTTTTAGTGTAGGTTGTTGTTTTCATCAGACGTATGTGTGTTTATGGTGGAATATATTAAGGATCAATATTCTGTTCTTTAAACTTTTGTCTTATTATAATAAAGTTTCAGTTAGGGTTATATTATTAAGGTTGGGGCTTTACGAGCTGTGTCTTATTCATAATGCAGTGCAAGAACTGTATCATCTGCTCGTTGTTTCAGTTTGATAAATATGATAGACAATGGCCTTATTCTAGTGCAGGGTGTGGAGAGTGTACCAACTTTTGGATGCGCAGTATCAGACGGACGATGCAATATCGACATCATATACACGGTCCTGAAAGTGACGGTATGATCTTGTTATATAGTATACAATATTATTCCAACTGAAGTACTGACACTCAAACAAACCTAAGTTTCCGGCTTTAGGCAACTGTAGTTTTTGTGCATTACACCAGTATTTACTATGGTTACAACGTAATGATTCCAGCTGTAATCCATTCATTAATAGGATCGGTGTTATGTTACTATATGGCAATAATATATTATATATGCAGTTATACTCTCTTGACAATTTTTTACTATGGTGAGCAATACTAGGCTTTGCTCATGTTTGTATGAAGACACATAAGACTTAAAATATAGTTAAATCAATTTTATATCATATACGGAACAAAAACTGTATAGTTACCACAATTCGTAGGAAAAACATAAAGATGAATGGCACAGTTTGATCTGCGGTCTGTCCAGTGTAATCATCTATTTAATTTTGGATAAATCGCTGCTCTCATCTCTATAATGTGAACGATAGGCGCTCCCTCTAAGATTTCTTTGACTATAGTGTATAGGCCAATCGTTTTGAATTATTCAAAGCGTACCAGTCATTCAAATTTTCATTCATTTATCGTTTTTTTAGGCATTTTTTGTTATTCATGGTCACCAATCAATTTTTAAATTAAGTTAGCAATGGCTCCACTTACTATCTTAGATCGATCTACTATGTTTCAAAAGTCAGTATTTCAACCAAGCGATATGACAAAACTGACAGTATCTCTGTTTTCTTATATGTTTTATTTTACAAAAAATATAAATTATTAATGGATTTTTGATAATATATTACATATTCGTATAGTTCCTGTCAGATATATGGTTTTCAAGGGGTAAGTGTGTTAGTTAAGAATACGCTATATTTTTCGATGTTACTTGTTTAATTTCAACTACCTGTTCAGTCCTTTACGACTGTATGTTGTATAATTCAGGAGCACTATTTAAAAAGAGGTTTTAATAGAATTAAACTGTTTAACCAACTCGTATCGTTAGTTTATTTCATCACTGTTTAATTTGAAAAAAATTAGGCCAAGGCACACTGGAGTTGGTTTATTTTAGACACACAAGCGAGTGGGACTTGCGTACTGGTCATGGTCGTTATCTCTTGCTTTTTTATTTTCTAGCCGTTGTTCTTTCCATGGCATAACTTGTGCACGATTTTGACTAGTGTTTAGTTTTTAAAATCAAGGAGTGTTTGTAGCAGACTTTTTAACAATTTATTTTTTAGAAAATACGGTTATCGCCGTATTGTAGCTTAGCATTTTATTAAGACCGAAGCATTAGGAAAGTGAAATCATGTGTTAGCATTACGGCGTTATAACAACTAAGGCGTTATTATTATCAGGAAGATGGTCCTTCTATTCTTCTTCTTCGTTTATTTCTTTCTTGGTTACTTTAAGTTTAAATTTATATTATGGGTTATTAGGGAATTTTTAACACCAACCACCAATGTTAATTTAGAAGTGTCAATTCTGGTTTAACCGTGAATCAGGGAAGATGATAAAGTCACCAATATTCTTGGGGTATTATGGGACAATGTGGTTTCAGGGCAGCGCGCGCAAGGATTTGTGCTGAATTAACATTACAAGTTACATAAATTTCACCCAATGATATGTACACTTGATGAACCATAATGATGTGTTCATATCACTGCTCTCAGTTGGTTTTGGAGTCATCTGCTGTTAGGTTATTCCGACGCTAGCCAGGACGGAAATACGCGCTTGCTGTAATGGTATATGCATATATATTATCGTATGTTGAGGTGAGCTTATAAAAACTAGTAGCAAGAAAAATGTAAATTACATTTATTAAAAAAAATGTTAAAATTACCCAAATTTTGAAATACAAAATACTGCACAAGTTTAGATGGACGGGAATTTCGGCGCTTGCTTCGAATAATTTCGTCTGAGAATTCCTTTGTGGACTGCGTTCTATGCTCCACTTGGTCTTGGGAAACTGTAATTCCTTTCGACTGGTGTATTTGCGCTCACTTGGTTGGTAAATTATTTCTTTTTGAGATGATCAATTCTAGGTTTTAGTTGTAGTAAATCTGTGAGATAATCGTATTTCCGTTATAAGATTATAGTATATTATGCATATAAATACACCAGCCTCAGGTGTTTGTTGGATGGTTTCATTTCAAGCCAGTAGGGCGATAGCTTTTGAGCAGTGCGGTTATACTAAGAAAATGACCGCGTAAAAAATAAACGTTAAGTGTCGGTTTCGAAACGTTCCAAAACTTTTAATCTTCGCGATTTGATCGCACGCGAACGGGGGGGGGGGGGTGGGACGCTTAGTCAATAAAGACTTGCTCGTTTGAATTAAGTTTAATATGTTATTTAACATAACTTTTGTAATAATTGGACATTTCAGTAGTTTATGAGGCGCTTGTAATAATTAACGCAAAGCACTACCAAAGTTTTGAAAATCCTCTTCGTTCTGCAGCGGTTTTTATAAATACACGCTGTGGGAAGAGAGAGGCAAACACAAGAAATTTTTTTATTTCACTAGCGGTAGTTATTGACGTCACACAACCAGTTGGTTTATTGAATAGTGAGGAAACTGTTAGAGAAGGAGGGCCCCCCCCCCCCCCACCTCCGGGGAGGGAGATGGCCGATTGTGTAAATCTTGTTATTTGACGTTTGACAGTGACAAATTGAACATCTAAACCATACTGAAGATGACCAAAAAAATCATATTGGAAAGTATAGCTTAAAGGTTGAGCAAAAATATGTTTTAAAAACTATGGTAGTCCAAGTATTAGCCAAGTTGTTGAGGAAATAAAATGTCTTAAGCGCTTAGACGGGACACCATGATGTTCTAGTGTTCTGATAACGTTAGTGGGGACGCTAGTTTAAAAAAAGAGAATTGTTCGTAATACAAATTTACTTAGTTGGTATAAGAGTTCGGAGTAAAAGGGGAGAGTAGGAAAAATGACACTAAAACGAAACATCTTTTTTATTGGGATAACCTAACGAGAGTGAAATGGAAAGAGCACATAGTTAGTTTGGATTGTTTTGTTTTTTAAATAAATTTAAAAGTTGTCGTGTGTCCTTCTGTTCATTGGTCGGGCTCAAATAGATATTGGCAAAAGGCATAGTGGTCTCTTGGGCAGTTGATAGAAAAGTTTATTCAAACAGTACGTTGAGATAGATGTGATAGCTTGTAAAATTTAAATATAATCATATATGGAGGGGCAGAGCAAAATGAGGCTTAATTTTCCGTCAACGTTATTTTGTACATTATTTTTGCATAGTGGTAAGAATGCTTATGTATGTCATGCTTGTTTACAACTAAAAAAGTCAGATACTGCTGTGGAAAAGTGAAGGACATGCCGGAAGCAAAACATTATGGAGTCGCACATTGAACTGTATTTGAATGTTGCATATTATTTGATTTTGTATATATTTTGTATTGGAAATGTTGGAAGCTCTGTTTTCTATGAACATTTTCAACATGGCTTGTGCATTTATAGTTATAAAAGACTAAGAAGAAGAAAATCATATATAGGAGATGTGGTTACTTCATCTTATTGATTGAAGCAAAACTATGTAAAAGACTGTGGAGTATCTGCATAGGGATGTGGTGTGGTCACCGAGGGGTGTGAGTTCATAACTTAGGGTTATGCCATGAATGCAAAGATGGCTGAATCCCCTATTGTCATGTATAGTAGGGATAAGAAGGTGTGATCGGGTGAAAGGCAGGGGGTCTTTTTATTGCAGAGTTTTTATTTCCTGTTACCATCCTGATGACAGAAAGAAACTGATGAGAGGGTGTAAGTTCATTAAAAGTTTAAGCTGTAGCTGATAGCCTGACGGAGCTTAGTGTGGGTGTGATGGACTTGTCTTACATTGATTATGATTAAATTCGACCTAGAGAATCCATGGACATGTTTCACGCTGGGGACTTGCATTTCATCTAAGAAAATAATTCCTATTATCAAAATAAATTGAATTATTGGGGCTGATGTAAACAAACAGCTCTATAAATTTGACAATAACTAAATAGTAAAGTTTTTGATATGTGAAAACTAAAGGAATCTATATTAACATATATTCATTGGCCAAAGAGTCCATATTTTAGTTACAATTATATGTCAATATATTTTCTCATTTTCACGATGTCCAAAAAGAAGTTGGCGGGACAGGCAGATTAAATAGTAAAAAGAAAAAAACATTCAATTTTAAAGGAAACGTTAACACTGTCTTATTATTTTTTTATAGTGAGTTAAAAGAGTCTTGTGTTGATGTACATCATCTTAATATCACCCTGACATAGATCATCTACACCAGCTAGAATCAAATACGGACTGTGTGAGATTGGGAGAGATCGTCTTACGAGGACAAAAGAATAAGAAGTAGTTACGATCTGCACAAGCTTCTTAGAAAAGGAAGAAAGTGAAGGTAGATAGGCAGACATAAGAACTTAAGAACTATAAAAATAAAAATAAATATAAATGAAATAGGTACTTTGAGGGAAGCTGCTGAAAGGAAGTGAATTTGCCCAGGATGTAAAATCATATAAGAAACTTACAAAAAAAAACACGCATGAACAAAAACATACTATATAATAAACTGTGGGGACTGGAAATAGAAGAGTAAGAATAAGTAGGAGATAATGATATGAATAAAAACTCAAGACAAAATAGAAAAAGTGTACATATATAACATATTATGTGAGTTGATGGATAAATAAATAGAAGAATGGATTAGAAGTGGAAAGAGGAAATTGAGCAAGAGAGGAAGGGTGACCTCAGACAACGGTGTGGGAAGTGTGAGACCGGTGTTTTAGAAATGCGTGGTTAAGACGGTTCAAAGTGTTCAGGTGGCAGTTTAGAGGAGCATGAGGATCTGCAGTGAATGGATGTCGATGGGGATGGTGGTCGGACATATTGAAGTGTGTGGCAACTGGAGTGGATTTTGTTGAGTGTGTCATATAAGTGTGGCTGAATCTGTCCAAGTCGTTTGCCTGGTTGTAATATATAGGTTTTGCAGCAAAGTTTCCTCTGATGTATAAATGACTTTACGCGATTCACCCGGAAGTACGTGCTTGGTGTAGTGCTTAGAAAGGAACCTTTGGGTTGAGATGACATACCTTGCACGTGTTTGGGCGCCATGTGTCCGACAAGGGTAGTGTGCAAGTGAGTGCAGTTCTTTGGGAGACGGCTGGCACAAGAATATATAAAGTCTTGTTGGTCTATTATGCACAAGTGCTCTACCGAATACTCTTGGGTGCGGTATGTTGGAGGATAGGGAGGTGGCGGAAAAGGATTGTTTGGCAGTGCTGTTGGGGTGATGGGTCCGCTTAATTTGACTTATTGAGTGGATTCTCTAGTGAGGTAGAGGGGCCTCTGACGAGGATGGGGAGATATCGTTGGGCAGCAGAGCGTGAGAATGTTCGGATAAAGGTCTATGGAAGAAATTCCAACATTATTTGCTCGGAAGTGGAAGTCATCGTGTCTTGGCACAAACGGCGGAGGGGAGAAGTGTGAAACAGGAAGGGGTCAGACAGGCGAGGATGAGAAGAGGTATACAGGAGGTAGCTGTGGGCCTCAGTCCGGTTGTGTATATGAGGTATTAAGGCGGAGGGGTGCTTTAAATAGTAATGTAGAAGTTGAAGATACTGTGGAGAGAGGGAGGTGATTGATTGGTGGGGTGAATTGTGAAAGTGGTGACAAAGTCGATGAAGGATAAAAATTCAGTCTCAGAAATTGTGAGACTCTGCATTCATCGTATATCTGCTGTAAGTCAAACGGGGAAAGACGGGTATTGTTGCATATCGATGCTCTTATGGCCCATGAACAGGAGGATAGTAGGACCATCTTCGATCCATGGCATAACCATTAATTGGTCAAAAACTGACATTGAATCAAGGAATTGTGAAGGCCCAGTTCGCAAGAGGAGAAGAGTGACAGTGGTATAGAAGGGGCAGGTGGTTGGTCAAGAAAAAACAACGAAGAGTTGGAGCTCAGAGTGGGGAATTGAGGTGTACAGAGGGACGACGTCTAACAAGAAAAGGAGGTAGGAGCGGTTTCTGTGCGAGTCGGATAGAGGAGGAAAGTTGTAATGAGCTGATTGGTGTCATTGACAAAGGCGGGAAGATTCTCAAGATAGGCTGGAAAAATGCTTCGGGAAGTCATGAAATGTGTTCAGTAGGGCAGGAACTGGCTGCGACAATAGGTCTGCAGGGTTTTCGCTTTATGAATTTTGGGGGCATTGTAGAATTAAGGCTTGCAAAGAGTGTATGAATCCTAAGCGAGACGTTCGGGAGGAAGAGATACTAGTGAGCGCTGTTTATGTGTGTGTACATGGCGATTGTTAGCGAAGTCGCATCGTGGTCTGTTAAAAAGAGCATTGGTCAACTGGTTAATTACTTCACTTAGGTATAAGTCTTTCTGTACCCAGACGACAAAGTTCCTTGTCAGCCGGTTTGAGAAAATGTCGTCTTGCGGCGACGGAAGGGGAGATGAGCGCAGGATTATGCCGATTTAGTGAGCTTGGAATAATGAATTACGAGAGGCGGAGGCTGCATGTATGGTGGTGTTTTTGATAATACAGGTCAGGGTGAGGAGGCAGGTTTAGGTGTAAAGGCTTCACAACATAAAACAAATAGTTTAGTATTCACAACAGCAACAGTAATACCAATACATACAACGACTCTAAGGTATTAATTAGACTGTGGTTGATTTTGAGTAAATATGATTTTACAAAATTTATTATCTGATTCTATACAATTATTTACAGACCACCATTGTACTCAGTACTTACGCAGTTCCTCCAACTTTCGAGATCTAGGAGGTAGCGTTGGTTCGTGATCAATATATCATCTTATCATATCATTCTGTTTTTAGTCAGGGACCTCCATGTGTGTGGTGGATTTAGATGTTATGAATTGTTGTTAGGTCATTAATTGTTAAAAAAGGAGATTAGCTATGAAGGTCCATGAATTTCCAATAGTATTGTGAATTTTCAGGGTCCTTTCCGCTACCACACTTTTATTCATTCAATATGTAATTATATTATATTATGACTTCGTTTTAGTGTTCGGGTATGAATGTAGAGTGTAATGATACAATAACCAACAAAACACACACAAAGTTTATTATTCACAAGCACACAGTATACACAATACATAAAAACGACACACTAAAGGTATATTATTTATGATGTGGTTGGATTTGTGTAATAGTTTTTTACAATTATTATCTCGGATTTAATTTGACTTGGAATCGGATAGCCAATTAAGTGAAATCAAATATCATTTAAACAGTCAAATGCACAATAGATCTTGTCAATTAATAAAATATTTATCTAATATCTGTTTCTGTGTGATTCTATTTAAGGTCATAATGGTAGTACCACTAGGATGTAGGATGCAACAAACAAAACGATAAAGATGTTACTATATGTCATAGCGGAAAACTCTAAACAACAATTCATATAAATATTCAATAAAAAATACATAAAA